>VZRE01010501.1:562262-819651 GCA_013396775.1 Cephalopterus ornatus | reverse complement strand
GGGGGGGGAGGGGGGGAAGAGAAGACAGAGGCCAGGGAGAAGAAGCAATTTTGGGAATATCAAGCAAGATGTCACAGCAGCACTGAAGTCACACCTTTGGGTGCTGTACATTTACACACCTGTGCTGTACATTTGCAGACTGGGCCCAGAACTAAACGTGCCTGATATAGGCCTGGATAGTAGTGAAGCCCTGAAGAAGTTGAGGGATATTCCTTCAGGAAAACATGTCCACAAAGAGCCAGATTCAGGGGAAAGGATCTAAATTTTTTTACCATTTTTTAGTCCAGACAAGTTTTATACTCTAATATGACTGCTGTAATGTCTGATGTATCCGACTTAAAGGACAGAATTGTAATAAAGTTGGAAGCACACAAAATTGCAGAAAGGACAATTTAAACCGAAGCTCTCAACATTAACATCCAGGTTTTGAGCATTTAAAAGTGAGCTAAGAAACACCAGAAAATTGAGGCCTTTGGTAAATGTCGACCAGGGGAAATGTGACTTAGATTATTAGAGAGTCAAAGAATATAATCCACAGTAGATCACTTCAGACTGGGCTAATTACTAAAGGCACCAGTTCATTACACTGCTCTAAGTGTATGTAATTCAGTTTGCTCTGCAGTTTTTTATGTCTTACTGTACTGGCTGTTGCTGTGCACAATCTGCTTTAAAGGTGCTTCTCAACCCCTGCAGTTTCCACTGAGCAAGTCCAGAAACTGTAACTGAGCTTTGCTCAGTCTTAAGCTGGCTTTTAATCAGTAAAAACAAGAAGGAAAACCAAAAGAAAAAGAGAGGGGTGGGGGGGGAGAGAAGAGGGATGAACTCGTGTTTAAAAATCAGGACCATGGTTGAGACATTTTCTGTAATAAGAGCTAAGCAACTGGAGTTGGTTAATAGGAAACCATTGTCAGATGCAAATTTGAAATTCAAAAGAACAAAGCTATTTAACCTATGATCAGACCATTTAAAAGATACATTTCATTATAAAGAGCTATTGAAATTTATTCCCATGAGATTCAATTGGTGTTGAAATTTTACATGTATTCAAGACTTAAATATATTCATCTATTCAGAGGGAAAAAAATAAAAATCTCATCCAGGGTTAACAACTACAAGTATCCAAAAATTTGTAAGTCACAGATGATTGGGGAAGTATCCTAAAAGGTCTTTTTTCACTCTTGTATTTTTCTTGTTGTCCGCCCTGGACATCTTTTATTGACCAGTGCTGGTTATCTGAACCTTTGGTAATGGCTCAATATCATCACTCAGGCAGGCCCCTCTGCCCCTGAACCACTTGGCAAGTGTTCTGAACACAACAGTGAATTTCTGCACAATTTGTACCTTTTCACAGTGTAAGGATAAGGTAGCAACGGCTACATACATCTCACAAACCTCTACAGCATATAAAAGCACTTCAAGCACTTCATAAGCAGCAGCAGAACACTTATTAACAGCAAAAAATATTTTAAGTTGCATGGTGTGAAGTGTCAGTTCATGAAAATCCATGCTCCGTATCAAAGAATATTTATTATCCATATCTGACTTGGCAGTAGTTAATAATAATGAAAAACAATTTTTTAAGTGACCATAACAAATTTCTTTTACACAGTGCATGGCATTCTTATCACTTTTATGGCTTGGAAATAGAGCAACATAACGGATATTAAAACTGACACACTCCCATATTTTAAATAGTTGTCATCTGCTCATATTTTTTGTTTAATAGGGTTCTCAAAAGTCATTCACAGCTAATTGATATTAGTTTTAATTGAGTTTTGTGTAGGTATTAGAAGGAAAACCAGCTTGCAGTAATTTCCTGTACAATGAATCAAAAAATGCAGTATCTTTGAAGACAGTGTATAAATTAAAAATGACTGAAAGGCACAAGACACTGTCAAGCTGCTCAACATTCAGACTCATGATCTGTGCGTGATATAGGTCCCATTTTCTTCTGGGGACAGTCCAGCTATTTCTAGCACAGATGAACAAGACAATCAAGTGGCTTAAACCCTCCCTTGCAAGAAAAAGCAAAGCCCCAGCCAGCCATGCTGCAAGTGAGCAGCCTCTGATGACACTGATGACACCTTTAGAAATCTGCCTAAAATATAAGTCACCTGCAGCTGTCTGTCTGTATCTTTGGCCCACCATTATTTTCTTAACCTTCAGCAGTAAAGTGCTGAAAATAACACTTGCTAAGTTCACCAACAGGACTGTGACCTAAATATTCCTGAAGGGCCCTTCTGAAAACTTCTGAAAATTTTGGTGCAGGAAAACACAGACAGGAGGAAGGGCATTTAGCTGAAGAGAAACAAGCAAAACACTAATTTGAGACACAGCAGGACCTCTGCCCTGGCTACACCTTGATGTGTGGCTTGTACAGAACAAAGTTATGTCAATAAGACAGCTCATTACCCAACAACACTCTCATCACATCCACTCCAAATATGTCCACAATTCCAAATGCATTTTTTTTAAACACTGAGAACTCAGGACAGCAATCATAGATAAACCTTGGACATAACCTTCTCTCCAAAGTCAGCTCTGTTTTCATTTCAAAAGAACTGCCGAGGCACATTTCCAGTGGGATGACATGTATCTACTTGCAGGATCTGGTCTAAGAGGTCCCTGACTTTGCTCTCACAAGATCTGCATGTTGTCTGTTATCTATCGATGAATGTAGAGAGCATTTTCAGAAATGTGATGGCAAACTCCTAGGATTGAGCAAGCTTTAAGCGGTACAACAAGGACTTTAATAGATTCCCCACAGTGTTTGCAAACCATGGGTGTTTAGGCAGCTGATGAGCCTTTGTTGGGTTTTACCTGCTTTTAAACCTGTATCAGCTAACGGAGAGCAAGCTGAAAAACCCCTACTCTTCAGTTGCTCCTTTACTCAATACAACATTGACACATCACTACCTTCATACAGCAGCAAATACACCAAGACTTCTAGTGCCTCAGAGCCTCTTAATCCAAAAAGATAAAAAACCTGAAAAACCCACTGCATGATACAGAGAAATACAGCAGAGTATTGGGTGTTATCACTTCCTCACTCACTAGAGCTGACTTTCATGTGTGTGATCACTTTTCCTCCTTTTAAGCACCAAACCTTCACACCAAAGAAGATAAGGAATGAGGGAACATTAAAAAAAAAATAAAAAAAGGCATTTTATAGCCTTATTTTAGACCTGTCTGCACTACTAGAAAGCCAAATGCCAGCATTCCTACCTGTGTTGGAAACCAAATCCCTTCCCCTCTCGGCAGTGACCTCCCTTCCCTTCCCTGCCTCAGCAAACCAGGCCTCACATCTGCATCTGCTTGGGTGCCATCAGCACCCAAACCACAAGTTTGGCCTCCAAAAGGCCTCTTTCCTTGAAAATCCTCAGTGTTCACAGATTCCTTCATGAGGATGATGACCCTGGAAATCACCTCTGCAGCTGAAGTCTGGAATAAAGCTATATGGTTTGGGTGTCTCTCTCACACCACTCCAGAATAAAAAGAACAAATTAACTTATCTTCATTAACACTCTCCTACTAGGTTATACAAGAATAACAAAGACTTCATCACACGTTGGTGCCTGTTTTCTCATTCACTTTCCTAAGGTTTCCCATGTATGAAGTGAGTCTGCTCGTAACTCCTGGCGTTATTGATTGCTGTATATTAAATAAAGGAGGATCATTTGTCCTCCAGGTTCTCCCTTCAACACAGTAGGCAAAGCTCTGTTTTCTAAGACAAGACTGTTGAGATGATGATATAAAGACTTTTTCTCAAGGCAAGATACAGAAAACACACAGAGAGCTGAGGGCTGTGTTGCAAAAATAAAGAAGTGTTCAAACCCCAGTGCTTTCATCAGACAGCTCTTTTGCCTGTGATCTCAGTCCAGATAGCACACATTAGAGAACGTAATTAGTTTATTGGAGTAATTTCTGCTAAAACATTAAAAGGCTTATCCATCACCATGTGACACTAAAAAATTCCATTTTGCAGCATTCGGAGAAAAGAAACTACCTTGCAAATGCATTAAAACACAAACAGAAAAGAACTGTTTAAGGGAGCTCCTGCAGACTGGCAAGGGTGGTAAAAAGGTTTTAAAAAAAAGAGACTAAAATAATTTGCAAAGAGTGTTTCACAGTGCAACATCAGCAGCAACACTTGGTGACCAAGGATGCATTAAAGTGATGATGGTGAAACATTTGGTACCATGAGGCTTGAAGTGCTTTAGATCTTTAAGCAAAATGTTATACTGCACACAGTTCATCAGGCTACCAACAAATCTAATCATAACTTACATTTAAAGTATACATTCCTTTTATTTAAACCCCTGCAGTGAACAGAAATGACTTATCTTTCTTTTCAACACTTTTCTCTGTGTCAAAATAGTTATATTGCCTTTTTTCTACTGCGCCACATTTCCAGGCTGCTCCCATGTGTCATCCCTAAAATCTCTTTTTTGTGCTCCTATTATTATTATAATTATTATTATTGTAATGTCAAAAACTGGTTTTAAGATGAACTTTCTGAATTGAAAGCCTTGAAAAACTTTAGGGAGAATCAATCCATAAGAACAGTGGCTCCATCTTCACGTCTTTGCTGATTTTAATGTCCTATTCCATCTTCATTTTTACTTTTGAAACAAATGTAGTATTTCCTTTCAAAACTGAAAACCCTAATATACTTGCTCTCCACAACATTTGACTCCTTCAAAACTACTGTAATCCGGCAAAATAGTTTTAGTAAGCAGACAATGGTATTTGGGAGCAAATAAGTTAGTTTTTGCCAGTAATAAGTGGTTGCTCATGGATTTCTGCCTCATATAGGCTAGCAGTCACTTAGCAAGCAGAGGGCACATGAGCTGGTGCATGTCCTTCCATCAGCCAAAAAGTGGATGTCCTCTAAACTCTTGAGGAATATTCCCTTTCCCGTTTGGAAACACTCCAAATTTTACAAACCCGTTCTTACCTAAGATGGACATTTTCCCCTGCGTTTTTCTCATGTCTTGCAGCTGCGAGACAGCTGCAGCTCTGCTTCTACACTACCGTGGAGTAAGGAAAACATTAAGCTTCTGAAAATGACTGCAATTACAGGTCAGAATTAGAAACCTACTGAATACAGGTTTCCCTGGAGCCTGTCACACCTGGATTTGGCACAGTTTTTGACTGCTGTCACCTCCCAGCCACAATGTTTACTGCTTCAAGGTAAAAGGTGAAGCAAATCTGGTGTCCTTCCATATACAATTTCAGCAGATCTAGGGAAAAAACCTTTTGACATGTGGCCCTTTACAAAGAAATTGAATAAAGGTGTAATCTGTTAGGGGTGTTACAGCACAGTCCTACTTGCAAAGAATATTTTTGTTTCTTTCCTTTTCTGATTTATGTGCTTGAATGAACGATCTCTCACTGCAGAGAATTTTTATCAGAACTGTAAAACTGGGAAAGCCAGTGGCATTTCCTTGGCAGCACGTGAGCCCTAATGCAGCTACGAGGCTTGTGACAAAAAACAAGTGTTTCCCAGTGACCTCTCCTCCCTGCCCATGCCTAAAGATGTTGCTTCTGCAGCCAGCGACAGGTAAGCAACTACTCAAAGGAAAGCAACTGGCTGAGCAGGTGAAAGGCAGGAATGCAGATAGGAATGCTGTGCACTGAATCAAATACACTGGAAAGGATGGAGGAGAAGGGAGAGCAAGGCAAGCCAACATTCAATGCTCAGGAGTGCAGGGCAGTTTAGACCTCCCAGAATACGAATTAAAATAAGGCTACTGAACAGCCTCACACAACATTTGGTTACTCTCACATACAAGCATTGTGGGCTGATGGAACCATAAGGATGAAATCCAAGAAAAAAAAAAGAAATATAAAGCAGCTCTGAAATAATATTTCCCAAAACATGAAAAACTTTTCTCAAAGGTGTATTTTTTCCCCCTACAGGTGTCAAAAAGACAGATAACAGGCAAAGGATAGATCAAGAGCAGCCGCTAGGAGACGGACTTAGAGGTGTTAGCTGACCAGAAGCTCAGCATGCCAAAGCCAAAGGTGTCCTGGGTTGCATCCTCACAGCGTGGGCAGCAGGGCAAGGGAGGGGATACTGCCCCTCCACTTTCCCTGCTGAGGCCCCACCTGCAGACCTGCCTTCAGCTCTGGGGTCCCCAACATAAGGAGGACATGGAGCTGTCGGAACGAGGCCAGAGGAGGCCACAGAGATGACCAAATGTCCAGGGCACCCCTGCCATGGAGATGGACTGAGACAGTCAGAGGGTTGTGCAGGCTGAAGCTGAGAAGGCTCCAGGGAGACCTTAGAGCCCCTTCCAGTATCTAAAGAGGCTTCAGGAGAGCTGGAGAGGGACTTGGGACAAAGACATTTATTGATAGGACAAGGAGGAATGGCTTCAAACTGACACAGGGCAGGGTCAGATTAAATATTACAAAGAAATTCTTCCCTGTGAGGGTGGGGAGGCCCTGGCACAGGTTGCCCACAGAAGCTGTGGCTGCCCCATCCCTGGAAGTGCCCAAGGCTGGGCTGGACAGGGCTTGGAACAACCTGGGATAGTGAAAGGTGTCCCTGTCCACGGCAGGGGGTGGAATGAAATGAGCTTTAAGGTCCCTTCTAAACCATTCTGTGATTCTGTGATAAGAGAGAGAGAAAAAACAGAGGTAAGAAAAGACAGAATTTTGAAATGAAATTCACACCAAAGTATGAGATGTGCAACAACTCATACTCTGACCCTCTCCCCATTAACTTTTACATAGCAATCTTGAAACTAGTCAAGCTGGTGAGCTGGGACAAGCTTTTAAATACAAAGTGAAGAAAGCTTGTTTGACATAGGATTCGCCTGATATCACCCAATCTCTAGACAGCCCTTTTTTTAGCTGCAAAATAATTTGTATCCAAGCCACCTCCTTCCTCTTCAAGAAAATTTTCTAATTACAGATAGATGCCATGAGACAATATTTGAATTTAGTTTAATTTATAAATTACCTCGAAGCAGGTTTGTCTCTGCCGAATTTAAAACATTATCTAAAATTTCATGTTTTATCCACAGCTGTCAAGTGAGCAATTTCCCTACCCTGAAAAATATATAATGCAAAGTGCTAGGCCTGAAGAGAAGGGAAAGAAATTAATCAAAAACTCCATCCTCAAGGAAAAAAAAAAGAAATCTGGTATTTCTCCCTTCCATCCCACAAAATTGTGATAAATTACTGATCCAACTCTATCCAGCACCAAGCATACGGGGTGGGAAACACTGATTTAACCATTCTGGAATCTGGATAACACTGTGTGTGGTATTGTACAATGTACAGAGAAAAACAGCTTCTCTCTGAAAGAGCTTAGTCTCCTCTCAGACAATACCAGCCAAGGGTGAGCGAAGAGGAACTTTATTATCTCGGCTTTGCAGAGGCACCCCGAGCACAGAGCGTGTGAGCTGACTGCGCTCTTGGAGCCTTTGCCAGAAGAGGAACCTGTGTGTCTCAATCTGAGTTTAATACTTTACCCACAGATCAAGCCTCTCTCATCCTGTGGACTCTTGCCTGCAAATCCTGTCTGAGCCCACATGAAGGATCTCGATTTTAATTCCTCCTCCTCTCCGCAGCCTTCAAACAATTTCTATATCTTGCTTTTATTGTTGGAATTTTTAAATGAAATGTCTGAAAGCTTTTCAGGGCAACAGACAAGGCAACAGGTCCCTGAACCCTTTGCTATTCACTTCCAATATGAGGGCAAGCTGCCAAGAACCTGGCAAGATCCAGGAACTGCCCTGCATCAGGATTCTCCAGGATGCTCTGACCACAACCTGTCCAACAACTGCCTGGGAACACACGGCTGAGTCCACACTCTCTGCTGGCCCTTTTGTTAATCCCGCTGACAATAATTTATTCCAGTAGAGACGAACCACTGAAAAATCCCAAAAGCAACCATCCAAAAATTACTGTAGAACTGGTTCAAGTCTCCAGCTTTAGCTCTGCGTGCAGTGGGGTTACATCAACATAAGGGTTGACATGAGTGATTTAGTGGCTGATCATGAATGAGACAAGCCGCTTCAACACCACAGAAGACACGAGTTTGGGGTTTTATGAAACCTTGAGAAGTAAATAAATATTTCCTATGGGGGTATCACGAAACATTTACTCCTAATGTAAATGAACTTTAAAAAAATAAAAAAAAAAGTAGAATTCCTTTTAAAGAGGAAAAATGAAAAATGCTGAAAATTATTGTTAACTTGTGTTCATTAGAAAATTTTACAGTCTCAAAAATCTTTAAAAATTCACTAGATCTTAAGGAGCACTTTTATCATACGTCTTTTATCACAGTAGGAATGAAGACACAGTGCTGACAATGTCTGGCACAGTAAATCATTGGCAGAACTGACTAAATATCGAAATCCCCTGATTCCTATTGCAAATATTACTCCACATTACCAACATCACCAGCTGCCTTATATATGTACTTTTACTACCAAGTCTTAGTCATAAAGTAACTCTATTTCATCTCTATAAATGTAGAATGAATAACCTTTTCTGTTATTTTAACTTTGTGGGATATTTCCTATTTCCTGAAGGTAGAAGGCAGATCCTTGTCTTTGGCATAAGAATTCCTTGTACCTGTCCTCAATTTTTAACTTAACAGTGCTCACCAGCACACTATTTCATACACTCTGAAAGACTGGACACCACCCATTTCACAGGGTATCACATCATTCCTATTTTCCATGAAACACTCATTAGCATTTTCCATTCCCTGCCTCAGCATATCTGAGGTCAGGCACCTACAGCACAAAGCCTTTCAGTTTTCTGAGACAAGGAATTCAGTTTTCCTCAGTTTCTAAGCCAAAAAGGGGACCAAAGCAGCACTAACAATAGCCTAAGGTCAGCTGGATCTTCTTCCCATTTTGTGGGAGATTTTGCAGTGGTGGGGGAGGCAATTCTTCATCCCATAGTCTCTTTGGTTTAGGTGGCTAATTGCAACATGCATGAAAAAAAAAGTAAAAAAAAGGCCTTTTGCTGGCATGAAGATCCTAATCTGGACACTCATACAATCCATCTGAAGTTCACTGAGGTTTTGGGTGTTTTTTTCATAGAACACTCAAGGAGGAGGATATTGGATTTGATGGAGTGGAACCATTCAAAACCCACAATACCTGGTGTTTCTTTTGTAATGTGCTCACATACAGTGCTTTAAAGTGCTAGAAAGCACTTGATGGGCTTCAAGCACTAGAAAACCTCTTTGCTACAAATTCTCCATATTAGAGAAGGCTTGTCTGGGAAACAGATCACATTATGGCTGATGCATGAAGAAATGAACTATTACCTTTCAAAAGATAATCATTTAACTGTACTAAAACATAGCCACAGCACACAAGCTCATTGCAAATGATGCAAAGCATACAAATCAAATGGAAATAAATATTCTATTCAATCAATGCCCATTCACAATTCAGAAAGGGGAAACTTATATATTCCATGTTCAGTCTGACTAGCCTCAAAAATGCATTATTGAGATGAGAATAGGGGAGTCTCATGTGAGGGAGCAGCAGCATATCCTCAAAATACAAGCTTTCTCAGCACACAGGAAGATGGCTACTATTATCTACAGTCAGGTGAGAAAAAATAATAGAGGAGAAGATGAAGTAACTCAAGTATAATAAACTCAATCACCTCAAAAGCTATTGGATAGAACCTGGGACAATGAAGAAGAGCAATTCTTTGTTCTTGGCAATGTTAGACAGACGAAACAGCTCTTCATAAATCTTGGCACCCATTGCTGCTGGTGATGCTTTTTGCTCCTGATGACTCACCATTTGTGAGTGTGGGGAGCAGTGCTGGCAGGCTGCTGGCTCCTCTTTGTGGTCTGCCCTCGTATCTCTGCAACTGCACTGCAAGGGCTTCTGGATCAGAGATGCTTCTCCAGCCTGTGCTGGCCTCTACCTTGACATTTAGAATTGCCCCAGGCAGCTGTTTGCCCCATTTTCTGATGCTCAGCTAAACTGAGAACGTTTCATATCCAGCTGGCCCCGACCACCCAGACCCTGCCTGAGCGGTTTGGTCACGGCAGTGAGATGGCAGGGGGCAGTGATCCATCGCCCAGACCATCACCCCAATTATTCCTCTCTGACTCAAACAGATTTGAAAAAGTGGCTTATTTCTCCCTTGATTATCAGTCCTTTAGACAAGTCTACAAAACACTCCCAAAGCCATTGTAGCAATGAGTGCTGCTGCTATGCTCGATTCAGCCATGCAAGGTTGGGGGCTTTCTCTCCAGTCTAAAGGCAAAAGCAGAACACTGATGAAGAAAACAAATGATTATAATGTCTCCCATAGTCATCAGTGGCAGAGGAAGATTTAAAAAATGAAGTGGCCTGTTTGCTCTGTGGTATTCTCTCACTATTCCTCTGTCTAAATTTTTTTAAAATTAGTATTTTGATTAAATAAAAATTCCTAGTGCATAGTCTTAACACTGCTGATTTTAGATGTGAGTGCTGATACTTCAATATGTTAGGCCCATAAATGCAAATTGAAGCAATCACACAAACATGGGAGCTGTGTGAAAATAGAGCTGAAAGGTTTTTAATCCAAACAAACCCAGTCATTTGATTAAAGTTCTTGAGTAATTTGCCCTTTGTGATGTTTTGGGGAAATCTAGTGATATGCAGGATATAAATTCTCTTTTCTTTTGGGTACCATCTATTTCTGTACTTGCAATACAGTGGAAATATTTCCAAGCTCCCTGTGGCCTTGCCGGCTGTACTCGAGATAACTTCATTTTGGGAGCAATAGAGCCAGATTAGCACAGTGCTATGCCCAGCCTATTTTTGCTTGCTTCTCAGCAGCCTGCCACTAAGTGAGCTGGAGAGAAGTTTCACTGGTGTTTTGGCACAGATTCCTCAGCAGTCAAAGCAGCTGTACTTCAGCTCCAAACTCCGAGTGGGAAGCAAAATACCCCCTGTGTGTGCGAGTCGGTGTGTGTAGAACACAAAAGCTGCTCTTCTGTATGCCTGCGTATCCCACGGACCACAGACAATTCCAGCTGGAACAGTATTCCTACTGATACCCATCCACTGGCTTTTGCTGAAGCCATATGTCTGAAGTAACTGCTCTGGTAATTTCTGTCCTGAGAATTTTGGATCTAACTCACCTCCCACAAGTTCCTATTGATTAGTACATCCTGCCATTCCAAAACACTCAGCCAAATGAAGAAAACACAATAAATTCTTCCAAATCATCGTTCAGTGCAAGGTGTCAGTAGTTTTAACTGTATTTTGTAGGCAGACATGTTCACATATTACCACAGAAAGATGTCAAACAATGCAATATGGTCCTAAATCACTTTAAACCTGGATATAAAGCTTTTTTTTTTTTTTCCTCCTTAAAACAAGCGCACCAAGAAACCCCACGGGCTTATAATAGAGCAGGGTTTGCAAGACCACAAACTACTGACTTATTCTGAGTCAGTAATGACTTAAAACAGAGAGAGCTCAGATTTACCAGGGGAAACAGATTAAAACAAATTGTGAACAAAGCCACCAAGAGCCCACAGTATCCCTGTAGGGCCAGTCCTTTTCTAAAATCTTGCTTTCAGTGTGGTGGCTTGTCTTCTGCTCTGTTCAGAAGCCTCCCTGCCTGCTGCAGGAGTCCTGCAAGCTCTGCCTCCCCATCTCCATCCACCCTTGCCCTGTAGAAATGCACCCCGCTGCCGGCCAAAACTGCTGCATCACTTTGGGGAAACACCAGTTCCACCTCCTTCCACACCCACTAACAGCAACAAGCTCAGGGCCAGCATCTGAGAGAAGAAGACATTTCTCCACGAGATCAAGTTTGGATGAAAGAAATTTGGGGGGGTTGCAGGGTTTTTTGGCATAGCTGGCAAGTTGCAATGAAAACCAGGAGTCTTTTATGGCTGTATGTAGGATGTAAAGCTTTTCTTCTGTCAAAAGAAAATTAGTGGGGACCGCTTGCTAAAATCAAATTTTTTTCTGTATCAAGAAGCCTAGAGGACACACGCCAATGACTTACAAGAGTAGTTACACAGGTTTCTGAATTGGTAATGCTCATTATTTTGCTTCTCTGGTTTGGTTGGGTTTTTTAATTTGTTTGGTTGGGATGCTTTTTTTTGTTTTGATTTGGTTTTTTGGGGAGGTTGTTTGTTTTTGTTTGGTTTTGGGTTGGTTTGGTTTGAGTTTTTTTTGCTAAAAAAGCAAACTGAGGAAATTCTGAAAGATTCCATGATTGTCAAGAAATTTCCAATTTTATTATTGTTAAATATTACCTGGAGAACTATACATAATTTCCTTCTCTGGCTAGTGGTAGAGAAAGCATTCAAATGTTCAGTCTGGAACACTATCAATAACAAGAAGAAGCCACTAAGCGTTGCTTTCATAGGATGCAGATGCTGTCACAAATCTATTATTTCATGAGTCTGCTTATTTAAGCAATTTTGGGTCAGTTGTAGAGGCAGCTACACTGATGCCATATACCTTACCTTTTAACTCTACTTTTGATTAAGAATTTGCTCTGTATGATATAAACAAGACAACCAACAAAACAGTTGCTTGACTGGATTCAATAATATTATTAATAAGATATTATAATAATATATAATAAAGTATTAATAAGAAGAAACTGGTCCCTTTCCAGTTTTAGGTCAAATCAAGAGCTCTGTCCACATTGTTGTGGATTTTTGTCAACAGTAAGACCATTTTATGATATTGTTTTGCTGGTACGATTTTTTGTTGCTACAAATCTTTGTGGAGCAGTGAATAGCAGAGTCAGGTTACTGTTACAGAGAGATCTGAATCACTTGCAACCTAAAAAATGCATTTTAATACTGCCAAGTGCAGCATCATACAACTGGGAACAGAGTAAGTCTACTAAATCTGCAAACAAATCTGCAAAGTAAATCTACAGGCTGGAAAAGCTTGCCTTGGAAAGCAGCAACACAAGATTTAAAGGTCACTGTTTAGAAACTTCTGCAATTTTTGTGACAAACTGTTTATTTGTTGAAAAATACACTTTTTCAACAAGGTGAGGGAGGGCAAAATTCGTTAAGTAGTTCAGGAGGAATTTGAAATATCAAAGGTGAAATTCAGATTTTTTGGTCTGCTTAATCTTACTTTTGTATAGTTTAATTATAAACTCTGTGTGTGTCATTTCTATGGCGATGTGCACACATTTAACAATATGTGAGTGCCACACTTGATACATTTTAGAGGCAGCAGTGAACATTCCATGTGCTTGGAGCTGAGGTCTGAAGCACCACTACACTTTCTTCCCTAACAGGACTCACCAAGACAATCTGCTTTCTGATGTGCTTTGGAAAGGAGATTCAGGAGTTCTCACAGAACTTCTCCTGTTCCTTTGCAAGAAATTTCACAGTGCACGTGGTTTGGGTTTTTTTCAGTGGCCCTAAATGATCTGTTTGTTCTCATCTGAGTGCCCTTAAATGACCCCAAAGAATTAAGTGAGCGCAAGATTCACTGTCACACTCCCTGCCCCTTAAAAAGAGGCACTGTTTCCTACCCACTTCACAGCTCCAGCAACAGTCAGGAATTATTAGTGTTTGATGATCTTTTGTTTCAAGACCTCAATCTCTTGTACTTTGAAATTGAAATTCCTTTGCCTGCAAGGCCCCTGGAATTTGACAGCCGACTTCTTGAACTTTCCTAAACTGCAATAGCAAAGAAAGTAAATCTATCAGTTCTGCCTCTTACAGTAATAGCATTTGCTAGGGGAGGGATAAAGGAATTGAAAAAAAAAAGAGCAAGCAGCACTGGCTGGCAATGTCTACTCAATCTACTGTCCTCGCTTCCTTTTTTTTATTCCTCCATTAGTTGAATTAAATCTTATCTATTTACAGACTCTATTGAGCAGATCTGTTGAAGCACTGGTATATCTTTCTTGGATTCAGCAATTCCAGATGTCAGAAAGATTAGAGAAGAAAAGTACTTTAGCAGCTGAATTCCCATAGTCTTATCAATTGTGGGATTTTTTTTTTTTTCTTTCAGAGAAAGAACTATCTGGCTTTGTTCTGCTTTCTCTTCTTTGCACCGTCTCTACTCAGCCCAAGCTGTCCTAATCCACTCCCAGAGAGGAAAAACAAACAAACAAAAGGAATAAGCTCAAAAGGAAAAGTAAATATTCTTAGAATTATAGAATCTGGATGCGATGAAGACTTGTACTAGCAGGGATCATTTCCTTCCAGGTTCAAAATTCATCTACCCCCCTTTCCATTGGAGGCACAGAGTAAGAAGAGGTATTTATGGACATAAACACTTCTTTAAAAATCCCAGATCTCTCATCTCATGGCATGCATTAGTCCTTGCTGAACCACAAACCTAGAAGAACTTTATTACCTGAAGATTAAAGGAAGAAATATTTATGGAGGTCCTAATGACAAACAGGGATATATTTCAGCAGTACCTTCCTTTTCCCCCCTAAATTCAGTAGCAGCATTGCATTCTCATATTAATATCCCCTCAGAAAAGACTGTCTCCATGCGTGCCAGGAATGATCAAACCTCCCTCTATCCAGCAAAATAACAGAGTAATAAGGAAATCACAATTATTCAGCTAAAGAAAACATCAGCTCAAGAGAATTCACAAACCATGAGATTCTCTGGTGATTTTCTATACCCTAAAGGGCTCAGCAGTATTTTAACTCTTAAAGCACTGGTAAAAGAAAGATAGAAGTTTTATTAACTTATAGTTCAGTGATTGACACCTTTTGAAATATTTACCTTAAATTAAATAGAGAGCCATACATATTCAAGGTTAGTGTTAAGAGTTGTTAAAGAAGGATTCAGGCACTCAGAGGATTTAGTATTTGATGGAAGAAGAGGAAGATTTTACTGTTCATAGAAGCGGTTATTGAGTTTTCAAGACTATTAAGCTTAAGACATAAATAAAAACACATATTGGAAATTGGAGAAAAAGTTGGGAAGTCCAGAAACCAAAAAGGCACAATAAACAGAAAAAGACAAGATCTTATGTAAAACCACAGATTTCTATTACTAGCCTAATTTCAACCATCCTATCCCCATTCAAAGCATCTCTGAAAGGAGTTACTTTCAATAACAAGAAAGGAAAGAGGTAACCCTTTATCTCAGTCTAAAGCTTCCTAGAATGCCTTCTTGCAGCACGGAGAATATTAATGTCTGACACACTGACAGCAAATTGCAATCCTGTATTTTGGGAAAAGGGTGATTGCTTTTAACATAAGACAAGAGGCCACCGAAGTGTCAAGTGCATACAATTTGTAAAATACCAGTAGTTTTCTCCTTCAGAAATGAACATCATTTCTTTGAGTCGATCCAAGCAGAGAAAAAAGTATGCTCAGCACTGTCCTTAAGCCCTCACTCCTCTAGCAGACAGAGGGCTGGACAGAACATTTAAAGCTGAGCTGAGGAACATTCATTAGAACTAAGAGCAATTACTTGGCTCCTCTGTGTTTCTGTCCCCGCCCCAAGCCTTCCCGCAAAGCGATTTGCTTTCGTACAAAATGTTCAGAATATATCTTCTTTGCAAGGCTCTAGTTCACCTCTAATTCACCCTCCCACAGCCAAGGGCTGGGTAGTTTTCGGTCTGATTCCAGAACTGGAGGAAGATGCAGTACCACGCACCAGACCTACTCCTGTATCTGGCACTTACCGCTCTCCTGTTCAGTAAATTCAAGGAGAAGATGATGCTGTGCAACAGAGAGCAACAAATAAGAATACAGGCACTTCTTTTGGACTGGACTTGAGGCCCATCTATTTCAATAGCATGGCTCTTACAGCCCTCAGCACTAAATACTTTGGGAGAAGCAGCAAAATCTGTATTAAGCAGATAGCAGATAATCCTCCCTCAGAGTGGATCTCTTCTAAATTCTCAGTAGAACCAGAGAAAAATCCCTGAACAGTGGGGTTTGAAATCCTCAGGGTTAAATAAAATGGTTTTCAAGGAGCTAATAGGTTGAAAATAAATAAAAAATATTTACCAAATAAAAAGTGGTTTTATTAAAAAAATCAGATTGTCTTGGGGGAGGGAAGGGAGGAGGGAACGGGAAAATACATTTTCTCTCTACTGATTCGTGAGATCTACTGCTCTCTTTTATTGTACTGAGGGGAGGGTAGAAAAAGATTACTGAAATTTCTTTCCTTTAGTGCTAGTGTTTGTGTGTGTGCATTGCTATATTAAGTCTAAACATATAGAAGATGTTTGAATCATTAAAATCGTACTCCAAGGTGCTAAGAAGTGTTGCATGTCAAGCATAGAAGCACAACCAGCCAACTCATTCATAAGCATAAAGATTTTTTTTCTCCCACACAGACACAATCAAAATCCAGCAAGACAGCTAATTGTAACCTAATCTTGTCAATTCAATGTGCAAAACCAATTTTAGGTATGATTGGGAAATGTGCAGAAGGAATAACAACAGCGTATTTCTGGCGCCCTCTGGGATTTAAAAACCAGATTCAATGGTATTAAATAAAGTACAGGGGCTACATTTGCTAAATCGAATAATATTGGACTAATAAGGACATCTGGAAACAGTTGTTACCAAACAACACTCAATTTGTGTTTCCTTCATGACCACAACACGTGGCTGATGCTGCTCTTTGCAGGAGTGATGCCAAGCACTGGACACTTCAGGGGAAGCAGGGGAAGTTCAGGCAGTTGTGGATTAAACTGGCAAATATCTCTGAGCATTAATAATAACACTGATTCAATTCTTTAATGAGAAGGGATAGTTTTGCCCTTATCAACATATTGAGAATTATATTTAACTATTACATTCGACTCATGTTAGACCTGATAAACACACTAAAAGTAAGGAAAAACACATTGTATGAGCTACTAGAAAGAAAAGAAGGACATGGAATAGGCACTGTACTCCTTATGAATAGAGATTGATTTAAATCTAGGGCCAACCTTTACTTGGTACCAACAGGAAGATTTAGGGGATTCAAGGCCTTGATATTTAGTCAGGCACTAAACCTTATTAAAACTAACTTTTTTTTTAGCATCTTATTGGAATTTTAAGATCAATAAATAAGAGTGCTATGGATGAACTCAAGGTACCCTAAATATATAAAAAAAATCCTGCCTCAGAGTGCCATGAAGTCAGCATGGTGACTGATCACTTCTCTTTCAGCAAACAGTGCCTATGGCCATTTCAAATACAAGCAGCCAGGTCTCAATTAATAAAAGTGCCAGGATTACCCAACAACTAGAAGGGAGCCAAGTGCTCACAGAGAAAAGGGAAATGAAGCTCCCCATGACACCTCTCCTTTCACAGCAGAGCTGGGCCAGACACTGCTTTCACTGTTAAAATCATTCCTAAGAGGCTGAGCTGGGAGACATTTTACAGTTTAATATTTTGCCTATGTTATGAAACTTGTGTCTTTCCAAGCATTTTAATAAAAACTAATTATTCAGGGGAAGTAGAAGCAACAAAACCCAACTCAGTGTTTGATGTGTAAGGTTTTGAGTTTTCCCTTAAAAAAGAAAATTTGCACAGTTCTACGCAAAAGCCCTACAGTTTATGATTTGTATTCATTTCACTTTACACACAGACAGGATAGTCTTCTTTGGAAGAACCTACAAGGGAAAGCTTAAGGAACATCAAGTAGATAAGCAAAAGAAAACCGAGTTTCTCAGGGTCATACCAAGCAGAAGTGGTGTCCAAAGTCTAGAATAAAAGACAAAAATTTCCCCAAGGACTGCTTTATTCTTTGGAACATGCTTCCACGCCCAACTCATCAACACACATCATATTACTGAGCCTCTCCTCCTGCTCTATCAGTTCAAAAGCTTTTGAAGACCTCAACGCAATATGTCATGGCTACTTGTTCTATCTAGAGGATGGATAATTTGAGTGATCTGAAATATTCTTCCTGAAATTTAACTCGAGTTCTCTACAGTAACATTCACCACAAGATCACTGCAACAGTATTTGGATACCCAATAATCAAAGCAGTAAACTGGTTAGACTACTGTGGCCAATTTGGCCATATTACTGATGTCTGCAAAGATCTGTCTCCTGAGTTATTTCCCAGCCCAAACCCAGTTATGTTAGTTACTGGTTTAACTGCAGTGACATCAGGGTTTTGAAGCACTGCCAACCCACCAAGGAACTACAGTTCACAGCCAGTGGGAGCAGCAAATACGGCCGTTCTAAGTCTAGGGGTGGTAGAAGACTATGTTTGATATGGTCTTACAACATCGAGATGAAAGTGAAGTTTTCTTTGCTGAGTCAGGGGCCCATTCATCATTTCTACAGGCAAACACACGTACTCCCACACAGCCTGTACAAATCAGGGAGTCAAAAATTGGGTCAGTAAAAGCAGAAGCCATTCTTACACTTGTAGCGTTTGCTGTGTTCAGAGCTCTCAACTGTATTCTTGACAAAAATGATAGATGGCAGCTGCTCTTTAGGTGTGTCTTTTAGCTCATCTACTGCCAAACAAGAATCAGTACAGAAACACCAAGGTAGCTGTATGGACCTTGGTATTTTTCCCAATCCACCATGGATTGAGTGAAGTTTCTATAGGATTTTGACTGTCTGTTCTCTTCTCTGGTTTAACTATGTGTATGGTTTAGGGCACAGCATATCTTAAGGCACAACCCAGAGCATGAAGTGGGATAGTGCTTTTTTGGATGGCAGAACTTAAGAGGAGTGACAGCTTTCTTCTCTCTCTGCCCAGTGAAAATAATAATTTAATTCCTGAACTATCCACAGCAAAGCCAACCCTCTCAACTGTACAACTTGTATTAGAACATATCTACCATGTTTTCTCTCTATCTTTCCCCTTTCCATTCTATTTTTGCTGTTTTGTTCTCACTTCTGTATTTTTACCCTCCCAAAAAACCAGCCAGAGGTGGAAAGTTATAGAAGATCATACAGTTATCTGTACCAGTGGAAATCTTTTATTTGTGTAATAAAAGAAACAGAAACTATTCATGTTAGAGGGGTTACTCCCCTCCCCAAATTATCACCAACTCCACTTAACACCTGTAAAATTCCTACAGTGGTTGGACTCATAAATCTACTTGTTGCCACACAGTTAAAGAGTTACCCTTGTTATAGAGAGGTAAAACTGGAGACTGATCAAGCAGGTCTGTCACAAAGTAAGGTCAGATTTGCACTGCTGGTTTTCTTTTTTCTTTTCTTTTTATTTTTTCTGTGTGTGTGTGTTTTTTTATTTGGAGACAGATTCAGCTCCTAAGAGGAAAGCTAAATAAGCTTCATGTTCAGCTTGTTCAGTGTAGTTGACGGGCTTACCATGGCCAAAAATCTTTAACATCAAACACATCTCTCTCAATTCCAAATGCTTTGGTGAAATCTCAATCAATCAAATTCCAGTTATTTCAAGATTAAATTTTGGACTATTAAACAAAGAAGACATGGGGCTTAGTGCTTAGTCTGTTAATTATAACCAAAAAAGCTGGATATGTAACAGCTGTATTTCTCCCTCATCTACTATATAAAAGACTACTAACGATTCTGTGGAGCCTGTTTCTGAGGTCCTTTACAAAGGAAGTAGAATTACCATGAAAGTAATACTAGCAGAAGTCAATTGAGCTAATAATAGAGCTGGCTTTCATGCAGTTGGATCTAAGGAGAAATGGATAAACTTTAAAAGCAACTAAATCTAAGACAAGTAATTTAGCTTGCTTTGTTGTTCCTATATTGAATTTTATAATCTGAAATTCATTCCTTTTCCTCACAAGATAAAAAATAGGATCCTGTTAATAGCCCGAAATTTCACAAGTTTCATTGCCCTGGAGTCCCAGCTACTCCTTGACAACTTTTCCATTAAGAGAATCTTCATAAGATTCTCTCCTTTTCTGTACAGAAAGAATCAGAGATCTCCAGGTATGAGAGCAGACTGGTTTTCTAAGAACATTAAACTCCCACAGATCACTTAATCCTGTCAGCAGTAAAACTTGAGAGCATACAGAGAACTATTCTGCATGCTATTTTCACATGATCTCTCCTAGCATTAAAAATAAGTTTGTGCAGAGGAGTAAAAAGTACAAATCCACAGGCAAAAGGAAAAGTCATATTCTGCAATGCACTAATAGTTCAAGTGCCACTTGAAGATGATTAATTTACCTTGAGTTTTGACTTTGCACTGTTTAGAGTTGTCAAAGAAACCGCAGCGTACATCAAGTCTCTTCAAAAATTCAACAGCTGCTTAAGGTGATTAAAAAATAAAGAAGAAAACAATGAAAAAAGGCAACGGTTGCTTCCCTGTTAGGAAAGCAGATAACGGTCTTTCACAAGATTACTTTATCCCACATGCCCAGCCTTGTCAGATTCATAATCCTCTCTTTGTTAGGTACAGGATAACATCTGCTTACATTGCCCAATTCCAAGCCAGCTCCATGAGGCTGGAGCTCCTCTCCTGCAGCCTTCAAAGGCTGATGAACTGCAAGAGCAGGGGCAGCTCCTACAGGCTTCGCTTGATGGCTTTCCCCTCTCCTGGAACTCGCCTTCCACACTCTCCCCAGATACTTGTATTAAAAGGCTCCAATAGCAACACATCTGAGGCAACCGAGTTTGAGATCAATTATATTTCCTGTTCTCAGCTTTGCTCAATTATTTCAATTTTGCCTGTGTGTGCTGGTGTTGTGCTTGCAAGCACGCTCTGCACTTCGATGGCACTGTGGGCTCTACAAAACCAACACAAGAGCAAGAAAAGGCAAGAGATTCCCCTCTCTGAACCAGTGCAGTTTCAGGGATCCTTTCCAGGGGCCACTCACAGTGACCTTTACTGACACCACAATAAAGTACAGAAGGAAGGGATTCTTATTAAGGCCTGCAACACACAGCCTTCGTTGTGACAACGTGTCAGGGAAGGAATTTAAGAGATGTAACAATTTTCATATCATGAATTACACCTGTATACACTCAATTCACCTTTGCAAAGAGAGGCACCATGACTCTACAGCCCAGAGACACAGGCTGGATCAAACCTCGGTGTCAGGGAACATAGTGTTAAGTAAAATTTAATGAAAAATAGGAACCTCAAGCTAAACAGAGGAACTTTTATCACCTGAAACAAAAGGAATATTAGGAGTTAAAACACAGTGAGGTAGAGATCTTCTGGTTATTGTTTGTTTTAAATATAACAGAAAACAAAGAAATGAAAGAATGGCATCAGAAAGGTTGTGTGAAAAGAGGAAGAAATCAACTAGAATTCATATAATTTCTTTTCTGTATAAAAACAGGCCAATAAAAAAGATATTTTTGGTGAAGAGTTGCATGATGAACTCTTGGGGGAGCAGTCTTGCATTTGGGCTTTGCAGTAAAGTATTGCAATCTAGACAGTTGACTCCATTACTATGTTTTCCCCAAAACTGAGCAGCTTGTGAAAACTCTGAGTTTTTGTCGAGTTAAAAGGACTAATGATAAAGAAAATGGGTGCCAGGCTGAAAAAGACAAAATAGTGCAGTTCAAGCATGCAAAGGTAAATATTGATACTACTGACAGAAAAAAAGAAATTATCTTGAGATCATGTCAGCTGTTTTGCTGCTCATAGTCTGCAATTCCAGCCCCTTTGTCCATACGCTGCTGTTTGTAGCCTTGATTGTGCACACAAGGTCTGCTAACTTTAACTCTTTACACTATAACGTTAACTTCAACAGGATGTTCATCTCCACAGACGTGGAATTCTGGCAATAAAGACTGCAATTCACAGTCTCGGAGTCCTGATGACTTCAATACTATATGTATTAAGTTTAGGAGTGGTGTAATTCTTTGTAGGATTTGGACCAAATACTAAAATCTCTTCAGGAAAGAGACAGTTCCTTTCTGTGTTTTTATACCAGAGCCCTGGTCTTTATTGCAGCTTTTATGAGCCACTATAATTCAAAATTCAACTTTCCTAGATTTCAGAATTTCTTTTTCTTATTTCACGTTTGCATTTCATTTTGCATGCCCTGCACAACCTACAGTGAATATGAAAGACAATGTTTGCCAAAATAAAGGAAAACAAAAAAACAGCAGCAGCAGCTGCTGTCTGCAGCAGCCACCATTTCTGTGTGGATTGCCATTGATCCAGTGATATTTTTTCGCATCCATCCCTCCAGATTTATTCTTGAAGAAGCGATAACCAGTCAGAAGAGTTATCACCCTGTCTCCTTGTGGAAATGCATTGCCACCCGAGCCACAACTCATACAGCAAATATCAAGGCCAGCAGTGGAATATCTATGAAACTAAAAGGTGAGAGCATTTCACCTAATGATGAAACAAAATCCACAGCAAAATCCCATTACATGTTTCTTGCTGAGATAGGTTTTTTCCTAATAATTTTTCTCCAAAAGCAATTGGAGCCCATGTTGCTCACACCTGCACAAGGAAACAAATCAGACAAAAACTCCTCTTTCCTCTTGGTGCTATTCATCCACAACTTGCATTATGACAACACGTTTCAGCAATCAGCAATGTGCTTGTGTTGAACACTTGTTTCAAAAATGGAAATAGCTAAACCAAAATCAAAGGGAAGTGTTATGTCTTTGATGTAGTTCCACACATTTGTTATGCTGCAAGGGCTAAGGCTGCTACACCCAGCTGATGTCAACGGATTGGTGAAATCCTCTTTTAGACTTTGTGGAAGGAACAATTAAATCCCTGTAGATATGGCCACAAATGCTTGAGTGGGGCCACATTTTTCAAGCTGTTTAGTTGCCTGGTTTGTTCCCATTGTGTTTCTGGGAGAAGGCCTAAAGAAAATCACTGATACCAGGATCCAGAGATGAGACGAAGTGAACTCTTCCAAGCTAGGGGGTTAATCACTGTGTCAAACTGGGGTACCTGAGCAAGACAACTACCTGATCATTCTTTCCTTCTTTGACCAAAAAAAGCAACACCACATGCTGTCTGTGGAAAGAAACATCACTGTATGATTACTAGATTAATCGATACCCAATTTTGGATATGACTTTAGACAAAGAACTAAGTTTTTAAACATACTACACTTGTAACTACATCGTACCTGACCTAAGACCTACAGAATACGACCAAAATATTTGTCAGTTCATTTCTATCACAGCACACAGGAACATTTTCCTGGGCAGAAGGAATTCAAAGCTTGGGAACCTATAAACCCTTCAAAGGCAGAAAAGCTCCTGTCACACAGCATTATGAGGTGTAGAAAAAACAACAAAAAACCCCAAGCAAACCCACAAAAAATCCCGGTGAGCTGTGTAGGCTTTTCCAGGGGGAAAAAATAATAATTCACACAAGTGGCATAATTGTGTATAATACGTAACCACAGGAAATAACTACTTTGCCATGTTCGTCCATTCAGAAAGGAGAAAATGGAAGTCACTCAAGCTAATCCTTTTTTAGACTTGCACAGAGTGCCTCCTGGTACAGCAGCTCTGGTTTTGTACTGCCAGCTGCGAGTGCTGCTAAACCACCTCCTTGAAAGCTGGTTTTAATTTGGACACATGGAGCCTGTGCACATTATTACGGATGAAAAATGCCCTCCCCACACAGTGCTGCATTCAGATGGCTGAAAATGTTTTGCCTCCAATGTGAGAATCACTTGTGCTTCCTCAGAAAGGAACACCATAGGGGTATGTAACATAATGAACGGTTTAGTTCAAGTTGATTAGGCTCCCCCGTTCATCCTGAAAAATAACACCAGAATAATGGGGAAACTCAAGCATATGAACTACACAGCAAAATAGGAAGGAACGTAAGTGTACAAGAAAAATAATGTATATTGTGGGGTTTTTAAGCCATTGATGACCCACATAAATATTTTAAGGGGGATAATGTTTACAAAAATTGTTTAATTTTTGGTTTGGTTTGTTTGGACTCTGAGCAACAACAAAAGCACTCAAGAATTCCACAGCAGAATGACATGTAATAAAATCACAGTGTTTGATAGCATAGGTTTTCAGAAAGAGTAATTAATTCTGAAGAGTATTTGCATTACTAGAACTGGTTTTATTAGTGTCCATGGCAGTAGGAAGGAGGTAAGGTTCCTCCCAGCAAGCTTAGGCATAAAGTAAACAAAACAAGGAGAGATGTGAAAGCTCATTGGTGTTTAACTTCCCCTGGCCCTACAGCACGCCTGAAAAAACACCTTTCCCCAAGCATGAAAAAGGGTCAGCACTCAATTCCCACGGCAAGTCATCTATCACCTCAGCTAACGTTACACTGGTGGCCACAGACACCGTTTCCTTTGTTACTCAACCCTCTGGGTACACTGTACCATCTCATGCCAACTTCTACCTCAAACTGCCACTTGAAGGTGTCTCAGACAAGCTGACCAGACAAACTTTGCTCAAATCATACTGTAACAGAACGCATGAACTGAATTTCCCTAAAGCACCTTATAGGAAAGATGGAGACAAATTTAAAAAGTCCAAAGCAGCTTGTTTTGATCTGATTTTGGAAAGACCTTGAGGTGAGGGTAATGCATGGTAAACCTTAGAAGTCAAAATAAAAATGCTCAAATTCAATGAAATCTATCAAATAATCCTTGGGAGGGGTTGGGAGAAGGATTGCAGGGAGTAGAAGTGTGTTTTGCTGTTAGTTTTTCTTGAGTGAGTTTGTAGTTTGGTTTGGTGGGTTTTTTTGTTTTTTATACAACTTCAGGGATTTTTTTGTTTCACTTCAACACAGAACTGAGTCAATTTTGAAGTGTAAAAATCTTTCATACATAGAACTTGCTCTGACACAGAGCTCTTGTCTGCAGCATCACATCACAGTGCTTCATAGTTTGGGGTCTCACTAGAGTATCCAGTAAATGGATTAAATGGATCCATCAGGTGGAGCTGGTTTTGGTGCTTCATAATCCTATCTAGACAATCAATACACACTTGCTTCTGACACAACTACTTCATTAGAGAGTCTGCAACTGCTTTTGCACCAATGTTACCTACAAATGCCTTACTCATTGAAGCATCTCTCCAACCAAGGTGTAGCTTGTTAGGAGTGTGTTGATCCTGGCCCTCAATCTGCAGAAAATCCTGCCAGTAGTTGTAGCTTTCTCCACCAGTTTCATACATTCCGAGCCAGAAATCACTGAGCAACACTGCCAGGAACTCGGTCAGGATCAGCCTGAAGGTCTAGGTTGCCAAGGGTTATTTTTTTTTACTGCAATTTTAAAAGGGAAATTTATTATCTAGTATTTTTAAGCCAGGGTGGTTTTTGTTTTGTTTTTAAACAGCCTTTTTTTTTAAAAAAAAAAAAACAGAATTATTGTGGAGGAAAATAGTATCTGCAAAAGAAGTTAAATAATAATTTTATGTGGTACTATGATTTATAATAAAATTTTGAAAGTGCTCTTGACGTGGAAGCGTTTGGCATGACATAAGAGACCCATGCTTTCTCAATAGTGATTAGCCTGGTCTGATAAAAACAATTCCTTTACACATAGAAAGGATGAGTTCAGGAAAGCAGCTAGGGAAAACAATAACCTTTAAGTTTGGCACCCACAGGAGAAGTAAGGAGGAAAACTAAAACACAGCAGCTCTCAGATATTTGAGAAACAGTGATATGATTGTATAGCAGATCATTTGCAATACTTCTACGAGAAGGTCATTTGGGCAATAGCTGTGTCAATTTATTGAAAGAGTTAAGATGAACAAAGGATTCTGTTTTGCTCTTCTTGTACTGCACAACTCTCCATTTGAAATTCCAGCTGGAAAATGTTCGCTTGTAGCTCTTCATGTAGTGGTTTTGACTAAAAGACCTGACACTATCCCATACTTTGTTTTAGGTATCAGCTTTCAGTGATTAACAAACGGTGAAAAGGGAAATTGCATCCTGCTTTGAGGTTCCAAAGCTGTACACATCTCTAATAATCCTATTTAATCAGATTTTCCCTATTTAGCTTTTAAAATTGAAGATTCACTACTATTGCATATGTCAGAGGCATCTATTTTCCTTCTGCAACTAATCAACAATTGGGTAAAACTCATGGGATTAGGTTTCTGTTACTATTTTTCTTTAGAAAATTATTTTGTAGACAAAGAAACACAAAACTTCTGCCCTGCCACGAGTCCCTTTTCCAGAAAATGGAAGAATATCCTATTGAAGCTGCATAGAAATGATCCTATTATACGTGAACCATTTAGAGCACAGTGGCTTCCTAACAATTAGAGCTTTATGTGTTTTGTTCACAGCTTATATAAAAATTCTCAATAGACTATTTGCCCTCTCCTTCTCCCACAGAAAGTTTGAAAAGGCATCAGCAAAGATTCTTTATGGTATCTAATTTATTCTCTTGAAATTACCTGCAATTCCTTAGTAAAAGAGACATTCTGCGATGAATTATCTCTCTGCCAATTACAACCTCTCTCATCATGTTCCGGCTCTGCAAGAGCACCAACATGACAACTTGTCCTGGTTAGGAAAAAAGGCAATGTGTTTTTCTCTTATGGCAGTTTGATTTTGTTTCTAAATTCACAAGTCAGCCTTTGTAAACTGTATTCAGAATTCAGGTGGAAACACTTTGTTTTACAGTCCTCTGTAATATACCTTTGAAGACCACAGAAGCATGAAAATAGGGAGATGGTGGTGATCTCTCTCCCATAAAGCAGCTAATTACATGATCATCTTGAACTCTCTGAAGTCAATTACTGTAATTACTGCAACTATTGTGTTGTCATATTTCATTTGGAACAAAATGGTAGCATGAGAGAAAACTGCCAAATATGGTGCTGCAGACTTTTTGCACTTTATAGAAACGTGTTTAAAATGAAAGCTTCTGTCAACCCCATAAACTGTCCATAAGCTCAGGGAGCACAGTCACTTGTTACAGTGCTCCCTGCTAATTAAACCCCTGTGAATGTAATAACATTAAATAGAGGGAGAAGGCTCAACTTCAGTATTTCAAACACAGCCCTAGCAGTACAGAGAACACAGACGAGGTGTCAGCACTGTCCAGGAGGCAGCCTGAGGATCCATTTCATTTTCCTCCCAAATAGAACAACTATTCAGTGTCATCTCCCACCTCCAATTCCACACACTTCTGCAAGGAGCCCTGCACAAACAGGAGATAGTCAGCCATCACCAGTGATCCCAAAAAAGAGAAAATTGCACTGGATAAAAACTTTTTCACCCTCAAGAGGTTTTCAGGAGTTCACTTGGCTTAAACCATAAGCTTGAATAACAAAAACATTATAATACAAGGTTAACTTCAACTTCATCCTGATGGAACTATTTATCTGTCATACAAAGATGGGTGTATTCTCTGTGGACAGCTTTTTTTAAGGGCACATACGCAAGCTATTTTCTCACTACAGTGAGGATGTCTAAATAAATCTCTTACAGGCAAGTAATAGGAAATATTTCAGCTCCAGATGACTACACTCAACTATTTCCCAACCTTCAGGAAAGCCAGTGAATGTCTAAAAGTATTAGCACTTCTAAAAGAACGGAGAGAGACATTTACCAAACACAGTGGTAACAACCTCTGCATTAGCCCTCCATTCTAACTTCAAACACAAACTCCTCCAATACTCATTACCACACAGTATGTGCCACACTCTGTACTCCCATTCTGTGCTTTGCTTCCTTGAAACAGGCTACAGACAGTGATATAGGCAGTAATTTTTGCAGGCTTTAAGATGTCATAAATATTTAAGCCTCTCTCCTGTAACTGCCTGCCTCAGGAAAGGCTGAGCAGATTCTCCAAGGAGCAATACTGGAACTGTGGGCCATGCCTAGGGACCTGCATGTTGCACTTCAGTTTTAGTACCAATGTGGTCACCAGAAATGTGCTGGGTCTGTGTACATGGGGCCTGGCAAAAATTCTTCTGAAAACTGTTTCACAGAGCATCCTTTATGCCCCATCAAGCCTTTTAAACACTTGTTCTTAATCAAGTACATGATAACATCCCAGAATAACTGTGTCAGACTGGCACACTCTCCACTAAGGCAGAGGCTTGGATTTGAAATCATTCACCTTCAGCATGTCAGGCCCTGTTACAGCAGTCAGTGCAAAGGGAGAGCAGGGCTAAAACCCTTCTTCTGTCACAGTCCACTTCTTAGCCCTTCTCCCCATGTGTCACACAGGAATGATAAAGCAACAGATGTCAGCAGGGCTTCAGTAATGGATAGCATCATCCAAGACTAATGAAGAACATGATTTTTTTCTAAGGAATGATAGAGAAACCTCAAAATTGATAATAATTTTTTGGTGCTGGCTTCAAGCAATTCAGGATTTCATGCTTAGGGTCTCAAAGAGAACATAAAATATTTAAGAAAAAATCAGAACCATTGCAAATTAAAGAATATTGTCTGTAATCTCAAATGAGGTAGGCAGCATTACCACTTTTTCTAAGAAAACTCAGGAAATTTGTCTGCCTTTTTAAACTACTTCCTGAAGACATGGGCAATAGAAGGCCTGTAGAACTTTTTGTAGTGTTTTTTTCCTTTCTCATATCATTATTTTGAGATTAACTCTATCTTAAATGTTAGAGAGAGCATTTCAACAGATGAAGGACAATGCAACACTTTTATACTGACATGCATGATAAAATAAATAGTTTTCATTCCATGGAATTAAATTTATTCCATGTTCTCACAATGCCTACTTAATAGTTTTGGGACTGTGTGTGTGTTTCCCTTAGAAGAGAAAAGCACAATGCACTCCTCCATTTTTTTCTCCTCCTAGATCTAATTAATCTCTAATTTAAATGCAAAGGCCAATCCAGGTTGCTCCTGAGACACTGTGGGACTCTACTAGGATCTTTTACATTAAGACTTTTTATGATAACGATTATATGATAAAGAGCATCTGGAGTCTAACACAATATTAACACTATTTCTTAAAGGTGCAACCCTGTTTTTTCCCAATTTATCACTCCACCTTGCTGCACTTACACAGTCTGTCTTAAGGGAAGAGGGCATTTTCTTCCTAGTAGCCTGTATCAGTTAGGACAGTATCAGCAAAGCCTGGTGCGGGGGACACCACTGGTTTTAACACCAGCTAGAGAGGAAGTTCTGCATCTTCAGACTCACTTTAGACAACTCCCTACTGTTTCATTATATTCTACATAGAAATGATCTGCTATTTGGCTTACGTACTTTGAAAACTAATGTCATTACAGTGTTGAAGACTGCCCCAAAGGGAATACTCTGGCACTCCTGCTGTAACAGTGTTACATTGCAGCCCTTCAGAAAACCTTCGTGCCAAGGAGGGAGACACTGCTGAGAACTGTGTCAATCCGGAAAATGACCATTCCTTGCGTGAATCTTCCAGCTGTCCCGATGTCTGATGAAAACTACACACATTCACGACCTCAGAAATCAGGGAGTCAGGCAGAACATAGCAAAGGTAAGGCTCTGTGCTCATCAACCAGATTCCTCAAAGCCTAAGACTTTACAGATCACACTTTGTTGATTGACACACTTTGGGCTTTCACTCTACTGTAGCCCATTACAATTCAATGGAGACAGATTTTGCCAGATTAAGAACAACCTAAATTTTGTATTTATTTGATAAGTAGAAGAAACAAATAGAATTATGATATAATCTCCTTCTGCACACAACTAGCTTACAGATAAAGAAATAAAACATTAAAAGTAGGCAATGAGAGGTAAAACCAGGGATTTTCACCTCCAATGTTTAAAGTCCCGAAAGTTCATTGATTTATCCACAATTTGCTTCTTCCTATAATTCTCTCATTTATTGCAGCTACTGCACAGGTATCTATCTATGTACCTACCCAATTAACAGAGATGAGCACTTGTAAGATTAGATTTTGAAAGATCCGAACTTCAAAAAGAGCTTGAAACACACAGTTTTTACTATAGATAGTTGAAAAGGGCTAACTCCATTCCTTACTCTTTTTTCAAGTATAGTACAAAATTTTTGTTTCTCTTTTTGATGAAATATTAAACATATGTGTGAAGGAAAGTATCAGGAAGAGGAAAACGCTTTAAGAATTTTTTTTCTAATTATTAGATTATACAACTTGAATAATTTTATTATACTACTGCACTGCTGAAACTGCACCATATCTGCAGAGAAAGTAGCAGGCTAAAAGAACAACAAAGTCACTGTGCATTTTCACACATGCTGAGCTGTTTGTTCCAATGTTTCATCTGTGGTCTTTTTGCTTTACCAATAAGCCCGAAATCTTCACACCTATACACTGTTATATCAACATAAACTTATCACAAACAGAAAAATTCTGCTAATTACTGAGTTCAGCACCCATATAGGAAAGCAAAGTGTTTTTCTGCATTACTGTAGCTCTGAGATGAGCTCCATAGCCCACAGGCTATATTACAAGAAGAAAGATGCTTTCCAATCTGAGATATAGTTTCAATCTATAATTAATGTACACATAAATGCCTCATTATTTCTGTAGGGACTTGCAGAAGACATTTTAACTGCACATTTTTAACCAAATAGGACCTATTAGCCAGCAAACTGAAGCACATTATCAAGAAACTTCTGTCCTCAGTGATCTTGAGCTGAAAAAGCTTATTGAAGCCACCCCGGACAAAGGAACCAAGGAGTTGAGCATTTACTACCATGAAAAAGTCAGTTGGCTCACAGTGCATTTTTGAATTCTCCCACTGTCAGACTAATTCACGTGGTCTCAGATTCATGTTCCAAGTTCGCACCTGTTGTGTTCAGTGAATGAAACCAATAATACTCATTTTGATTACTTTTCTAATGCTACCTTGTGGGGAAGTTCATACATTTCCTGAGGAATTACATATAACTGAGGAGGAGCAAGACAAGTAATCTCTTAGGAATGCTTTCAAAGGGAAAGAAAGCTATCACATGAGACCAAGGACTATAAAACATTGATAAAAATATGTAAAATTCTGTACTAAAGACTTGGTACAATTTGACTTAAATCAGCAGAATAAATTTCATCAATTCCTAGGTCTAAATTATTTACTCAGTTTAGAGTATTTCCATAGTCAAAGGTAGTGATAAGAAACAAAAAAACCACTAAGCATCATGACAATATCTGACCATCATTTAGATGCAGTCGTTCTCTAGAGAAATTAATGTAGCCTCAAGACAAACAAGAGCGCTCAAATTTATGTTATAGGTATTCTTCACTTTCCAAAGTCAGAACAGGCCATTAAATGTGACTATATAAAACCAATATGCAAAGTTGCATTGCTTTTTAAAGAATGAGGATGGAAAGATCCCTTGGAAATGGAAAAAAAAAGCCCACCTCTTTTTATACCTTTCCACTCCAATTCTTCATGCCACTAGATGTCGAAATGAATGTAAGAATCTTTCAGGAACCAGCTTTAACATATAACTAAATTGAAGTCTTGGGGTTATAAGTAGGCCAAGAGCCAGAATCATTAGTTTTATTTTTCAGCTAAATCACTGTCTTGATAGGATTTCATGACACTGGAAATTTGGGTTCTCAAATGTGCTTTATATGTGACTTCTTTTTTCCCCTATGATATTTATATAAGCTATATTATTTTAGAGGGAAGACACTAGAAAAAGTAATTGTTGCATGATTTATATTGTGCTATTAGAAAAATGATCAGACAAACCAGCCCATTGTTCTCGATATGTCCATTATAATCTAGCAGGTGATTAGGGACTTAGTATTCCATTGCCACCTATAATTATAGGCAATCTGTTTCCCTGCATTGTCCAATAAGTGGTTGATACCATTTGACAGCATTCCTACCCTTAGGTAATGCCAGGAGGTCAGTGGGACTGATGAATCATCTGAAACAAGCAAAAGAGATCTAGTAAATTTAGCCAAGTGTTTCTTGACTTTGTATTTATTGTGGTTTTCACACTTACAGGACTGTGCAGGTTCATGAAGCAAAAGGCAACTTACATTTGTAAGTGATTTTGGCTCAGGATTTTTGAGTGGAGGAAAAATGAAGTCAGTATGTCGGCTACGTCATTTAGGACTCAAAATGGCAGTGCAAAGCATCTGAAATTCTTGATATCATATGGTGATATGATCAGGCAGAAAATCTCAGAGAATTTTAGATATTCTTTTACTTGAAATGATCATTCATTTAAATGGTATCTTTTTCAACAGTATGTTCATCCCTGCATATAATAAACTTCAAAGTCTTCTATTTTAAGAATGAATTGTCAATATTTTTGAAAAATTTTAAGGCTATTAATCTGTGTTTTCACTTTAATCCTGCCATCTTAGGGAAGAACCATAGAACCTAAGGAACCATTTCCCAAAGGAAAGAAAAGCCGAAAAAATGGTGAACTACCCTTCACTGAGAAGTACAGTAAAATGTAGAGCCTCTGGCAAGGGACTAGGAGAGTCCAGTGTATCCTTGAGGCAATGTAGGGAAATCTGGATTACAGTAGGATGCATGATTGACTGGGGAATACTGGTGAGAGAGTGACATTATCTGCCAACTAAGGCAAGAGGCACTTAAAAGAGAAACCTTTTTCCAATTACATGCCATTAGAAGTGGGGTTAGTGATATACTTAATATTCCCAGTGCCCTGTACAGGGCAATCTCCAGGTTTTGTCATTTCTACCAGTTTTGCAACCACAAGTGGCACGTGGACAGAGTTCTGGCTTGGAAAGAGGTCACGATCAAGACCTGTGCTTCATGCCCAACTACATTAAGGGGCTAAATCTAAGTCCATGTTTAAGGAATGATTATACTACATTGGAGGCAGAGCCAAAAGGATTTCTTCAGCAAGTTACCAGTTGATTTCACAGGATCAGACCTCAGAATTACAAGACAATCCATCTCTAGTTTTCCTGTCTCCACGTCCCTTCACAGCCCACACAACCTTCTGGGAAAACGATCACAGGGTCACAGAATCATTTAGGTTGGAAAACCCTCTAAGATCATCAAGCCCAACTGGTCCCCCAGCACTGACAAATCCACCATAAAACCTCACCCCCAAGTGCCACATCTACACATCTTTTAAATCCCTCTATGGATACTTGCAAAAATTTCCTGCTTTGCCATCCAAGTGCAACACAGACTACTCCATTCTCTTTCCAGCACCTCGTTATGTATTTGAACATTGTTCTTATGTACTCTTCAGACTTAATTGTTAGAAATAAAAGCAGCCCTTGCTTTCTCAAACAAGGTTCCATAAATGCAGTTCAGCATTCTGCTCAACACATATGGCCTAAGGAATAAATAAATAATAAAGACATTTGCCCAGCCATGTCCACCTTGTGATTCTGCAGAGAGATGTTGCCCTCAGACACTGGAGGGTGATGTTTTGTTGTGGTATCAGGCATGTAACTCATGATTATTGATACTAAACAGGATACTAAAACCATCAGTTGCTAAAAGCTGCGATACCAATCCGGGCCCTTCACATCTTGACTCCACTGTCTCTGTCCTGTCCCTTTGCTTGAAGGTGGATAACAAAACTGAAGGGTCTTCTCTGCTCACCCACAGCAAGGGCTACAAGAAAGCCATGCTCCTCCTTCCCCTCCTCTCCCTGTACTCCCTCAGGGCAGTAGCACATCTCTCCATCTCCAGGAGAGTGAGGGAACAGACCTGGGATGCCTGGGAGCAGAGTGGAACCTGTGAGACCTGGCAGGTGGTTGCACTGAGGTGGCACCAAAATGTCATGAACGATTCAAACACCTTGTCCATCATTACCTGACATCACCTTATGTTGCTCCTCTTTTAACAGCAAGAATTTCAAACCACTCATTACTTAAAATACTTCCAGAATTACTAAATTACAGAATCACTAAAAATCTCTCTGATTAAGTGCTGCTACTACTAGCTAATTCATTCTTCAGTTTTGAAAACTACTCAAAAAGAACCCTTATGATCAAACCCAAAACTTGTGTTATCATTTCATATCTTGCATCTAAAAAATTTCATTTACAATAGTATTTGTTTTCTACTTTTCACGTTTATTGGCTCTTTTGCTTAAGAATTTACTTCTATCAAGATGGACCTAAAAATGTGATCTGAGGTAAAATTTAATATGCACAATAAAATTTACCATGTAGCTGAACAAAAAGTCACTGCACCAAAAATGGTCCAGTCCAGCAGTTTTCTAAATGATGTAGGAGAAAAATAATGGGGCAGAGTAGCAGAAGCCTGACCCTATTCCCATAAGACTGTAAGATTTATCACCTACATAAGCAGAATGCTACAGAAAAGAGATCTATTGACCACAGCAATAACTCACAGCCCAGTAAAGCTAGCTGAGATGCTAGTCTGGTATTTGCTGATAGTACCTTTATTATGTGGCACTCACAATTTTTTTAAGTAGCTTTGTTCAACAAGTTACTGTTTTTAATATTATGCACCACCTACACTCTTTTTAGACCAGCCACTTATTTAGAGTACTGATATTCAGGAGAGGGGGGGAGTTGCAGGGAAGGATTTATAGGAGTGGGGATTTACTGTTTGAATTAAAAACTGTGTTGTCGCAATTGTGGATTTCAGGAGAGGGGGAGCTACAGGCACATGCTATGCTGGCATAACAGAAACATTACTCAGAACAGAAATATATTTGCATAATACCTTCTATTTGAATAGAATATTTACTGGGGAAATGAAAAATAAAATAAAAAAGGCAGTCAGAAAACTGCTATTACTTGCAATGCACGGGCTGAATTTTTGCTGGTTTGGATAAGATGTAGGGAGATACTCAACTAGCTTTGTTTGGCAGACCATTTCTTCAAGGGCTTGGAGACCAAGGGTCCCTGATCCTTAAGATACCATCCAACACAGAGATGGCACAGAAGGCACTGTCACAAGAAGAGCTTGTGACAGAGCCCTAAGTGCAACTCCCTCCTGGGATTTCTGCTGCCTGTGCTCCAGGCCAGCACTGCCAGGGCACCTCAGAGTGCTGTGAAAAGAGCTGTGAGAAGCTGGAACTGGCCATGTTCACTTGAGAGCTGCATTTCACTCAGGCCATGCATCCTTAAGCTCTGCCTGAGCTCCACAGCAGTGTGCCTGGGACTGAGGTGTTCCCCACCAAGCTGCACCCTGCCCTGAGCCCTAATCCATATCTAGAATTATCTTAGAGAAAGGTGATTTTCTTCCATCAGCCTTTACCTGCAGTGTAGCTATTTTAGTCCAGTAAGAGAGTAAAACACCCATGATGGACTGAAGAAACAGCCCTAGTCTCTATTCCCTTCTCTATCTCCACAGTCTCAGCATCAGACACACTTCCTGTATTGTCTAAGAATTTAAGAGAAAATGTAACGGGTTTTGGAAGTCCTAAGCAACTACAAGATGTAATGAAACATCTAGTTATAGTTTTTTAAAAGTTATTTCAATTATTTGTTAAGGGGACTAGTGCAAATATCAAATACTACAGGATTGTAACTGAGAGACCAGAAGCTTCATCCAAAAGGATTCTTGGCTTTAGCCACAGGAAAACATGCTGTAAACAAAACAAAAACGTGAACATGCTCTAAACAAGGACAAATACAGTGACAGAAGTGTCAGCAGTTCCATTGCTCACCTGGTGCTCTGGTCCCCCAGGGAACACCCGGAGTGTATCAGGGAGCAATCACACGGCCCAGGTTGGATGGGACTGGGAAAGATCCGCCGGTCCCATTTGTGGTGGGAAAGGGAGTGCCTGGGTGAGCGTGAGCGCCCTGCCCACCCCACCACCACCACTGGCAGGGATGGGCTGTCCCGAGGAATGAGTCTGTCACTGCAGCACAGGTCGTGAGGAGTCTGTGTGTCCATGTGTGGGAGCACTTGGAAGGTGGGAAGGCGAGCGGGGACGCCGGGGGACCTGCATCCCGTGTGCCTTCACTGTGCGTGGGGAGAAGGGACCTTCATGGGGGAAATGGGGACAAACTGCCCCAGGAGAGGGTTTATCGGACTTAGAGCAGTAAGGGATTCCTAAAATACAGACACTGAGAAATGGAATCAAAGCAGTTCCCACATTTCTCTCTGACAAACTACAGCTGCTCTCTGAAATTTCTTGACCACTTGCAGTCTTGCACGCTACCTTAAAACTTCGGTGAAATTCATGCCTGAAAATATAAATCTATGTGGCAAAATGCATCCATGGAAATACTTCTCAGAACACAGTGAAGACACAATGTCATATACTCAATATATGTATTTATTAATACACCACCAGCCTTTAGGGGTGTTCGCTCTGTATTTTCTCCTCTAAACCCAGCACTTTTTGACAGGAATCCTTTAAATTTGCAGGGGGAAGGTGTGCAAAAGCCTGAAATTATTATGCTTTTCCACATGAAGCTCTATTTTCACCACTCCTTTGAAACAAAGGAAAGCACAGAGACAGTATGAAATAGGAAAAACTCCTCTCTGACTATCAAAGGTAGACTACTTTTGAAATGAGGAACAAAAACATTTTCATTTCTAGCATGGCTCGGTTGTGAATTCCTCCCAAAAGTTGTGTACAACTACCTTTACCATAGAACAGTGATCCCCATCAAGAAACAAAACCCAGCCTCTATTCTCTGAACCTCTAAAGATCCACTTGACAACACAAGTCATGTATGGGAAAAGATCGATGCTTACTAAAGGGAGATGTGCAGCTGAGTAATGGCCCAGTTCTACTTTGGCCTATAACAAGATTTGAGACCAAAATTTAGTTCAGCGCAGAGGTTCATATTTCACACCAAAGGAAAAAAAAACCCAACCCAAACCCAAAAAAACCCACAAACCAGCAACTGATCTTTGCTCATGAAAATATAATTGCCTCAGGTGAAATCAAGTTATGTAATTAGAGCAACAAAGAAAAATTCTAGCACACAGGGTCCATCTGTTGCCATGTGCATAAATTCTCTATGACTTGCCAAAGTAATTTATCCACCCAGAACACACATCCAAGCCGGCCAATATCTAGTACTGAGCAGAAAGGAAATTTAAAGAAAGGCACATCATTTATCATTACAGACAGCTCAGCAATATTGTGAACAGGGAGCACGATTTCAGTGGAGGGGGAAGAGGGAGTGGGAGAACGAAGATTGGAAATGCTTGCTGAGCTCAGAGCCTGCTGTAACAGCCGCCTGACATGAGGATCTCAAGGGCTACTTCCTCTGAGAAAAGAGCACAGAAAGCCGCGTCTTAACCATTCAACCCTGTCCCAACACATATTGTAATTCAATGAATTGCTATTTTGTGATGGAAAAACTTGCTGTCGGAAAATTTTCGACCGCCCTTGCATAACTTGCAGTGGAGTTTAATGTGAAGAATAAACAAACTCACCACTCTATGGCAGTCTTACATTAAGCCTGAAAACCTTCCAGAATTAGCTGTTACAAGAAGCCCACTTTCATATGCTGCATGTAAAATCCTACCCCTTCCTCCCCTCGCTTGGAGGAGTTCTTGCTGTGGGGTTCAATGCAGTTATTCAGTACAAAAACCTATCTGCTGAATTTTTCAACACACTGTTCAGCTTTTGAGGCTACAAGGTGCCAGGGTAAGGCAAGGGTGTACTCTACTAGGGGTGATTTCACTTTTTGATTCACGCCCATCTTGATCAATGAATCAGGTTTAGATTAGAGAGCATACTAACATATGGGTATAAATTTTGACCTACAGAATCTCATTTTACTTTAAAATTAAAGATTTTAGCTCATGGCATCACAAAACCAGCCCTAAATCCATGAGCAGGCTGTAAACAGGTTTCAGGCTCCCCAGAGCTTATACACGAGACAGTGTTCTGTTGTTCTTGATGGTGCGTCAACTGTGATGCCCAGTGAGGTACTTGGAGGCAAAGAGGACGTAAGGCAGCTCCAGAAAGGAGAGATAATAGGAGCTGTGGGGAGTAAATTTTACTGGAGGCAGATTTTAAACAAGTAGTTTGGGAGATGTCTGTATTTTCAGGAGCTATTTCAACAGAACTGCCTCCAGCACAGTCCTGGATGAAAGCACAGTTGCAAGCTGTTGAACGTGAGCCCTGGTTAGTCTGCTCCTACCACACTTTACAAGTCTTGAATTCAACTTTGTAAGTGAGCACAGGCCCTTCTGCTTCCTCCCTCCTTTTGGAGATGCTCTGGCAGAAGCAACCCTTCTGTCTACAGTGAGGCACTTACACCTTTCCTGGCTGTGGACTAGAGGAGAAAAATCAACAATCATTTAACTGTGTGCATGGTCAGGGATGCAAGAAAAAAATTTATTCTCCTCCTGCATGTCTGCCAAAGGAGTGTGTTTTCTGTTCCTAATTTCTAAGAGGTTCTTGATTTTCCTGTTTCAGTTTCTGAGACACAGAAACATCCCTGCCCTGGAGCTAAGTTGAGAAAAATGAGCCAGCTGCACCAGAAAAACTAGATTATTGAAATACATGTCTGCTTTTTAGTCATGCTAGAAAACTTGAATAACTGTACGATAAATATTTTAGCTGTCATGAGATCCCAAAAGGCTAAAGTACCACGCTTAAACAGAGAGAGCAAATTAAGGAAACAGAAAAAAAATGGAGGAAAGAAAATCTGAACCCAGAAATATTCCAACAGAGAAACAATGAGGGACATACTGCTAACCAAACATTTCAATAAAAGCTAAAATAAAGGGGCAAAGACTGAGCACAGTCCTTATTGTTCACAAACCAAAGCTTCTGCCAGCGCTGAAGGAGGAAAGATGAGATCCATTGTCCATTATCCCTGACACGCCAGAAGTACCACATGAGCCAAGATGGCATTTCCCTCCTGGGTGCCATCAGCCTGCATCCAGCAAAATGGAATGCTGATAGACAATTCTGATCAAGAAGCCAGATTATTCCTGACCAGTCTTCTATCTGTAGTTCAGGGAATTCCGCTGTTTAGATGAGAAAGATGCATTTGTACTGGGAATGTTGTACCCTTACTAGGGGCATTTTATGAGAACAGATTTGACCAGTGAGAGTTGAGTCAATCTGATTTAAACAAACAAAACCAAAGTGAAAACAAAACAAAACCATAAAGGACAACATAAAACCAAAGCACAATAAAAAAATATAAACCAAGCAATAACAACAAAACACTCCCCCTGAAAAAAGTAAAATAAATCACAACCAAAGCAAAAAGTAAATGCAACCTCAAACCAAAGAATGAACTTATAGTTCTTTTTATCACACCTTGATTCCTTTTCCAGTGGGATGTTCACAAAGCTAGTTAATCCAGATTGTGCATAGTTTCAGCAAATGTCAAGAAAAAAATTAAGCTCAGAACACACTGCTACTGGCAAACAACAAAACTGTTCCCAGCTTGAAGGGTCCAAAGTTTAATGTGATGGAGGCAGAAATGACCTTAAAAAAAAAAAAAAAAAAAAAAAAAAAGAGAAGGCAGAAATATTTCAGTTTTCATTGGCTTTTAAAGAGAGTCAGAGATGAGCCTGGCTTTTCCTGAAATAGGCTGCAAGTTTTCACATCACTGACACTTTGTTAAAGAACACATGGAAAGGTTCAAACCAAAATAACGCCTGAAAGTAGAGAACTTGACACTGTGTCTGGCTGTGCTTTAAATAGGTTTTGTAGCTCTAGTTAGGACTCTTTCAGCCATGTTTTCTGTCTGATGGGAGATTAAATGACATGTTTTTAAAACATGAAGCATTGGCCATTTTGTGTTTCCGGTGCCATCCTTTTAAATTTCATGGAAATGGAGTGAAACCAACCCAGATTGGTTTTGAAATTCCTCTCACTAACTGTACTCCAGTCACCCAACATATTGTGTTCATTCACATAATACTGAAGTGGGATAATTTTTCTAAGGGAAGTTGAAAAATCGTCAGAGAATTATAATTAAAGTGGTGAAGATCCCGAACTCGTACACATACTTACTGCAAGAAAAGGATCGTTTCACAGGTGGGGGTCTGGTGCATGACCACATGAAACAACCATTCCAATGGTTGACTCTGAACCACGTGCTCATATCCACCGTCAGGGCAGGTTTGAAATGGTTCAGACAGAAAAGGCTCCTGTCCTAAGCCAGGATTTACTGTTCAAGAACCTCACCGTGGATCCACAGGCTGAATTTACATTAGGGCTCGTTATGGTCAGGGCATTCCCAAAAAAACATGCAGAGAGAGTGTCATCCCCACCTCTCCTATTAAAGGCCCTTCGGTCCTTGTCAACAGTGCAACTCCCACAGTACTACCCAAAAGCCACACAGAGCCAGCGTCCTTTCCATGTTATTAAAGGAGGATGGGTGCCAATCAGCCCAAGACAGTGCAGAAGTTGAGCCCTGGCTCAGGAATTTCTCAGACACTGACACTCTTATAACAAAATTAATTACTGCTCTATACAGCTCGACTGACAGAAACTCCAAGGCCTTTGACAGTGACATGTCAAAATACAATTCAACGTGGATGTAGTAAGACACATTGAAACTGGTCTCAACTATAAGTACATCAAACATCAACTTCAAAAAAAAAAAAGAAAGAAAAAAAAAAGCCTTTTCTTTCTTGGGTCAAATCACAGGTTTATTTTCATGAAAGAACAGTCCATTGAATTTCACCCAAGATAAATAAATTGGTGAAACAAGCCATTAATCTATTCTAATGTAAAATACACACGTCTAGACTAATGAATATTTGAAATAAAGAGAGTGAAGTTAAATTATTCCTACAGAACCTACAGATGTTGTAGGCAGTCTCGAGCATATGTGTTCAGTTTAGTCATTTTATGGAAAGCGCAGCCATAGATCAGCTTAGGTGGAAAGTTAATTTTTATTTATTGTGTTTAGCCCTGGCTTATTTGAGCACAGGCTCATTCTTTGCATTGGATAATCGTAACTGGAGATGCAGATAGCTCTTTGTTCTTTATAAGCTTCCTAGGAGCAAATACAAGAAGCTGTTCTGCAGGGAAGACTCAGACTCTTAACAAGAACAGCGTTTGCACAGTGAAGTCTAAAAGCTAGAAATGAAAGAGGGACAGTATTTTAACATATTTTCAGAACAGATTCCTTCTATAAATCTGAATTGCTGCAGTTATCTGATACAAACTTTGGCAGATTTTTAGCAGACCAGATGTCCACAATAAAATGTTATTTAATATATCAATGAACGGTTTCCAATATGCAAATAACTCGGTTTCTGCAAACATCTGATGGACAACTGCCAATGTGATGGGTGTTCGTTTCAACAGAGCAGAAGTGGCTATAGAGAGTCTTAGTTTTTTGTTAAAAGCACCATGGAAAATATTTATTCATTTCAGAATGGTGCATAAGGAACATGTTTATTTCCAGCAAATAGTCTAAAAATATAATAAAGTCATAATAAAATTCCGAATAAAATCAACAATGCCTTCAGCAGCTGAAAACTGGAGAAAGAAAAAGCAAATTATCCAAAGGATGCTCAGCAATAGTTTTCCAGAGAAATTGTATGAGGTGGCAGATTTCGAGGTGCTTTGGTTGCTTGGTTTTAATCCTGCTTTCTGTGACCCTCTGCCACTGACAGGCCCAGACACAGACCAGCTGGCTTGGTGACAAACTTGTCTTCAGGTACAAGAAAGGGTCTTGGTGTATCCCCCAGACAGAGGACTCCTCGGCACTAGAAGAGGTATCTAGATTGGAAATCTTTTCCTCCATAGCCTCCAAAACATCAACAACCACCCCATGCTTCCCAAAGGGCAGGACCCAGGGCAAAAGGCAACTTTAATTCTCAAGCAGAGCATCAGGATTTACAGCTCCATCCCTCTGTCTGGGCTTTTTCATGTTAGCTAGTCTCTCATTCCCTAAATAATTGGAAAAATTCACTCAGCTGATGGGTCTTTTCAGTCTGTCGTAACGTGATTTTTAAATAACCACCTTGCTGACATACTAAATCGTCTCTGGATTGTTTTATTAGTCTTATAAGAACATGAACAAAATCAGTTATGTATGGTATTTACTACTGTAAATCAGTAGCGTGTTCTAATTTATGAGAAAGCCCCTTTCCCTCTGACTCCAAAGGAAACATGATTGACCCTGACACAGTTATGTGCTCCAGAGGGGAGACAGTCTGTCATGTTCAATCATTTCTTGATCAAATCCAAAATGGCAAGTTAATTGTTTAATTAAGGGAACAAGGCCCTTGGAAACTTTCATGTTCTACATAATTTTATAATGGGTCTACGTAAATAAAATAAATAAGATGTGATGGAATGGAGAGAAATTTCATAAGCAAAAGCAGTGCTGAATATCTCTCATAGCAACAAAAAACTATCAGTGGCCAACCTCCAGCATCTGAGCCCAACAAAATAAATTGAATTTCAAGTATTTTGAAATTCCTATGGAAAATAACCAGCACGTTTGAACACAGTTGTACCTCACTTTGGTTATACCATGTTTAAGATAAGAATGGACCACGGAAACAGGAATCTGTCTTACTTCTCAAGGCAAAAGTGAAAAACAGGATTAACAAAAAGCAAAGCAATTTGTGGGAAATTTTGCTACAAATGCTGCAACATTTCACGATTTAGAGTGCCCTTTCACATCTTAGGGGAATTTTGCCATCAAAATTGCTGCTGCCTCTATCTAGAGGTCACTTTTCACAGCCAATAAAAGTTCATTTTTATAATACAAAACTCTCCATTTGGAACTCGACACCAGATACTTAACCATGCACTGATTTATTTATCTGTGAATGGGCCCCCACATGTGATAAATCCCATTATTTATAAAGCAATGTGAAATGCACCGCTTCTTTGTGATACATTATTCATTGGGAACAGCGTACCTGCACTTCTCATTAGTGGAATTTCTCCCAGAATCCTGTGTTCTGAGGAGTTTTCAGAAGTCCCTTTCTGTCTCCCAAAACTCTGCCACGATTTTTTTTTCTTTTTTTAGCTTTAACTCATTTAAGTTCGTTTAAGCCACGTCTACATCTAATAGCTTTACAAAACAAAAATTATTTTTTTTATTTTTTTTTAAGCAAGGGAGAAAGGACAAGGAGGCAGATGAGATGCTTGTTGCTTGTTTTAGAAGCACAGTGGTCTTAGGAGAGGAAAGAGGAAAAGAAAAATGAAAAAGAAAAGAGAACAGAAGAATAGAATGGAGGAAGAATAAAGAAAAGGAAAGAAAAAGAAAAAAAAAAAGAGTATCAGATGTAGGAGCTAATTACAAGCCCTAGAGATGACAAGGAAGGCAACTGTCAGCTCAGGAATAACAGAGGGTACAGAGAACTTTTTTTTTCTATTTTACTTTTTAATAGAATTTGAAGTGCGAGACTCACTCAAAACACTTACACAGCACCTCCCCTAACTTCATCATCTATTTTGAAGTTATGAGCTTTCTGAAACAGTGAGTCAAATTCTTTTCTCTCTTTTACTTCATTTTCATTGTGATGTGTTTCCTGTCTTCTCACCTTAATTATGTGTGAGAAAGGTTCTAAACTTTTAACATAACTCAGTTTCATGAGTAGAGAATTTGAAAAAAAAAAAAACCCAAACCATAAATATTTTTAAATTCACAACAAAAGAAGTTGAACAAACTTCACTGAACACATACACTTCAATTCTCTTTGCTTACACCACTCTGCTTAAAAATACATGGATAAAATCCCCCTGATGTACAGCAGGCCAGATGAGATGGGAAACCAGGAGGAATGCAGAGTGTGTTCCTCTGCAGGTACCTGCTCACAGCTGCGGAGGGAAATGAAGTAATCCTGCCTGGATTCATCAGTGTTTAATCAAAACCTTCCTTCTCCCTCCCATTAATTAAAAGATTTGCAGAAGGCAGCAGAGAGGAAAAAGAAAGAAGTCGAAAAGTGGTGAGGGAATCGGAGGGTCACATCAATAAAGACACATTTTTGTAACAATTGTCTTTGCTCCAGAATGAACAGAGAAGCACAAAGAATCTGCTTTCTCCAGCCACGCTGAGGAGCTGTGTAAAATCTCTGATGAGACAAAGATTTTCTTTAAACTTTTATAGGAATGAGAAGGTCTCCACTAATGAGAGTTTAAGGGAATTTCTTAAATCTAAAGTGAAGGATACCAGGAGTTGAACATAACCTGAGGGTTTTCCTGTACATGTTCACTAATATTACAAAGAGCTTTCAGAAAACCCTCTGAAGATCCTGTTTCCTGCAGGAAGCAAAAGAAACAGGGCAGAAAGGCTTCAGGGAGCTGAAAAGGGAAGAATATTGCTATAAAGTTACATACACAGTATGTTGTTAGAGAAGTGAGAGTCGTACTAATGCCACAGCATAATTCCGGTATCTGGGGGGTAATTTGAAATGATTAAAAAAAAAAAGTTCTCTCCTCACCCCACTTCCTACGACAAAGTGTTCAGGAATACACAACCAGTGCATCCTGAACAGAAATACCATACCCTAACTGGGATAATAGCTCAGCTCACTGAGGGTCCTTGTGAAAACCTTGAAAGTTCACTTCACAAACAGTAACTGAACCCAGATCTTTCAGGATCATGCCCAAGGAAGAGCTGGGGAAGTACAAGAGGATATTTCCCCCCTTCTAGAGATGCCAGTTAAAGCCTTCTGTCTTACCTGCAGTGAGGAGAAAAGTGTCCCATTCACACCTGGATGGCAGGTGAGCCATTTGAAATTGCTGTCTGAAAAGTGTCCCATTGGCAATAGGGAGTTTAAAAACCAAAACACCCATTAGATCATTTAAAAGGAGTAAGTTTTTTCACCTTTTCGGTGGGCATATCTCTAAACACAGCAGACTTGCACCGTGCTGATCCTTCTGGGACTCCCCTGTTGTAGAGATAATTGCAGCATGTCAGAACACGAAAAAGTTTAAGCTGCATCTACTCCATGACCTATTGCCACGGGGAAGAAAAATAAAAGGAAAAAGAAACAAACCAAAAGCCCCAACAATCACACCAAATTCACTTGCCTTTATTGTATACAGTAGACTCACTGTTTTCTACATAGTATATTGCTATGAAGCACAGACAGAGGGGAAGATTTAACCTCTGTGTAAATGGAGAGCAGTCAAGGGCAATAAAAGCTCACGTCAGGTAAGAGAGGCTTATCAATGCTGACAGGGGTAGGGATGGAGGAGTCTGAACACTTGCTCCTGAGCACAGTGTGTCAGGCTCACAGAGACCTTTACAAAGCTCTTCCCTGGTTCTGTTTAGTTACAGAAAGCTCCTTTTATATTGGAAGATCTGCCAGGGAAGGGAGCCACCTTTCCAAATCCCGGGGAAGGTGGGCTTGCCCTTCCTAAACAGGGAGACTGAATAGGAAATACTGCTGTGCCAGCTGCCATAGCTCAGGGACCAACAAGGGGCAGCACTTGGAAGTTTTCCTTGGAAGGCAGGGCACTCACACAGCAGCCCCTCTGCTCTTGGGGCCTGTGGCAAGCCCCAGCACTGTCAAACTGGAAATGTGTAGTTTGTTGTTGTGAAAAATAGTACAAACCTCAACCAAAACAAACAGACAAAAAACAAAACCAAAAAAACCAGCAAACCCCCCAAACAAAAACACCAAACCCTTCTGAAAGTGCTGGGAATGGGGATTATTGAACTTCTAACCCATGTGACATAAGGCTGAGATTCTGTAGGTTAAGAAGTTTTCCCAAGATGTAAGTTAGTAATTTATACAAGGTTAACGTTTGAAAATAATCTTGTCTCCAGTGTTTCCCTTTCACACCAGGCCTCCTTACCATCTACTATGCAGTTGTGCTAATTCTGAGTCATATTTAAAGTTCTCTCTTCTCCTCAACAAGAATTCTGTTTTCTTGTCAGAAAATACAGGAATAAAATTTTGTTCAGTGTTCAAATAACAGCACAAGTGTCGTAGATTAAAAAATACCCAAAACATTAAATACTTGGAATTATATTAGTTGCTGGGAGGATTGTGTTTGCAGACTGTTTGTTATTATGTTATGTGAATTACAGGAAGTGGCTCCAGTGCCTATGTGTACTTCTGCAATCTTATTTGCTTTGTATATAGTGGCTCTCACAACGTGGGCATTTGTGCAGTCTGTATTTTACATGGCTTCCCAAGAGGAGAAGCAGTAGTGAAACCAATAAAGCAGGCAATAAACCTGCATTAATAATGTATGCAGAGCTATAGATGTCTATTTATATGATACAATATTAAAGTGTAAATGTGTTTTTTTTCCTTAGATGAACATGAATGACCAAACCAATGTTCTTGCTTTTTTACCAGTGTTATCATCACAGTGCTGCATGTTAAGGAACTCTTTCAATACACACACACCCCCCCTCGAATTTTCACTGGTTTGTATCTAATTACACTATTGGAAAAACAGAAACAAACCAAAAATTGGAAATACAGGAAATATACCTAATATTCCTGTGCTTATTGCTTAGGAAGATAAATTGAATATACTAATTCAGTGACAAGAAAAAAAGTTACCGAAATATGCTGATATTTGTAAAATTCAATTCAATTTACTGACATTCGTAAAAACTTGAGGTTTTATTACTTCATTATTTCTCATCTACATGATGATGTTGACACTGAACAGAAAAAAAAGTCTGCCGTCTCTTCATTTGAAACTGTGGCAGAAACAGTCTTGCCAAAGATCACTTTAGGGTTTTTTGGTGACAAACATCAGTAAAATCTACTTTTGAGCTCTTGTTCACATAACCTTATCACCTGTTAAAATGCTTTTAGGTCATTACAGGGGGTTGGAGCAACACCTTGTATTCACACTTCACCGAGGCAGTTTGTGACTCACCACTCAACAATGAAGATTTAAAAATTTCATCTTGCTAAGAACATCCCTGGCATACATATTTGGTTAACTGGTGGTTCCGAAATATTATTACTAACAGACATAATAAGCACTTTAATTGTAAAGCAGTAGGTATCATTGTTACCATCTATTATTTAAGCCAAGGAAATCCCAAATCTTTTAGCAAGCCACTGATGCCCCGAATTTAACTCAAAGACAAAAAAAGGTAGAACAAGCAAAGCTTTCTTTTCTTCTATAGTGACAAGACTACAAAGTAGTTTCCCCCTCTGCTGGGGTTTTGGTGTGTATGAAGAGGGACTTGAAGTATTTCTGTTTGATCAAGCATTTAATATTGCAGGAGAATCTCAATTTCACTTCTCACTCTTTTTAATGCAGGTGATAAACACAGGCCCAGATAAGTAATATAGAAATCAAATTAAACTAATTCTATGCCTACAGTTGCCCACATGCTTGCAAGCTCTGCTGAAGTGGCAAGGTTGCTCTGACACTACTGTGCATTCATTCAGCCTGAAGCACAGAGGTACCAAACGTGCCCATGTCATCATATGGCTTCCTTAAAACTAATTTTTCATTATAACTATTAGAAAGCAGTACTTTCCCAGCTATTTCAAACTATATTCTCAATGTGTATTGGGGACAGCATGACAATAAGTGCTTCTACCACTTTGATTTATGCCCTAGCATACATCCCACTTTTTATTCCACACGGGGAGGGCCAGCTCTGTCCACAGCCCCAGTCACAGAGACCTCTGCTGCCTCTCACCCAGAAGGAAGACACGTACATTCTGCTGCACCAAGCTCTGTTCAGCGCTTGACAGAGCTTGGAATTCCACCAGAGCTCAATACTGAAAACAAGATTTGTGCAGTGAAGCTGCTTTGTGCCTTTATAATCTCCCAGGGAAGCCACGGCCACCTTGTCCTCTCATCACCCCCATCTCCCGTCACTGCCTCAGGTCTCATCTTCACTTCTTCCCTCACTATCTTCAAAGGTTAGAGGGGAGAAGCTTTACCTGCTGCTGTCAGACAGGAGAACTGGGGAGTATACAGGTACAAAGGAAATACAGGAATTCAAAGTGACTGTGATTTAAAATACATTCTTCAAAAAAAAAAAGAAAGATCCGTCTTGGTCTTTGGGAATGACAGAGTGTGATTTTCTTACTTTTGCAGAAAGGACTGCACACATCAAGGGAGAGCAATACCCACCTGAGAATTTTTGTATAGATACATCTTTGAAGAAGGAGCTTCTGGCATAAATTCTACAAATTACCAGGGGACAGAAAACTAGTCTTTCACAGGAGGAAGAGGAAAAAAAAAAGTTATAAACAGAAGAAGTCAAGTAGTTGGAGAATAGAAACAAATCAAGACAAGAACTAAAAAAAAAAAGACCAACAAAAGAACTTGTCCGATTTTTCAGAAAGTTTCGATCTATTCAATGTGTGTTTGCAGCATTGCTGAGAATATTTGTGCCTCTCTGCAGTGAGAGATGGATCCCTGAAGAATTAGGTATTTGTGTGGGATGAAAAGACAAGTTTTCAGCCTCTCTAGGGCTCAGCACTCTGACATGCACAACGAGGCTGAGTAACTGCTCAGTCCTACTAACACCAGAATACCTTCAATTTAACAGAAACCTTCTATCCAGGAAAGGCACTGAAAACATACTGGATTTGAGCAATACCAGGATTAAAACACATGCTGATAGTTAGAACTGAATCAGGATCCAAGTAAAGGAGAAAACTATCTCATCCCTCCTAACTGAGATGATATAATTTGAACTTTATGACCTTCATTAATCCTGAAGAGAGTAAATGTGAAAAGGTAATGTCTGCATGAGGAGATGAATTACAATTTTGAAATAAAGATCTTAGTAAATATAGAAGAAGCTGCAACAGGGAAGTAAAATCTAAGCTGTTTGACCTACAGAATAAACAACCAAGCAACACCCTGAGGCTCCTCCCAGCTCTGGCTGTGACTCTTTAAACAAATCACATCATTTCTCTTGGCTCTTACTTCCCTCCTAACCTTTGTCAGTCTTATCTAGTTGGCCTCTTCAGGCCAGGGCTTGTTTCTTGTTAGGCCAGACCAAGCACAATCTCCTTCAGGTCTTCTGGGCAGCCTGGGATGAAAATATTGATACCTCTTGTGCCACTGGAAACTGGTGAACACCCGTGTTTGATGGATCGCGGTTGCTGAGGAAGTAAGAACGTCCCTACAGGGTCAGACCAAAGCCCAGGGCAGGGTTCAGCTGACCTCCCTGTTGCCAAAGGTAAAGGTCCAGAAAAAGGCATAAGCACATGGCAAACATTCAGGGATATTCCCTTAAATACTCTCTCCCCAGCTCAGCTTTGTAGCTCCCTGACTTCCAAGCAGCAGCAGTGTCAGGGTGTCTGTTTGGATGTTGCAGTGCCCATCTGCAACGTGTAGACAGTTAATGCTCTTATATCCATGGGGAGAGGTTTCTTCCATGATCTGGGAGCGATGTGGAATTGCCACCAAAACACCAAAGAGCCCTGACAGAGTGTTACACACTGCTTCTCCATTAGGAGCTCCATGTCAGTGCTGACGACTTGTACATAAACTACTTTTCTGTTACTTTATGTCATCCCTATAATCCTTTCATTCTGAATAAATAGGATTTTGCTTTATGGAAGCTGGTTAACCTTATGCTGAACTAAAAATCAGACTTGCAGTTAATTACCAGGATCTGCAATCTAAAGCCCTGCAATCTGAACATTTCATATAGAGAAAATTGATGCACAAAGAAATGACTTAGGCCAAAACGGAAAATCTAATCAGACTTTGGCAGAGTTCAAAACAACATTAAATCTCTTATTGTAATTGCAAAAGATATTCCACCAAAAACTGATCATCAAATAGCAAAAGGAAATAGCAAAGGTATTAAGACCTACATAAACAGTACAGCATTTGAGGAGCTGTATTTCAAAATTTGATCAAGTCATTAACATACCTCGTAATAGACTACCAATTATTTTTTCTTTATAGGTCAAATATATGGTAGGTACAGGGAAAACAGCTCTTATTTAGTTAGGAAAGGAGGACATAAAAATGTGTGAGAAACATGCACAGTGTGTCTTATATGAATAACAAAGGCTGCTCTAACAGTGCACAGCTACCCTTCAAAAAAGGAGCTCCTGTTTTCCCAAATATCAGAAAAACAAACACCTTTCTCCTCTCACTGGCATCATTTCAGTTCTGTATTGGCTACCTTGTCAAGACGGATTAAAAAAAAAAATATTCAGACACTAAACCAGCTGCTTTTATATGAATATGTTTTGTCCTAAGCTGGTTGTATCCCAGAAGTTTGGGCAGATTCTGGCCAATCATCTTCTCGGTTTTCGAGAGTAAACGTTTACCACCCAGGCACCTCCTTTGGTAAACTGTGCCAGCACAGACAGCTGATCTGGATACACATTATCCAGACATAACACACTATTTCTTCACTTGGAGACACTGCAGGATTACCTGGAGAACACTTTGAGATATTGTTGCAAATGTAGTGTGAACCTTTGCCACTGTGTAAGGTCAGCCTCCGTGTAAGCTGAAACTGTATGTACAAATGGTGATCTGAAGTCCCACAGAAAACATGAAAATTTACTGGGAAAAGACCTTAAACACTTAAAACATTCATAACTCACATCAGCTTTACCTACTTTTACCGGGCTTTGGTTCTTCAAAGTGCTCAGGATGAAACACATACTTAGCAAACTCTCCAGTGCTTTAGGCTTGTTTCAGTCTCAACAAGTGAGTCCCAAAAATATGTTCAGACTTATTTTTTGCCAGGCACAGTGATTCTTCACTTGCATCGCCTCTGCTTGGACTCTTCCCTTGTCTAAAGTATCCTGCAATGTCTCTTTTCCCACTCACTGTATCAGCACCAGCTACAGCACTTCAGTCTCACACCTCTTGGGAAAAGAGGTATGAGGTAAACAGCCAAAACTTGCAAGGCTAGAAGAACAGTCTCCAGAGCCCATATCTCTGCATGAACTGCTCACTAAAACCAATTTGAAATTCCCTTTAATTGATTTAGCACCATGCCCTTTACAGAGCAGCAAAGTAGGAACAACACTAGCTGTTAACTGTCAGTTCAACCCACTCCCCCAGTCACCTCTGCAAACACACCCATGGCAACTAGGAGCCACCATCCAAGAAAAAAAGGAAAAAGAAAAAAATCACTCTGCTGAAGGTATGAAAAGGAATGAGGGAAAAGTCTGTGTCGCTGAAAGACATCCATGTCAGGTAGTACTCAGCAGATCAACCAACAGAAAGGTTTGTACCAGGCTACTTGGGACAGCTGAGAAGAAAATGGTACAGTTGTGGGCTGTTTGGAACTCCTAGAACAAATAATAAATAGACCTTTGTGACTCTGAAAGCAGCTTTTTGCTTGCAGTCTTGTGATAGTCTGTGGGTTTTACAGATAAATAGATGCAGACACCAGAGTAAAGCCTTTACACTATTAATTTCCAGACAGGCCAAGATAAGTAGGATTGCCATTGCAGTTAAAGCCACCAAGAAATCATGCATGGAACATCTCAGATACCATTAAAAAACAAACTAAAAAAAACCCAACCCTTGTCCTGTTCTAGAGCAAAAGCCTTTATTCTTAGTATTTTTTTCCTTTTTTTATGCACTTTATCTTTTTAATACATTTTGGAGACCTGATGTTTCGTCTCTGGAAGATCAAATACATGAAAAAAAGCACACATTTTTTTTCTGTTCAGACACATCAAGAGGTTTGAAAGCAAATCTAGCCCACAGTCCCAGCTCAGTGGCTGCCCTTTTCCCAGTCCTGCTATGATTCTTCCCTCTCCTCCTCCATCTCATGCTCTCAGAGATTTCCCCAAGACTGAGCATGACACAGGACCTGAAGGTACCACCTAAAGGTGCCTTTCTCGAGTGGCAGCTGGTACTAGGCAGCATCTGGAATGTAGCTGGATGCCCGTATTTGGGCAGCCCTGTGGCTGAGTATCCTCTGTGCCTCATGGAGAAGGAGGAATTTCCTTCCCACTACCCCAAGTCAGATGCCAGCAGCCCCAAACCACAGCAACACCCTTGCCTACCTACCTCACCCAGTGACACTCCTTTAGGAAAATATATCTTACAACAGGATTATACAGGATTATTTAACAAACAAACCAAAACACCAAACAACAAAATAACAAAATAATCCTGTTGCCCTGGTCGTTTAGGCTTTGCAATTTACATCTGTGAAATCCACTAAGTCGATGCAGACCATAGAACACAAAACATACAACATTAAATACTAAGTGCAGACATTCCTCTAAGACAGGTATCAAGGTGGAAGACAAACTACAGAAGTTATTATTGTTGAGAGCCTGATGCAATTCTGAGCTGTCCCAGTGAAATTCAAACCTGCAATAAACATAACTCTTTCTTTACAGTGTGTCAAGTTTTCTTGATGTACTATTTTGAAGACATTTGTAGTAACAACAATAAAAGAATACTATTATATAAATATATTCTGTACAAAGCACACTAGAAATCCTGAACTACCTAATGACACTATTGGCAGGTATAAGCCATGAAATACTGTGTAGCTATTACTTTTGCAACAATTTTAAAATAACTCAGCTGAAAAATGTTCTTTCAGGTTTATTTTTTTTAAATCTATAGCAGGACTAAATAGATTTAAGCTTGAACCAAGTTGACTACTTGATTCAAGAAAGAAGGGAAAATAAAGAATAAAATACAGAAAAGGGAAATACACAAATAGGGAAGGAGCTGGTATTTATGTGCTTATATTAGACATGATCCATCCAGGTTTCACTGGTGATGGGGTGGGCATTTGGTTTTGCAAGAGGCCAGCTAGAAACAGAGACAGCGTCAGCCTGTTGTGGACTAGATGCTATCAGCAATTTGTGAGAGCAGCAGAACAAAAACAATATTCTCCCTTGGGATCCAACTTACCAAGATAATTCATTATCTTAATAACAATATTGCTAATAACACGCTGAACATGCAGCCACTTTTCTTTGCAGACATGGCTGATCAGTGATGGGCATGTAAATTCCCATCCCGTCTTCCTCCTTGTCTTGGTGACCGTCACCAAAACTTGTATCTACAACCTGATCCTGGAATGTGTCCACGATCATCTCTTGAAAAGCAGTGCTGCAAGATTTCCTGATAAACTGTCCATCCTTCTGAGAAGGATGGCTCCAAAATGCTCTATAACTTCATGTCACAGCACTGCTGAATACTTAGCATTTATTAAGTGCAGAAAAGTAGAGAGGACTGACATCAACAGGCAATGTTGTTTTGGTTTTTTCCAGGACCACTCACCATTTTCCTGTCTATCATTCTCAGGATTCAGCATGCCATAAAATCAGAATTCAGTAGCTTTGCACTACAGGAGGAAGACATGTTTGGACAGGTAGGCAGGACTGAAATCAGCATGTAAAAGCTGTAGCAGGAGAAGGCCATATGACTGAGGGACAATTCAACATTCAGAAGTAAATGATGTCTCCTTTACCTAGTGTAAAAGGAAAATGAGTACTGAAACTTCCTCCAACGACACCTCCCCCCCTTACTTTGCCAATTCTACCTCTCTGTGATGTCTCACTCAACTACATGGTTACCATCCCAAAACAACTAACCAATAATTAGCTAAGCTGGCAACAACCTATGGTTGTCACCATCCGACAGCTGTTTGTTGGCTTGCACAAAGTGGTCTGTTCTCAGCCAGGTGCCCACACTATTAAAAATGCCAGTGGCACAACTGTTAGCAAAGTGATGCCACTGATGTGTGCAGAGGCCAGGGCTGGCCAGGGAGGAACTTGGTACCAGCCAGAGGACAGAAGCAGAGCCACTCCACCTGTGTTTGATGGGACCTGGACAAACCTGAGCTCCTCCTCTTGGCCTGTGGCTCAGTGCACAGGTCATTTTAAAAGGGACAAAGACAACATTCTTCTTTAAGGTGCTACAATATAAGATCTACCATGGTTTGAAAAAGGCTGGGTGAAATCTTCCCCATGATTAGCCTTGTGCTGTCTAAAGCAATTTAGCATATTCTTCCCTCCACTGAGCTATCAATGACATCTTAGGCAAGAATCATGTAAAACACGATGGCAGAATCCACATAAAAGCAAATAGATGGTGGGGTTTTTAACAGCTTAATAATTTTTCTCCCTCTAGTTCCATGGGTTTTCTGGTTTTGCTCCACTCAGCAATTTTGCAGTGGAGGGGGGCACTGAACTGCATGACCTCACAGAATTAGCTACCTGCACAATTCCAAACATAAACTGTTCTCTCTGAGAAGTTTTTCATCAAAACCAAACATGTTAACTAAACCACCATGACAAATTCTGTACTGCTGCAGTCAAATCTAAATGGCTGTTCAGTGATGCACAACAACCTCTTCTTTTAAATCCCAGCCTGCCTTGTCTCCCTAACACAACCAGTTGCAATTAGATTTTTCATTCTTTCCACATCCCCTGCAACCACCTGCAGTCAGAGCATGTGTTTCCTATCCAATCAGTCCATGCTCTGTACCTGCCAATGTGGAGATGACCTGAAGTAAATGGATAACATAACCCACCTGATTCCTGTACTGGATAAGCCATAGGAAGGGTTTCAAGAGCTTAAGTATGCTGGCAATAAAGAGATGCCTTTGGAAGAATACAGAAATAAAATGTAAGTAGGGATCATTTTTGTGGCCCGATGTTAGCCGTTAATCGCCTGGGTTTTCTGACTCTGCACTTGGGTTACATCTTTATCTTAGACTTTCTCAGCACTTCACAATCAGGATTGAATTTACTACTATTGCAGGAACTAGCCCACAATTTAGCCCATTCATGGGAAGTGGAGCAAAGCAAAAATGGCATATGCAATTCTAGCATAGCATCTGTCCGTGCTGTGGCTTAAGTGGCTTAAGTCACTCTGGGTAAAATGGGAAGCACCTTTAATGATCTTAAACCCAAAGAGAAGGCCGTTTTCGGGAATACCCATTTGATATAACACAGTGGTGGTTTCCAGGGCTGTTCAAATCCCTCCAACATTTTCAAGTACCCAAGAAAATAATGTTTTTTATATATTTTACTAAATTTGCACTCTTTGTTTCCTTATGTCTATGCATATATTATCAATATCCACACATACTGTTTCTCTGGGGATTTACAACTGTAATTTAGCATTGCTCAGTTTACAGAGAAAACTGAATAAAAAAGGACTATCTGACAATATTAGGTGGTGCTAGATAGTGTTACTCAGCTTTGTAAGTACCTTATCTCTACCTGCACAGCCATAGATTGAATCAAAAACACCTCAGTCACTTCCACTCCTGCTGCAGTTAATGTGGGCCAACAGATGTCTACATCTATGCCTATTCCTCCACAGAGATAATAACAGAAGTACTGACTTCCCCGGGATATTCTTGCACCAGACTCATCTTGGAGCAGAAGAATAATCACTGCACGAAGCAGTGACACACCAGTAATTCCACCACAAGTCAGGGTTCCTCAAGACCAGAAGTTACAACTCAGAGCAGATGTGGCACCTGCAGTACGTACAAGGGCTCCTTGCAGTACCTGAGGGGGCTCCAAGAGAGCTGGAGAGGGACTTTTCACACAGGCATGTAGTGACAAGACAAGGGACAAAGGCTTTAAACTGAAGGGGTAGATTTGGATTAGATATTGGGAAGAAACTCTCTGCTGCGAGGGTGGGGAGGCCCTGGCACAGGTTGCCCACAGACAGTGTGGCTGCCCCATCCCTGGGAGTGTCCAAGGCCAGGTTGGATGGGGCTTGGAGCAACCTGGGCAAGTGGAAGGTGTCCCTGCCCACAGACAGGGCATTGGAACAATATGGTCTTTAAGGTCCCTTCCAACCCCTATCCATTCTTTGATAAGAGGTTTTGTGCTTCTCCACAGCACTGTGGGAGGAAAAAAAAGGGCAAAAGGACACACAGGTGAGCTCTGATCACTCATTGCCCACGGGGTCTCACGGCAGAATCACATTCAGCCCTTCAACTCTAATTTAGGTTTCCAATATTTCACTATTTGTTATTAAAAATTCTCCCTCTCCCTCCCAAAGGATGAGCAGCAAAGAAATCCTTTAGGGAAAACAAAAAAAAAGACAGAAACAGCAAACCAATACCCAAATTCAGCTCCACCAACCTATCTTTTGGACACAGATCTATTCAGTAGTGAAATAAAATTAACCAGGACTATTTTGCCAAGGCTGTGGCATATGTCAACTGCAAGCATTACTACAGCAGCATATACCTAATTTATAGCTTTTACAGAGCATTTTCAGCTCTAATCATGCTTCTGTCACACTATTTAAATATATTTTAAAAAACAAAGAACCCTGTAACACATATTCCCTGATGCACATTTGCAAGCAAAGCATCTATGGTTTCAAATCCAGCATGACTCACATTACAGAGCAAAAAGAGTAAGATGATTAAATAGACTGGCTCACCCAGCTTGTTTTTACACATCAATAAATAACCTCAACACAGCAGAAATAGAGATGTGGTTTTCTGTTTGGAGTTAATTCAAACACTGGCTCTTCTTCAGACCTTCCACACTACGTAAAATAGAGCTGGGCAAATAATTCATTATGAATTATTCATTCAATTAATTTAATTTCTTCTGCTTACTAATTAACTATCTTGACTTTTTTGAATGTTTTCATTATCTGAAAATTATTTACTCAACAGTTTCTATGAATAACTCCTTGCCTCTAGATTGTTCACAAGCAGATTACTGCAAGAAATCAAAACTGTAAATTCAAGCTGTGCTGAATAGTTTTAATTAGATATGCAAGTCACATGGAGTTTTTCTGGTTCCTTATTGGATATATGGGGTAAAAAAAGCAACAGAAAAAACCCCACAACCAACAGCACAGATTTTTCCTGCATACAAACCCATTCCAAGACTAAAATTTATGTGCTATGAAAGTTCTTGAACATACTAATTTTATAGCAGAGAACGATTTTATCTTAATCTTTGAAAAAAAACCCCAAATCAGTAAACTAAGCACTTTAATATAGAAAAATGAAATACAGTTGCATGCATTCTGTTCTTTAACCACTTCAGCTTCCCCTACAAGTCCAGGCTTAAGCCTTCCACTACAGGTCCTATGCTGAGTCTGGATAAGGAAGAATTTCAGGGCCACCAGCAGGACTGAAGGTGAGAGGATGTCCCAGGGTCCTCTTTAGTCTCCATCAGGAAGAAGGTCATTTCATGCCCAGCTCAGCTGGCTCAAGGAAAGCTCTTACAGAGGCTGGGGGCTTCTTTTTCTGCTTTTCAGAGGAAATTGAGCTATTTATGGGGATAAACAAGGAGACCACGTAGAGTAACCTTAGTCTTGTGATTCCAATTGTGCCTCAGCACTGGGTTCACTGTTTGCTTACAGCACACCCAGGCAGGTCACTCAGCCAGCTGTGCCTGCGACCCCAGACACAGGGGCTGGAACATGCCCTCATCTTGCTGGGTTGATGCAACGGTAGGAAGCATAAAAGTGAAGATGGAGATGACTACAAGGACATGGTCAATAGCAATGAATGTGGTTGGGAATACACACAGAGACAAGGTATCTAAAAAGCCTTTCAGCTTTCCAAAAGCAGAGCAAAGAAAATTTTCCCTTACGTCATCTAATAACAACAACAAAAAAAACCCGAACCTACCTTGGACAATCTTCCTTTTTCCTACAGCTGGTGGTGTTTGTGAATGGGAGTTCGCTTCCACTCCCTCTCCGGCGAGAGAAAAGGGAGAAGTTAAGACAGCAAATAATGATCTATGAGAGCACAGAGCATTTCAAAGAGAAACACAGAACTACTGGCAACTACCTCCTGTTCCTCAGAGGAAATGGCAGCAGAGCATCTCCTGTGGGATGGAAGAGTGAGGAACAGCCATGATCGCTGTAATCATGACCTGCTGGGGCCTGAGGGAACTCGGCTGCTGCCGTTAGTTAAAGCCATTGGCAATTCTCTTGCCAATTTACAGCCACGAATTATATCTGCTTCCCACCCACCTGAGGTGCAGGAATTGTGTTGTGGACTCTCATCAGGTGTGAACAATCAATCTAACTCAGGTCCCGAGACACACGTGGTGCGAGTGATCTGCTAAAATTTACAGAGTTTGAACTGAGGTGATGGTTAACCAAGTATAGATTTTCACAAGGAGCACACCAGATTTGGATGTATTCACCCACAAGAACAAACCTTTACCTTATCTCTGTGCAGATGATAAATTATTTTGATTTAAGTCCTGAAGTGTCAGTTTGACCTTTTCCTTCAGCACATTAAAGACCCCATACTCACAGCTGAAGACTTTATGAAACAGAAGGCTATACGTGGGGTTTGCCAAGTGGAACGCTTAACACACCTTACAAATGAGCTGGTCTTTAAAAAACATTTTCAGATAGTTCACGTTATGAATAGATGAAATATTATTTCTGTAAAAATAATTTCTCCCTCTGTCTTTGATCTAATATAATGCATTTCCAGCCAACTAATTTTGGTTTGAATTAGTGTCCTACAGTATTTTCATTAACACAAAACAATTTTTCTAGAATACCACATGGACCTCTGTCGATTAAAATCCTTGGAGGTTTCCTGAAATATTTAGAGCTGAACACCAGGTCTGCTCACAAAAACAGTCTTAACTCATTTCTTGACTACTGCAATTCCACTTAATAAGTCTCCAGCATACATGTTACAGCAAACAGATGAAACTCTTGGTGACAACGTGCATAATGAAGAGACCCCATTCCTTACAGAGAAGGCTAATTAATCATTAGGTGAGTGCTAGTAAATTTTCTGAATCACCAAGTTTCTGACAGACACGCTGTTAAGCCAGAGAAATGCCCGCAGATGTTACTTGCCCATCAGAGGGGAACATATTCTCTTGAGGACTCTGAGCATCTTGTCACAGTTAATTTATTTATTTTTGAACAAAACAAAAAATTAGCAAACCCATGTAATGATTAATGTATATGTGCAAACAAATGATAATAGCATGAAACCTATTAATAATTAAAACTGGTGCTGGATTTTAAGACAGTAAAGTTGAAATGTGAATTGCTTTCCAGCAGCTCTGGAATGGCAGTTAATGGATCTATTGCACTGTCTCCCTAATAGCTTCAGCATAACTTAATTCAGAGAAAACAATCCTGGATTTTCACAGCAGGAGTCTCAGTTTTACTTTGCTTTCTCCCTGTGCCTTTTAGTACTTTACTAGAGCAGTCTCCACATGAAGGCTCCATCACTGGGTTCAGTGACCTGTGTCATTGTCCCCCACCAGAGACAAAAGCCAGAGCCTTGGTGCAGCTCCGTGTCTGACTCATTCAGCTCCTGGGGGGAATTGGAGGACATCCCACTCCCCACAGGGAGCTCGGTGTGCTGGCCAGGAGGTGTCCAAATAAGCCACAAATCCAAAGGCAAAATCAGATCCAAACCAGACAACCTTTGTGATACATCAGATACGTGGATCAGGCTTTCTCAGGATACACATCAGGACAGTATGCTCCTCAAGGACACCTTAGATCTGCAGTTTCATTTAAACTATCATTCTCCTTCACAGATTTTATAAGAATGGTCTCAGAAAAGCATTAATGAGTATTTTTAAGTGTTTCTGTAATGACAGGGATATTTTCCAGGTGCAGAATTCGAGTGAGGGCCTCAGCAGGACTCAAGCCTGAAATCTCTCTTCCTCACTAAACGTTTTCCTTTCAACAATCTTGAACTTTTCTTCCCCCCTGCCAATGCAAAAGAGACTGGCATATATGAAAAGTACCATTTCTCTTATTCCTCCCCTCCCTCCCCAGGTTTTAATTACATTATAGTTCATTAGCTCAGCTCATTAAGACCACAGTGCAGGTAGGAAATAGGTAATTGGCTAGGTACAATTATTACATTAATTTAATTAGCTGTTTTGTGCTTTTATCAAAAAGGTGACCTCTGTGGAGACTGGAATAGGTTTCACTCCCTTGCTGGGTTGCAGGCAGCCATGGCTCTGTGATTACCCATGAGAATGAAAAGCCACATTAAAATTGCTTTTGGTGGGGTTCAGACTGAGGGAAGAGAGGCAGCTGCTTCCAGAGAGTTGTTGTACAGGTGTTCATTTTCCTGTGACTTGTTCCTCCTCACCAGAAGACCACTGATCCTTTATTGTGTGCCAAGCAAAGCACGAGCCTGGATATGGCGAATGTGGGAGTGTGGCTTGAGACAGGCCAGATCTAAGATACCACGACAGTATATACAGAGCAAAAGTTAAAAACCATGGCAGAATACAGAAAATATCCACACATCCCCACATAAATTCAAGTGAGCTGGACAGCCCCACCACTGGAGGCCCTGGGACATCCCTCCCATCCCACGTTGGGCAGAGCAGGCAGCAGTGACACACGTGGGCTGGCTTGGTGACAGTGGCATGACGAGGACAGCAAGCCTGTCATCCATATCACTGCTGAACAACTTGCACAGGGCTCAGCACAACACTCCTAGAGGTTTTTTTATTTTAATATTGCTTTAATTAAACAACTAGAATGATTTGTTCCTGAGAATACTACACAAATGGACACCACTGGTGGAAGCAGCTCTAGGGATGCTTTCAATTAAAACAGCAATTGGTGTGGGTGGCAAGGCATGGTCCAATTCCTAATTCAGCAATGTGACATCTCCCTCTGACTAAGGTGGGAGCTGGACAAAGCCCAGATCAGAAAAGGAGGGGGTCAAGCAGTGGGTGAGCTCAAAATAGCAGTAGAACATTTACTTGTCCCCTTTATTGGAAAAAGCCTCTGTGTAGTTTACAAACAAGTTTCCAAAGAATCTTCTATCTAAACAAAACCCAGAGATACATTGTGTTTAGGCAAAAAGAAAGCAAGGTTTTCAGTGAAAAAAGGGGATGCTTTTCAATTTCATCTCTGTGTTGATTTTGAAAAATTTTCCCTTCAAAAATAAAATATCTGTGACTATTTTGAAGTTTAACATTTTTGTTGTATTACAGACACTCTCACCTAAATCTCACATTGCTAAAATCTAGGTTTATATACTTACAGCTTCAATATTATGTAACTTCCCAGTTGGCAAACAGCACAAATAATACCTGTCTGTTTGTGCAATCACACAAGGGATGTAGCTGGGATCATAAATTACCTCCAGACAAATAAGAGGCACAAAACATAAGCTTGTCAAGTCAACTGGAGCAAATTGGTATTGTGCTGGAACAAACTGGAGAACTAACAAGCAATACAGATGAAATCATGGACAGCTGAAGCAGATCCATAGTTTATCTTCCAGAGTCAGTTAATGTCAATGTCAGTGGAATTTGCACAAGCAACAAACCCTCAACCTCAGCTCTGTGCTAGCTGACATTTCCCTCATTTTAAAATTGGCAGTGAAACCTAAATTTAACCTCTGGAGAATATGCCACATGACATCTGTGTTCTTTACATGTTCAGCTTAAGACTTTGAAAGCTAATTTATCCATGCACCACCTCAATAAGTGACTTGCCTAGCAACTACTGAACTTCTGTGACTTGCTGGCTTCTGGCAGCAGAGCCTTTTTCTCTTGAGAACTCATTCTTTAATAATGACCATCTTAGACCCCTGGGGATGACACTAATGAGCATTTGAAAATGCCAAAAAAAAAAAATCTAACAGCCTCCACTGGTTTTTGAAGAAACAGCACCTGTTAAAAATGGCCATTGCACCAATAGATTTTTGCAACAAATTGTGCCAGGCTGTGTTATTAGATTCATATTGAATCTCACATCCAAATTGCAAACACTTCAACAGACGCTTGAAATACTGAAAACCAAATTAAAGATTTCTTACAAAGTGCTGCTTCTGTTACATGGTTAAGAGAACAGTATGCGAGAAGAATTGCTAAACAAATATCACCTCCAAACCAAAACAGCTTCAAAATAATGAAGTACAGTGACAAAAGTGCTGTCAAGTCCAGTTCTCCCTCCACAGGATCCCCTGAATCCAGTTATACATTTACATGAGTTGGAAATGGAGTCCATGAGTACCAAACTAAAGCAGATACTTCTACCACTTCATAGATATTCTTAACATCTTCCCCTAAAGAAATGCGTGGTGTTGTACCCAGCTATATTAGCAACAAATCAAATGTTCTGCAAATATCATGAGGCCAGGAGAAAATGAGTTTGAGAGATTATCCTGGTTCTTTACTTACACGCCCCCATTTGTGGAAACACTCAGCGATATCCTCCCTTTATATTAGTGGAAAATTAATTAAATAGGTAATAATTTAGAACAAAAGAGGAGAAATAACCTGTAACACAAAGGCACTATTAATGAGGAACTGTTACTCAAGGATAGATGGATAAATGAAAGAAAAACAATAAGGAATAATTTAACAGGTTTAAAGCTCTGTGTCTTTCATATATCCACGGCCATTTCAGTAAAATGATGTGCTTGTTTTGGGGGAAGCCAGCTCTCCTGAAAGCTAGGTAAGAGTTTAAATTTCCCCATCTATTTACAGTTATTGAGTAGCAAAATGCTAAAGGAAACTGTGTCAGAGAATAGCTAGGCATATGCTGATAGCATCTTGTCACCAACCTGAGATAGGTCCTTACTTGAATATTCAAGTGATTTTACACGGGGAAAAGGAACTATTCACATGCATTAGTGAAGCAGTGTTCAAGTGCTGGCATCGTACAATCTGCTGGCAGATATTAAGGACAGAGTGTGGTAAGTGGCCAGGGGATTCAGGGCAACCATTTCCTCACTCTGAGTACTGAGAGTTGCTTTTCTGCTTCCTTCTTTCCTCTTTCATTGAATTCGACTAAAATAAACACAGAGCAGAATCTCAACTGCACATGATTAAAATGAATCTCTTCAAATTCTACAGTCCCAAAATCCTCTTGGTACCACTTTATTTTTAAGGGATGCCCGACAATGATTTACTGTGAGATGAATAATGCATTTATATCACATACCAGTTGTAGCAAAAATAATCTATAAATGTTTAATAAATGCTTTTGGTGAGCTTGTTATAAATAAGTAACAATAGATTTGCAATGAAATATTTATATGCATTTTGGCTATTGTTATGCGTTAAGTGTTCAAGGAGCCATTACTAACAAAGTGAATGGAGTTATCAAGGTTATAGATATGTTCTGTAAGCCATTTATAATGAAATGTTCAACACTTAAAGTAAATGCATTTGTAGAGGTTGTTGACAAAGTGTAAGTGTCTAACAAACCATTCATACTAAACTCCACGCAGATATAAATGATACGTAGTCATTTGATAAGTCATTTATAGTGAGACGTGAAACTCTTCTCTGCTGGGAATATATTTCAAGATCCTTCTGTGCTCCTGTATCCCAACTGTAGTATGCTTACAAGTGCTTGACAAATCCCTTACAAGTCATATTATTAAGACTGCATCTTAGCTATCAAGTCCAGACAACCTGAAGGCTCAACAGCAGGGATAATTCCAGAGAGCCACTGGGGTCAAAAAGCAGCCTGAGGGTTCTTCCCATACAGCATAGTCCTGGATATCCACTGCTTCAAGGCATTGCTGTGGGCAGAGGGAAGCCCCCACTGACCAACAGAACATAGGAGTGCTACAGAGATGGCACCAGTTTAACCTGCTTCACTAATGCCATCTCATTTATAGTGAAGGTAACACCTGCTACTGTCACAGAAAATAATAAATAATATAGAAAGTGTTTAAGGAGAAGTTTCTTAGTGTTAAACTACACACACGTCCATGGTGGCATGGAGAACAGCCATGGCACCAGGTTCTGCCCTGGACAGGACAAACTGCGCCCCTGATTGTGACAAACCCAGAGCACCCCAGGTGCTGTTGAAAAGGATGTGCATGAACAATCCATAGGGATGTTACCGATGGATTTGCAGCACCTTTGATCACCCTTCTGGTGTCACACACCCTGTTCGTGGTGGGGAGCACGTGTGGCTGCTGTTGGCTCCCACGGCTGCTGTGGGTGTCGCTGCTTTGTCCTCAAAGCTCCCTCAGCATTTCCCCAGCTCCTCTAAAACACGCTGGTCTCTGCAGCAACCACGAGCTCACAGCTCTCACTGACCCCCTAAGGCTGAGATGCCCAGGACAGCAGCATTGTTCTCATGACAGGAAATCACCATGATTTCCTCACTTAGTGAAAAGAGCACACAAGTAGCTGGGAAGGTTTAAAACCCGTTTGAAATAATACCATTAAAGGTGGAAGGATTTAGCTTCCTCTTACGCAGCCACTCACCCAGGGCTTAACAGTAGAGGATTTGGCTTGAAAAACTGCAACAATATGGAACAACAAGTTGAATACAGGAAAAAGTAATACTCATTTCTGTATTTCAGTTAATCTTCCAAAACATAGGACTGTTACAGTCTGCTGGAACATGCATATTGCCACAACAGAAATGAAAAATAGATGAAGACTTCCTTTCAGTCCCTCACAAAGATGATAAAGTGGATGCCATTGAAGGGAAGAGGACATCAACATGTGATAAATTAGCCAAATCGCTTGCTCACAATATGGGATTATATTAGGTTAAACTTCTAAGGAAATAAACACAGTTTTAAATTCAATAACTTTCTTTGACATTAGGAGCTCTTGTATAGCAACTGTAATGCAAATTTAATTGCTACACTATTCTGTGTGTTCTACAGTGCTGATTCGTTCAAGGGTCAATGTGGGGTTTGCTCATTTTGTGTCTCTACCAGCAGTGTCAGGCACATAGGAGAAGTATTAGATTTTGCTCTTCACTTATCCCCTTTCAAATTGCAAAATCACTAAGACCTGAAATAGGAAAATAACCTTCACTCTGTCTTTAGCTACTTGCAAAGGTAAATTCTTATCTTAACTTTATCCGTATCCTCAGTTTTACAGCAACACTAAAACATTAGAGGGAAATACTTTCTAATAATGATACATTAATGAACAATAAATTACAGGGGAAATACTTCTTAGAACATCCATATTAATACTATATGAGTTCTTCATTATTAGTATAGTATCATAAATATAAAAAGGAATTATCAATAATTAGGTTATGACTTTATATTGTTAAACACTATAAATTATATTTTATTTCAAATAATTCCAAGAGACGTTGAAAAAGTCATCCACCCTCCTGCACAGGCTTTCATGTCAAGTGAAGCAATCTGAGAAAGAATGGGTGCTCCAAATGCACAAACCCTGCCATGCCTGCCCGAAGCCAGAGGTTATTTCACTGACTAATAGAAGAAACTTGTTTTGGTGAGGAATAGAAAATTAGAGCTAACACTGCCAGACAGATCCCAGAAATATGAAGTAATAATAATTTTTACCTTCATAATATAAAGAGGGACTCAAGCAAGAGCCACCAATATGAAGTGTGTCCCAGTGACCTTGTGCCAAATGTCCACACTAGTGCCAGCAGCAGCTTTTCAACTGGAGTTCATCATCCCACGTTTTCAGATTTTAGACTCTGGTAATGCAAAAGCACAATGTGGTCTTTGCCCAACAAAACCTATTATTTTGAGACAAACCCAGATTTCTTTTCTCATAGTTATTTTCATTTTCTTCTCTCATTTCTTAAGCTTTCCTCATGAAAGACCTCTGATACAGCTACTGAAAAACTGCTGGTAGTGACGCTGCTTCACCACAAAAAAAATGAGGTGAAAAGAAATAGTGTTTAGGCAGTGCATGCAGCAATAAAAAAGATAAGGTTTTGTGACTTTTCTAGCAGCTGAGGAATAGCAGTGTAAAGGAATCAAGTACTTTGTGTTTCAGTGGGAAAATGGGGGCTTCATCATGTATAATAATTACATTTCATGCAGGAGAGCCTTACTAGCGTAGTAGAGGGGTTTGGCTTTTTAGACTTAACTGAGTGATAAAACCAGGAGAAGAGACCTACAAACATGCTTTTTAGTTTTCTGCCTTCTCAATATTTAAGGAGAGCCTTCTGTACAAAGATGAATTTGCACAACCCATCATTAATATAAGCTTTGGGAACTTAACACTTCATAATTTTACTTTGTCACAGATTTGAAAGAAAAAACGACATGTACACAGCAAGTGACAAACTGCAATCTCACCAGCGCTGGGTCTATGCAAATGCTGTCAATAATGTTCTAAACAGCTCATTCATTGCCAGACTCATCCTGAAAATTGAAGCTCTTCTTACCAATCTCTCGCAGACTGGGGGTTATTTTTCATTTAGATAACACTGCTTAAAATATAACTATCTTGCTGAGATATCATTTGTCTTACCCATCTTTGGAGAAGCACACAGTTCAGAATTTTGCTTGCCAGCCTTACAGAGAGGTGAGTGTCAGAGCTGCAGGCAGATTCCTGCCGGCCCTGCTCCTCTTCCCATCGCCCTCTCCGTGCTCCACAGGCTCCTCTGCAGTCCAGCAGCACTGGTGTGTCTCTGACCAGCAATGAGCACATTCCTCCTGCCCAGCCAGTAAAACACCCACACACATTTTTCCAGTGTTACTGGGTTACCCTTGAGCTCAGAGAGGGGCAAGAGGTGAGACCCAGCACAATGGAAGTGCCAGGCAGGAGGACAGGATTGGGACCACCCTGCTAGGCACATGTTAGTCCAACATGAGCCCACGTAATTCTGCATGAGAAAAGCATCTGCAACCCGACAGACCGTCCTAAAACGTGTTTTGGTGATGGAGTTCTCTGTGTCCACCCAAGGAGACTGAAGAGTCTTAGAGATATAGCTCAACTGTATATTCTGCTTCTGCATAACCTGCACGGAAAGAGTAATCTCAGGTGGGGAGAGAAACTGTGGTCAGCTAGAAAAAAAATGACAGCAGAGGTGTCACAAAATGAAAATCAGTAAGAAATATCTAGAAAGAAGAGCATGGGTACATGAAGGTTTGTGTTTTCATGTGACTGTCAAATATCATATTTATGTTCCAAAATAATAACTATGAAGAAAGTCTCTAATTAGGGGACAGCAAGAACTTCACTGTAAACTGGAATAACCTGTCAGGTTGAGATTTCTCTTTCACAAACTCTTGGAATTGCAATGACAGGAGTTCATTTAATGGATAGAAGATAGTGATATCGCTGCTTTCTTGTGTTACTGATCTTGCTTTTAATGAGAAACGTTTTTCTTTTCCTCTTTCTGTTGGAAATTATGCAGTGAAGCCTCCAGTCTGCTCAGATACATTCAGTGCAATTGAAAAGGTGCTCCCAGTTTCTGAGGCTGTATATTCAATTAAGGTAATATGTCACAACATTTTCAAAATGCAAGTTTCTTAGAAAAAGAGACATTGCTGTGAAAAAAAAAAATTAAAATACATGCAAAACACATTTTCTTGGGAAAGTATTTGATTCAAATTGTTAGAAGACAAAAACCCATAAAGGTCTCTCTTATGCCTCCCTTCTTAATCTTCAGCCAAAGTTTCAGGACCATAAACTGGCATCAACGGAAGCTGCATCTCAGGAATGAAAAGAATATATGGCCTTTAGTAGGAGAAATTTTTACACTTGAAAGAGAGAGAAAGAGAACATTTCTATGCTTTGCAGTCATTCAGCATAAAATTACTTACTTATTATTCATGACTACCTTTAAATGCTTTATTGAAGCATAATGCAAAAAAGTACCTGTTCATACTTAAAACCCAAAATTTTACCTATCCATCCTACATTTGGGTTTGGGCTTCAACATCTATTAAACTCCATTATTTCCCCCTTTTTTGACATTGCCAGGTGAGTGCACCAGTCATTCCTTGGGTGTGACAGGACAACAGCACACCAAAAAAAAAAAAAAGTCACTGCAAATGCAACTGTACTGTTTGCAAAGGAGAGCTAAAGATGGGGTTGCTAAGCGATAGCAAAAGAAAGTCTGAGGTGCAGCAGGACTTGCTCTGGGTGATCAGTGCCCCACACATTGCATTTTCTCCTTAAGGCTTGCTAGTAGCCTTTGGTTCCCTTGATCCCAAAAGCTTCTCTAAATACCTCCATTAAACTTTCTCATTTCGCACAGGTTGTGCTTTCTCAGTAATTTTTGGGAGTAGGAGGACAGAGACCACTGATTTCCTCCAACACTCTGTGCTTCTGCAAGCCCTGATGTATCAGCAAGGCTTTAGTCCTACCTGGGGCTGAATCCCAGGGGAGCAGGGGAGGAAACAGCCTGGGTTTCTACATAAAAAAAATGAGCTGTTGAGGAGCAGGCAACTATCCTCCTGAATTTGTCTGAAGAATACAAAACAGAGAAAATATCTGCCAGTGCCTGGATCAAGCCCAGTGTGGATTCAGATCAATTCTATCAAAGTATTAAGCAGAGAGCTGTTAAGCACTTATTTACAATTTGCAAAGATTATTTTTTTCCCCCTGGATTATGAAGAAATGCCTTAGTTAGATAAAAAAGAGTGGTTTCGTTTAGCAAACTATTTCATCTGTTAATAGTTGCAGATTTTCTGGTATGAGGACCAACTTCAGGTTCATGCAAGCACTTCTCAAGTGGAAAATGCAAGTGCAGTGACTTCCCCTCCTGCACTCCCAGGTTTACTCAGCAGAGCTGAATTTTCACTGAGATTCCAGCAGCACCCTCTGCCCATTCCACATTTCCTGTTGCTGCTGCACATCCTCAAAAGCCCTGGAATGGGCATTTCTCAGCATCCCCCTAATTTCTTCTCTCCCTGTCCGCCCAGTGCAGCCCAAGCCACGTGAACTTACTCAGAGGTTACAGGTGTGAAGCAAAGGCACCTTTTCTTTGCAGGTCCTACAGATCACACTACCAGGCAGGCTGTTTGCCACACAAAGGTTTGATTAAACACAGATTTAGGCCATTTTAGTTGCTCCCCAGCCAGATAGAAAGGGCAAGAAGATCCATCTGACTCCTTAGAAATGTGGCAAAGAAAAGCAACCAGCTGATCCTTTCTCACTTTGACACACACCTTTGTCTCACAGAAATCAGTGCTTGGACCGGAGGTGGAAACTGAAGTCTTCTAAATCTCAGGAGGGGGCTCCTGATCACTGCACTATGTTTCTTGATGGACAAGCTCTGTCAGATTTAGTGAGATGGTTCTGAGAGTTAACGCCAGAGTTCCAGCCCTCTGCCTCACAAGAGTGTGGCCGTGCAGGAGCTGCCTCACCACCACAGTTGGCAGCCTGGGGCATTAACCTCAGCCTCCACCTGCTCTGGCTGAGTCTGCCTCCAGTTTGGCAGCCCTGCCCATCCTTGCTCTGGGAGTCACCCCTTCTGGCAGCAGGAAGCCTGAGCCCTGGAAAGCAGTACGAGGTCGGAAGGAGGTGGGCCAAGCTCAGCATATCAAAAAGGCCTTTTTTCCTTTGTTTAACATAAACCCAGGATACACCTGAGCAACATCATTCTGCAAATGAATGGACTCCTCATCCTGCTAGAACAGCCTCCCTGTTGGTTGGAAGTCTCCTCTTTAGGCAGTTATTCTGGTGGAATGTAATCATTTGAGTGTGATTTATGGCCCAGCTCTGTGCAGCTGGCTCAGTGCAAGGTGAAGGCACAGCAGTGCTTTAATAGTCCTTTTCCATTAGCAGGTATGTTTTTCAGTTGGCTTCACTGAGATTGGAAGAGTTATAAACATAACATATAAAACACTGTTGGTAAATGTCTTCGGGCTAAGAGTGAGTTTACTGCTTGCCTCTCCAAAGGTGAGATAACTATATGCCTCCGGAAAATAACCTTCCAGGTGATAGCTGTGACTAAAAATTTTGATAGGGAGAAGGCAAGAGTATTTACAGTAGTCAGCTTAAAAGGAACATCTATTCAGAAGCAGATGAAGGGGGGGGAAGCAGATCTAGGGGGGAAAAACAACTTTCTCTTTTCTTGCACTCATCTTCTTGCTTATATCTTTCTGAATATCCACACTGATGCTAAATGGCATTAATAATTTCTAAGTTATATTAAATTACATATCAATCAAATTAATAGTGTCTACCATACTTGAGGTATTTAGGTTCTTCAAAATCACTAGCATCTGCTCCTATTAAAAATGCCAGATGATTTGCAAATCCAAACTTTTGGTGAAAAACGTTAGCTAACAAGGTGAAATTAAAATTTACATCTTATTCCAGCATAATGAAGATAATTAAAAAGAGTGATAAAACCCTTTGATTAACCCTCATCCCATTTTGCAGAGCACTATTATGCAAATTAAACACTGAAAACTTAGTACCAGCAAAAGAATCCAATATAAATATGTTCCAATTTAAAAATCAAGAAAATATAAAAACACGTCACTGGATCTGTGACTGCACCCTTTGTCATTGCTGAGTTAAAGAGCAGAACTGGGGGCATATGTCTCAGTGAGATAACTCATGTCTTGAGTTACTAAGGATTAGAGTTTGCTACTGTTTCTTCTACCAGGCATCATATTATTCCCCCAATTATTTTGGTGTATAATTTAATTAGCCTCCCTACTATAATCAAGCTGTGCTCTGTCATCAGAAACGCTCAAGCCCTGCAAAATATGCATCAGAATTGCTGCGTTCTGGGTTACTGGGTTCTGTTTTGGTGCTTTTAGTTCGCTCTTGTTATTTTTCCAGTGGTAAAGTTATAACAAAAGAGTTCATTTTAAGTTCTGCCTGATGGGATGACGTCTGGCAGCACTGTGTGGCTCTGAGCACTTCAAATCTTTGTTCAAAGTCCTCTCAGTTGGTTCCCCAAGAGTCCCTCCTTTGCTCTCTGTGCTGTGAAGGCCTCAGCTGAAGACAAAAGCACCTCAGCAGTGCTGGGTTTTAGGATTTCTTTTCCTTCCACGTGGATGTTTGGTTTGGGGGACAAGTCACAGGCTCCTGCCTGCAGTTTTTCGGGTGGGTAAACCTGCATTTCTGGCACAGTGCTAGGACAGCTAACAAGTATTCAGAAAATAAACTTCTTTAAATTCACAATATCCACCTTGCAGAGAAAACTATCACTGTGCAGGGGCACAGATGAGGTGGTACAAGGGCTGTAGTCTATCTCTCAAATCCCAGCTGCTGCTTAGAAATACTGTATACAATGCTCTCTACCAAATCTACAGTAAGTCACTGACCAAACTACTTGTCTGCTTCCCCCCCCCTTCCTACCCAAATTAGAGTAGCTAACTTAATGAAAAATGATTTTTTTTTTCTTTTTGTCGCTTAGGAGGGTCTGAACATAAAGCTCTTATCACCAAGCCACAGCTGTAGGAGGAATCCTTTAATCACAGCCTTCCTCCTTGAAGAAGAATATAGATTTATGACCGGACTTTGGTTACTGAGCGAGAAAGAAATATTGCCAGCAGCCACCATACTACTTCCCATAGGCTGTAAACAGCTTTAATCTGCTTTAGCTGTCATTTTGAAGTCGAGAGATATTAGAGTACAATGTAATTATGTAGTTGTGGGCAGAAGCGCAGTTTATTTTCTTTAAACTAAAGTGGCAGAGGTAAATTCGTAGACTGTGCCTAAACAAACAAATCCTCCTCCCTTGCTCTTGCTGCCACCACGGGTCCGGCAGTTCCATCCTTTTTGTGCTGCTTCACTCACTCCACTCCTCTGCTAATACCCTTCATGGGATCCCAGCTCCCCACCATGACACACACAGAAAGAGAGTGTTTTCTTGGGTAGTACAAAAAGCTCCTGGAAATGCCATTTTTCTTAGGGGCACACCGGGCACATGTTCACCCCTGAGCTTCCCGGGGCAAGAATCTGCTCCCATAAGCACAGATGCTCATTTTCTTATTTCAATATAACATGTGTTTTTTTGCTGTATAGAGAGTATTTGAATAACATGATTAGTTGTCCTTTATCTTTGCTTTCATATTTAATAGGGTTTACCATGAAAGAAAACTCCTACATAATTAATGCACATCAAAAAAGGGTTTTTAGCTTTTCCACCCATTTCTAGGGAAAAAAAAAAAAAAAAGAAAAAAAGAAAGAGTTCCCTTTGAAATTTTTTGCAGGAAAGACCAGTCAGTTCAAGTCTGGAACATGCAGGCTCCAGGTACTGCAGTTATTTTTACAGTTCCCTGTGTTTTAGGTGAATGCTGCAAACACTAAGTCACAGAGTTACTCTTTATGTGACCTGATGCTCTGGTTTGCATGAAAAGTGAAATTTCTTTAACAGAAATAAGAGAAAGACCAGTTGTCTATCACAATACCTCCATTGTCAGCCAATAAGAGAGCCATTTCTCAAATCTTTGCAACCTTTAATTCTGTCCTGCCCTTGAGAAATCCTTTCAGACACTTTCTACCCATATTCTCAAAAGATCTACCTGTAGATCCACTTCAGTAAAGCAGAGCCCTAAGGGCTTAAGTCTAAATTAATTCAACTTATCATCAAAGCACACAGTTATACTGGAATCTATAAATTTATAAACATATAGATATGTTTCCTCACCTTATTTATAAATTTATTAACTGAATGAAATATAATGAAATTTCATAGACTACTATTATTAAAGGACATTTGCTTCTTGGTCTGAGATTTCAGGGAAGAAAATGCTAAACTAAACCATCTTTATATGATGTAACACTGCTGTCTTTGCATGAGTTAAGACAACAAAGTGAAGATAAATTGCAGTCTTCCTGGATATATATTGTTTTATGCTGCGTATTGCATTTTAAAATTCATAGATTGAGGGATCTATTTGCCATCAGCTCCATGCTATTACCTTTGCAAAGAGGTGCTGTAACTATTATGCAGGACACTGCAGCCTCTCTGGATTTTCATACCAATAATCTCCTCCTGATGGAGTTTGTCTACCCCCCAAATTCTATCAGAAACTGCTTAAAATATCTGAGCCTGTTCTGCACTGAATGCCAGCAGTTCAACTGCTTTTAGGAGGTGCATAGACAAGATGCCATGAGTTAATACCAGTATGATATAGAGAAAATATATTTGTTCATTCATTAGCAAAATGAAGGGTGGGGGGAAAAGGCAAAACTTGGTTTATTGGATGAACTAAAAGGAGGGATATTCTATAGCACTAGGAGCAGTAATTATGAATTTTTTCTGAAAAGGGGATAAACAGTCCTGCAGAGAATTTTGCAGCATTGTTTTGCCTCTGTATTCCAGCCAGACATCAGTCTCCGTGGAATCCAAACAGTTATCCAAGCAAATTATTCCTGCTAAGAGCAGGACTTCTCCCAGCAAGCACTAATCACTTGGTGATGTGGACTTCGCAGTGAAGTCTGTTGGGCTGAACTTCTAATTCCAGAAGCTGAGGAAGGTACATCTATGCTAAACATAAAGAAGCAAAATACAGTGGCTTATACACTTCAAGAGCCCTTACTCCCATCCTGTAGCTCTCTTGGTTCTTTTTTCAAATTGAAACACAAAAAGGAAAGGCAATTTTAGTGTCACTTCTGAGCTTTAGAAACCAAAGTTGAAGAGCAAAGAAAGCAGGAAAACTCCAGCACAGTCTCAAAATGAAGCCACACAGTTTAGAAGATTGAGCAGTCCTCTCAGTAAAGATTAACATTTTCAATTAATAACTTTTATGATAAATTGTTGTGATAATTAAATGAGAATAGAGATTGAGTGCGTATAAAATGTTCAGGAGAGTCAGTAACCGCATTGTTCTCCATGCTTTTCTCCATCAGCATTCACCAGTCAGTGCAGACATTAAAATGAACATAATCCTGTACAAAACAGCACCGTGGTCATAAAAAAACCCTAAAAAGCAGTCTTGCCATTTCTATTGAAATAGACAGGGGTGTTCATTCAAAACTGGCATCTTCTAGTGGGTGATACCAAGATAAAGATAACCATCAAGAAAATCTTTGTTGGATTAATGCTGTAGGTGGGATCACACTGACACTTTTTTGAAGTAAGCTCTATGATTAATAAAACTGCTTGGAAAGTGGTTCCTTTAATGACAGACAGATATATATTGTATGACCCAAGTTCTTCCTAAATGCCATCTTATTGTCAAAATGCTGAGAGAGAAATTTGATATGATTAATGGTCTTCCTCCCTCCCTTTCCCCCACACTGATCAGACAGAAGAAGGCTAATCCAGTTGCCTACGCTGAAGTGATGAAAAATAAAAGGGTGATTTCTACAAAATTCAGTCTTCATACATTAAGGAAAACATTTCATTTTACTCATTTTGCACTACAAATAATTAAGGGATATGAGTCAGAGGGCTGGGAGTGACCTCCAGAGATCAGTTAAATCTGTTTCCCTGCTTGCAGGCAGAAAAATCCTTCATGGTGTTTCCCGACAGATGTGTGTCTATCTGAGGCTTTAAATACCAGCAGACAGGGTCTCTGCAGCCTCCCTAATCACCCTGTCCAACATTTCACAATCAAGGAAAAGCTTTTCCTAACACCTGAGGTAGGTGCTCCTCTCTATAGTTAGAACTTCTTACCCCATCTGCCACCAGTGCGGAGGAAACGAGCAGTTTCACCATTGTTTTGAACTTACTCAGGACGATATTTTGGTCAAAAGGTGTGATCCCAGCAACTGGCTGCATACTCCTGCTGTGTCCTCTGGGATGGCTCCAGTGATTCCACATCTGTCAGCTGAGCTGCTGATCCAGCTGAAAACAAATGGAGAAAAACAACTGGGTAGTTTTGAAGCAGATCAAGATGCAAGGGAGCAGGAGGTCAGCTTGAGGGTTGAAACTTCTCCAGATGTTGCCACTACCAAGAAAAACCTCTCTGGAGCACCTGCCCAACATCCCTTTCCACTGAATTTCCACCTAGGCAGCTGTTTTCTGTCCGAGGCTTAGGCACTTGATTATTCCTGTGTAATCCCAGTACTCTCCTCTTGTCTCTGCTGAATAGATCCAGGTATTCATAACAAAACCATATATATCTAATTATCAGGCTCGGTCTCCTGCTATCCAGCATTCAGATTTCTCCTAGCTGGTAACATCTGCAGGTTTAATAAAACTCCCCTCTATCACATCCTCCTGATCACAATTAAAAAAATTAAACAGCATCAGTATTACACACAGATAAAACGGTGGGTTGGTTAATGCCTCTGTAATTGAGGACACTCGATAAACATTTTAACAACAAAAAAAAAAAAAAGAAGAAGAGAAAGCTGTTGATGCATCACTCAGTTAGAAATGAGGCCTCATTCCTACCTCACCAGCTGAAATATTGGAACAACTGGAAAACAAGCACAGCAAACACAGTAGTCATGTGTGATAATGAGCCTAGACTCTCAAGGGAATTAACTTTATTGTTTCCTTTCTCACCCCAACCATGATGAATCTTCAGAGAAATGCAAAAAGTACTGTGTCTGTTCTTATCATTTTATCACAGCTAAAACAATTAGAAGCCAAGACTTGTGAAGAAAAGAGAAGGACCAACTTTTAGGAGGACTAAAACCAACAACCATTTGATGGGAAAGTTCTGCAGTTACTTATGGTCTAAGGAAAATCAGTCTTCAGCCATTTCATGAATATCACTGTTTGCATCTCCAAGCTGTAACAAGCCCTATGATTCTTTGACACAAGGTGTTAATTGGGACCAAGATCTGCAGCAGACTTTAAGTTTTCTTCATGTTAACACCAACAAGGCCCTCTGTGGTCTCCATGGGGAAGATGGAAACACCAGAGAAAACTCTGAAAGACACTACATAAATTCATTTCCATCACAAAAAGGCTGTTAGTAGTGTTAATTGTGGCTACCAGAAGTTCCCTTGTGAAAAAGACACATATGGAAAACTAAAGAGTTCCAAGAGAAAGTTTGTTTGTGTTTTCTCCTCCTAAAAAGCTTCCTGATGCAGAATCAGGGAAGTAGAAGAAGGAAGGTGAGGGAGACCCTATCCAAGCCAGCTGCTGTAAGCCAAACAGCAGTGTTAGGAATGGAGGTTTGCCACTCTCTATCCAAATTCCCCAACAAATGTGACCAGTAGTTACACTGTTCCCCCTCCCTCCCCCTCCAAACAATATCTACTCTTTCTTTTTCACCTGCTTCATAAACCAGAATTATTGTTTCTTCTATAAGCCTCGAGAAATGGGACACCAAATCAGATAGACTACTGGCTAATCTGTTAAGGCGTTTCTTGTATTCCTCGTGGAGGCCAGTTCTTGGAGAGTTGCACTCCTGAAGTTAAAATTCATTCCCTGTGGAAAGAACCAAGATGAGGCTTCTGTGCCATTTCTCAGCCCTACAGCTGTTGTGCTGCACACAGATATATATTTAACCCATTCATTTTAGTGAGCAGGAGCTTCATGATATTGTTCAGTCATTAAGTGGACCGTAGGGCAGGTTAAGAGAAAAAAGAAACATAACATACTCGTTTCACCTACAGAGGTTAAAATCCTACTGGATGTTTTCTACTAATAGGAGTTTTAAAAACAAAGTTCAGGCGTGTAATTTGCTGTTCACAGGGGTACACTGTTACCTCTCACCACTTCTTAATGTCCTTTCCTCTACCTCAGAGACTGCAAATCAAACACTTCTTGAACACAACAAAATTGTTAAAGTACAGCAGTTTCATTTTAGCACCAGGAAAAAATATATTTATGATTAGAGCATTATGTGATAATATAACATTCAACAATTAAAATTACTTGCATCCAAATTTTATTGCCAGTTAATGGTATCTAAAATAATATTGATAACAAATGATGCAGAATATCTTCCCAGAAGTCTAATTCTGATTCATAAAATTGTTTCCTGTACTGGCTTGAGTAATGATACAATATATAATGGGAATAATACATCCCAGTTGTTGATGATTTTCTGCAAGTTCTACAGAAGAGTTTTCTTTAAACTTACACAGAAAGCTCAAGAAAGTAAAGTTGCTCACCCAAAGTTGGTAAGTCGGTCTAAAACAGTGTCTGAAACCAGCTCTGTTTTTCCTTGTAGTTCTAACAGCACAAAAGGAAAAACCAAAACAGACCCCAAACTTGACGAGGCTTTCACGTTTACAAGGATTTTCAATAGATTCCAGTCCAAACTCACTCCAAGATGGCCTCATTCCAGTGATCACAGTACTGCAAGGAGTCCTTTCAACACTTGTGGGTAAAAGTAGGGAGCAATCAAAAGAAGCTCTGGCTCACTGGAACGCAATAAGAAAGGAGGCAGTCAACAAGAACCCCGGTAGTTGCTAATTAGCCAGGTTTTCCCATAGCTCTGAGAGCTTTCAGAAGTGAGCTTTCAGCTCATTTACATGTGTTAGGAGGTGAACATTTACTGATGACTCTGGAGAGCAGTAGGGGGCTGGTGAAAACCAAGCTCTGAACGGCTCTTTTTATTGCTTGTGAAACTTTGCAATCCCGGGAAGTCTATGGAGTAAAGAAGATACACTCTTCCAGTGGGGTGGGTTTTTTTTTGCTACTCTTCATTCTCCCCTCACTAAACTCTGCAGAAGGAGTAGAGGAGAAGTTTACAGAGCTAAGTCGTTCAAATCATGCTGTGCATAATAAATGCTCTCCCGTTGGCCTCTCCTACTGCACCAGCTCTCACTTGATCCTACAGACAGGGCTGCGTGCAGGCTCTTTGGCTACATTTGGCAGAAATTAGGGTCATCAATAACACAAGTCATAGCCACAGTACAGACTCCCTTGATTCACAGCAGGAGGGAATGCTACATCTGAAAGCAAGCGCTGTCATTTCAAATGTCACCCAGTATGTCACCAAATGTCACCTTCCTGGATTTTTTCCTGTAATGGCAGTTTAAAGCTATATGTGATGTTTGCTGAACTCCCTGGTAGATCATCTATTATGTTCCACTTCAAAATCAGCTGCTAGACCTTCCTGACATCTGGCAAGTGATTGCCCTGTAGTCACAGCAGTACAAAATGAAAAGAAACCCAAAACACCTCCCTCCACACACACACTAGTGCATGCACACATGCTCACCAAGCCTTTACCTTTCAAAAACAATTTATAAATGTCTTCCAATCCACACATGCACTTAAAGATCACATCAGCACCTTCACCTTTCACTCCCCATCTTCAATCGATTTGTCTGGTTTTGGTCTTTAGGGGTCACTTCTCTGGAAAGGCGAACATTGCTCCAAACCCAGAGCTTACAAAGTACTACCTTTTTTTAAATGGAAGATCCAAATAGACCTACTAAATACATAGGGGTTAGGACAGGTGGACATCCAGATTCTCTCTTTTTAGACTACATAGATGTTTATAAACAGACACATAGGGAAATGGGCCTCAAGCTCAAACATTTAGCAGAATTAGTACGGGAAAGTTTACTCCACTTTGCCAGGGTTTTTCATCAGTTTACCTTAATGATAAGCTCTGTTAAACATTTTTGAAGTGTGTTATTTCCAGTTTACACTGAACATTCTGAGTATCATCCACACAGCACCAGTAACACACGAAGTATATGGAAGAGAAAAATAAAAGTGGCTTGTGCACGTTTTCACAGGGGCTCTAGCAGAGTTAAACACTAGATAAAACTCTCAGATCCCTCAAGTGTCATACCCCAATACCATCTAGCTCCTCCACAGTTTTATGTCTAAGACCTGTGTTCTGACAATACTTTATTTTTAGTGATTTGTATCTCCAAAAGTGACCTAATCACTTACCTCCCTTTGCAAATCTTAAACTGAGGCAGGGACATTTTCAATGCATCATTATTTTTAGGATTCTTTCTAAAATACCTGTAGGAGAAGTGGGCAGTTTTACTCCTAACACTCTCTGGGTTTATTTCCCAGCTAGCCCACTGTTTCTCAGTGCCTGCTTTTTTATTTCCCCCCAAGTTTCCCTCTTCTTTTTGCTCTTAAAATTCCTAACAGTTGATGCTTCTTCAGAGCTGCCTCTGCTGCATTTATTGTCCTGGCCAGTGTAAGGCTCCTCTCTCTGTGCTCTGCTTTTGACACTAAACTCAATGATCAGTTGATCAGTCTAAGCCTATCTGTCTGGCTGTTGACATTCAGCCTCTTCAAGCTTCTGTTTTCCTGTTCTATTTTTGTATCATTCAGCAACTTGCGTTTTCCTCTGAGGTCACCCTTAAAGGTCCATGTGTCATGTTTTTCATTTCTGCCTTGTCAGGAAAATCTTGCCACTGCATCTATCAAAGTAATCATCAGGCCTTGATGTAAGAGTGTGGTTCCTCTCACATTTTTCATTACCAGATAATTTATTAATATCCTCCTGAGCAAGACTAGATTGAGCTTGATAAAACCACTATCAGCAGTGACACAGTACACAGCTCTAAAAGTGTTCAGCCAGCTCGGCAAATGCTCAGAGAGGAGGTGTCTTTTAACCTCTCTCACCCCTGAATTCCTCAGGAAGCTAAAAGATTTTGGATCCTGAGGCTCTGGACGATTTTGGCCTTGTGCCACTTCAGCAAAGCTGACCTGGGTCAGCCTCCTCAGACCAGCCCTTGCAGGATATCTGGCTTTTTCTTCCTGATGCTCTGTTGCTGGCATGGAATACACACCCATTAAATGAAATAAAAGTGACCTAAGGATAGACACGGAAGCAAAAAGCTTTACAGTCAGGAGTGCTGTCTCACAACAAGAAACTACAGGCAGTCATTTTACGTTTCAGGTTGAACAGCCGCCGGCACTGCTCTGGGTATTTTCTACCCAGGCTCTGCTTTCTTCTACCAGTTGCACCTCCTCCCCACCTCAGCACACTCCTCCTCTAACAGTCATTTCTCTTTCACATTATATTTGCTGGAAAAAGTGTGGTAAGGCTACTCAGCCAGCTCCCCGCTCCATTATATCCCGAAATGGAAGCACAGGAGGCCCTCCACAAAAGCGGCTGGCTAATGACTCTCTGGGTGGACATTAGGAGAGAGATGCATTTGTGACATGAGTGGCAGCTGTGCAGACACCAGTTTATGTGATTCAGCACAGCTATTTCATTAATTGCGTTTCACGGTTCATTTCCTCGGATTACACTCAAAATAAATAAATAAAGAAATAGGAACACAAAGCTGCCGTGTCCTCTGAACCATCCACCGAACAAAAAGAAAGGGAAAAAAATGCCCTTACTTTAATTGGCTTCTTACATATTTTTCCATCTTAGGTGCTTTTTAAACTATAATGTAAAAAAAATAAAGTAAATTGCAGTTATATTCTGCTGTCTAATTATCTCTTCAGATTTCCAGAGAGACTGGTAACTTAGAGAGAGCCCTGCCATGAAGAAACATGCTCTAACAAAACTGAAAACACTGGAGAGGCTTACCAACAAACATGGTGTATCTATATCTGCTGCTTTATGTGTTTGCATTTTGTGACTTAAATTTTACACGGAAAAACGGTGTGTGAAGTCTCAGGAAATCAACAGTTTGTTTAAAAACTGATCCATTATGTCTCTTCATAACTATATTCATAATGGAAAAGTAATTACAAGAAACAATGAAAAATGCAAATGCAGAAACGGAGAAAAATTGCTTTGACTCAAATCAGTAATGTGAGGGCTCCAAAAAAAACACCAGCTCGTGTTTGAGCACAGAGTGACGGGTGACTTGATCAACACCACAAAAACCAATCAAAGCAGGCAACATGGTCATGAATTTATAAGATTAAGTGTTATGGGAGAGTGTCCCAAAAAATTATTGTTTGAAAAACTAGCATTTTTCACATCAGAAGGTGTAATTAAAAACAAACAAAAAAAAGGCAACCTTCTGTAAACAGCTTTTCATTGAAATTAGTGTGAAACCCTGACCCAGTTCCGGTGGTTGTTGCAGGAACCTTTGTCGCTTTTAGCCAAAACTTGAGCTGAATCAGATACAACAACCCGTTAAAGATTAAAATTTCTATAGATTTTTTTTTCAAAAGCCTTTCCTTAGAAAGTTTTTCAGGCTTCCAGAGGAAAAGATGTGCCCAGGAAAATAACCTTCAGCCTTGCTGTAGAGCAATCGTGAGAATGTAGGCTGAAATCTTCATTCAAACATAGTCAGAGCACGTTCTAGCTAAAAGCCTCATAAAGCAGAGAACAACTCTTCATGAGAAAATACACAACATCCCTCAGAAAACAGCTATTTTGACAGGGAAAATACCTAGCGCTTCTGTTTGATTGTTTTTACAAAATATGCAAATACCAAAAGCTCGGTGTTTGCAAAAAATTATGAACATATTTAGAAAAATATGGAGCAGGGAGTCCGGGCAATTGCTGAGTTATAATCACCAACCTACTATAAATATCAGCAGTGTGAGAAAGGCTCTCTCTCCCTGTGTGTTTCAGTGCTGCTGCTCAGCACTAAGCTTTTTTTTTTTTTGTGTGGTTTCATTTTAGTAATCAGGATCTCTCGTACTTCCCGGACAGATGGCCATTCACACTTCAGTGCTCATTTAAACACATACGTCAATGATAACAGAACATTTCAGCTGAGAACAGGCCAATGTAATCTTCCAAATTCAAGGCTATCTGTCATTTTTGTTGGTTATATAAAACCAGAGTCAAAAGAAAGTAGGACTGTTCTTATTTGGGAAGCTGGAAAGAAAATGGAAAATTCCACCTGGCTTGCTGTCAACATGAAACTCAGGCAAGGCTATTTAAAATGATTTGAGAAGGTTTGAATGTCTGGGCTCTGCTGATCCATTGGCATTTGCTCGTGGGGCCTGCTAAGAAATGGGAGAAGCTAATATCAGATTAGAGAAAGGATGCTGGGCCTCGCAGGCTGCTCAGAGCCCCCACAAGCGCATTAATTCTGTATATCCCCTTCAAATCCATCCCAGGTTTATAATGTAATGGTCCTGCGTTTGTCTCTTAAGGTATTAGATAAGTCCATGGCAGCACCTTGCAGCTGCACTCGGCAACACACAACAGGCAAATTGGAAATGGAGGGGAAAGTATGTCCCCGACTCCGCCGCTGATCCCCCGGGTCTGCTCGGAGTGGACACAGTACTTATGGGGATGAACAGACAAAATTATTTCCTCCCGCTGTCAAGCCAGAGTCTTAGACAAGGAGGAAAGCATTTAAATTTAATAACATTCTCTTCAGCTTCAGGGTGGACTATGTGTGAGAAATGGAAATCTGAAAGAAGGGGGGAAAAAAGCTATTCGTGGCATTTCTGGGTCCTGCAGTCACAGGAAGAACTTGTATTCTGCTGAGAACCTCTGCTTCACTGAGGTTATCAGCAACTGATATTTTTTTTAAGTTAAAAATAAGCTCTACAGGCAATCTTTTGGGAACTTTGCCAAACCTAAACCAACCTATGAGCCATTTAAAGTTCAATTAATTAGTAATTAGGAGGACAGAATTAACACAGGGGAGCATTTAAGAGAGTGTATATGTAATCAGCCAATAATTATCAACACAGCAACAGAACTGTGACACAGTATGAGTTTCCAGCATATCCACCTAAGTGTGTAAAGATAATGAACATAGCAGTGACTAAATATTTTAGGTTGCCATCCGTGAGAATCTATGGTAAGCCTACTTTTGCAATTTGCACCTGAGCTACTAAGCATAAAGCTAAAGAGGCTCAACTGGGAGTAAAAATTTCCCTAAATTTCTAATGCTGTTTAACAGCTGAGTCTCAAAGCTGTATTTTTCAGAGGACTGCCAATAATCAAGATATTTATTGTACCACACTTCTGTCATGTGTTTGCAAAAGGAGATTTCTCGTCAATAACCAAAGCACAGCAGTGGATCAACAGTCCAGTCAGAGCTGCTAAACGAATGAGTCCTATAAGAGAAAAACAAAGGTAGTGAAATCAGTTTGACCCTGAATGATTCTATCATTCTGAAAGTAAAAGCTGTGAAAACTGCAGAATTTAGGGAACACATTTTACAAGGGAGTTAGCTGAATTTATGCTGCAGTGACGGACACGGTCAGAAAAACCACTGGCATCCTGCTGTGGAAGTCTAACACCAGCAGTAATAGAAACTGCTTCTGCATTGCAAGAATGCAGTCGTGATCCTTCCATATGGACCATAAAAGATAAAGAGTTATCAAAAGCATTCAGTATTTTTTTCTGCCATTCCCAGTACAAAAATTTAGAAATAAATTATTAGGTGGAATAAAAAGCTGTGAGATAACAGGAGTGCAACTTCTTCCCAAGGCATAAAACACAGTGGTGAGTAGTTGGATTCAACCTTAGTCATGTGGTTAGCACTGGAAAAGGCCCCTTAAACAAACTTGTCTTGTCAAACACATTGTGAAATAAAAGAAGGTGACCCAGAAGGATCCTTCAAGGCACAACAGAGGAGTGACTTTACAGATCAGCAGCTTTAACAAAGCAGAGGAGCTGACCCAGGATAGGATTAGCTGGGGAGACAAGCGGTGTGTGGTGAGCACCTGACTGAGCTGGAACAAGACAGAAGACGAGAATAAAACGCCCTTCAGCTTCTCACAGAAACCATTGCTAAACTTTGTGGGGAACAAGATAAATTTGAAGGAACAGAATAATTAGCTTTTCTTCTGGAATGTAATTCATAATTCATTCTGACCGAAGAAAAAGGAGTGTTTTCTTTGTGGAGGAGGCTGAAGGTATCTGAAAATCTCTGTGCCTCACCTTTTTGCTTTTTCTGATTTAAGCTTTCTCTTGTAGCCGGTGGGAGCCTTTGAAGTTGACTGAATGCAGACAAGAGGGCAGGATGGTCAAGATGCATGTTCTTTTTACAAATTGTTTTTCTCTATTATAATCCTCTGTGGTTCAGGCGTACGATGAGATTTGCCATAGCTGGTTGACACTCCTCCATGGGAGTGCCAACAAGGCAGAAATTGCTTCTGGGTGAAAAATATTCATTTAAAATATAATTTATTTATATAAAGTGTTAATCTAAAATTAATTTTGTCGTATCTATGTGGAAATAACATTCTACTAGAAAGTAACTGATGACTCACTGTGCCTCCTACTGTAAGTTTTACATATTCTTCTTATGTAATCTCTGGCAAAAATTGGTTAATAGTCATTATAGACTTGGGTGCAATGTACATTAAGTACTCCTTTGAGTAAACCAAACTGTTTTGTCACTCAGTAATAGATATTAATTAAGACTTACTGAGGGCTTAATTTGAATTTCTGAGTTTTGAGTCTGTTTGTCTGCTTTTCACTTACACGACTTGGCATTCCCATGGTGGTTTATGAAAGCTTTGCATGTTACTTTTGAAAGTTGCTAAGTTCTTACCTGTAAACATGAATTGTGACATCCAGATGAACAAAATCAAATAAATGAGCATTATTACAGCACTTACATGGGCAAATGAGTTTCTTTCAATATCCCTCCCATAAGCAGATTATTAAAGTAGTAAGTGCAGTCCGAAACCTGTTGGCCTCATCTGAATTTTTCAAAAAGTACCTTTTCAGCCAAAGAGAAACTCTATCTGTTCAGTAACTTAAATCTAAAGATGATGATTTACGATGTTTCTCTCTATACAATTAGTCAGTTCACTGTGTGACACCTCAGCACATTCTTCCATCAGTTACAGGACTTTTTTTAGCCTCAGGTTTTTTTATGTACTACTTGACTGCATAATTGCAACTAGTGCCTGCTAATTAGGTGGATATTTGGGCTTCAGTCTCTGTCAGTAGTGCAAGACCAGTTCCTCAGTAGGATACATGAGCTTTTGTGGCTTTTGATAGAGCTGCTTTTGGTGAAGCCCATCAGCTCACAGCGCAGGGGGAAGCCAAGGGTCTTCAGCAGCAACCACAATTCTGTCTGTTGCTCACCTGCCTGTCTGTCATTGCCTCACCTCAGTCACACAGCCAAAGTAGGGAGGTGGTTGTGCTTTTCCCAAGCCATTCAATGTGCCATTTCAAGCCTTCACTTGAGCAGAACTGCTTTAGCCTGAAGGAGTCAGCAGCAACAGGAAGAATTTGCTTGAACTATCTAATTATTCTTTGTGCAGCAGTTCTGTTCAGTAATATTAATGACTGTATAAATAACAAAATAACTTCTTACAGTTCTGCTAGATGCAATTCTCCTTTAACACCTGACCTTTTTATGTTTTAATAAACTTATTGAAATTCCTTTTTTAATAATTAAACATTGTAACTATAAAAAGAGGAAAAATGCCTTGGATTTTGCCTGCGGTTTAAATATCATCAACAAGAATTTTGCCTTTCAAATGTCAAACATTTTGTTGAACATGTCTGTCATTTAAAGCTGATGGTACCTAAGTTCCTGAATTGCATTAAAAATATCAGTCTATGGATATCAACAGTGCAGTGCATCTTTCTACCCTCACTTATCTCATAGCAGCTTGTACAGGATATCCAGCTGAAATCAAACTCAGTATAGGAGAGAAAGGACAGCCCCACTGGAGCAAGACTTACTGTGTAATGATTACTGATTTTATTTGTTTATTTGTTATTTGCAACCCTTACAAACAACACCAGCACCAAGAACTGTCCCAAAGTCCCACCATCAAAGAAATTGCAACCTAGAATCTTTACACTGACCACCCCTCAAGTTTTTCTCGTAGCTAAGTATAGAAACGAAATGTTTCTAAGAATATTTCTGAGCAAATGGATTCTTCAGAGCCTGTTTTTTTCAAGCACACATCACACCCCAGAAACCTGAATGGCAACTCTGCTACACGAATGTGAAGTTAACAGACGAACACAATAACAGCGGCAGAAGTGAAGGCACTGCCCGTGACTCACTCGGGGAAGACATTCCCATTTCTCTCTGGAGAAAGGCATGTCAACAGGAAATCTGTAACCACCAGGCAGAACCATGAGGAAGAAAGACTTCGAGGGCTAATGAATCTTTTTTGGGAAAAAAAAAATGTTTAAGTAGCGAGGTTGCCCAGGCACGAGCTGAAGTAGCTTTGAAAAATCTTTAAGCTCTGTTCCTTCAGGTAAATCAGAACTCCCAAGCAAACTAATAACCAATGCCAGCATAATGCTTACACATAATAACTTTCCTTGTAAATGGAGCAGGAAGAGAGGACTGGTTTTAATAAGATAGAGATTGGTTAGAAAAAAAATTACCCTAAACTTCCAGAACACTTATCTAAATTTTACGCAAATACTTGTATTTGTTTGTGGGTAAAAAAAAAAAAAAAAGGAAACTTCAAGTTTTCCTTGCTTGTAATTTCTGAAGTTAAGTTATACTTACAGTTATTAGAGTGCTTGAACAACATCTTCTGCTACCCTAAAACAACAATTTGGAAAACTGTGAGACCCTATTTGAGATGGAGAGTAGTCTCCTAAAAAGCTAAAATCCAATCCACATCCATCTTAGCTCTGTAAAACAGATCATTATTTGATTATCAGACACACATGCCAAGTCATAAATTAATATTAAAGTCAGTGATGGGATTTGAACCTTGATCTGGTGGCTTCCCAGGTGAGTGCTCTGCACTTGAGGTAATAGAGTAATTAGACAGCTTTTCCTCTGAAGGATAATTGCTAATACACGTTAGCTGTTGGAGAGAAGCCCTCCTGAGGAGCAGATATGGGTTTCCTTTTTCATTAAAAAAGAAACTTAACTTTTTCAGTGGTTAACCTTCAGCATATTAAAATGTTCAGTGCCTAAGTCAGATAGAAGTGTTCCTCTGAGTAACAAACAATTAAAGGTAGCAGGGAAGTGGGAAAGTAGGACTATGTTTCTGAGACAAGCCCACGGTGACAATTAACTAAAAGCTGCCCTACCAACCATTCTGTTCTGCCATAACCCACAGCACTGAAAGCCAGCATACAAGTAGTGTGGCTGTTGATAAAGGGAATAAATCCACGTGATCCACGAGAAGCTCAAGCAGCCTGGACCTTACCTACATATAAAGTATTTCAGAGATGATGTCTGAGATGTGTCACACCCCATCTGTACAAAATCTCCCTGAATTCAGGGTGTAAGCTTTCAGTTTCCTCATTTTTCTTGAATTCTGCTCTTGGTTTTGGAGAGTCAAAAACTTGCTTGTATAAATGCATAAACATTTATTGAATAGATCAGACTCATAAATGTTATTTGGGCTAAATTTTTACTAATCCTAAGAAATTAAGATTACCCTGACCCATACAAAGACAGAAATATCACGGAGTCTTAAAAACTATAGATACTCAGAAATTCGGACAGATGAAAGAGAATTGTACACCTTGTGAACACAAAGTCCAATACCATGTGAGAAGGCCAGTTTCATCTGCTGAAGTGTGCATAAGTTTTCTTATTGACACAAACTAAAACAGGTTTAGAGTCTAAATCATTTAGGTCTGATCCTGTCTTCCCTTATAGCTTCTCTAATCATTAGCATTTTAAAGATTCGGTGCCCAGTGGGTGTGAAATGCTGCTAATCTAGTAAGTCTCAGAATGCAAATGCCAAGATTTTAAATTTTGTTTTGGATATTTTTACTTCCAGAAAGTATTTTTACTTTAAGAAGCATAACATAAGATATGTCTATTATATTACAGGTGAGTGCATGATATTGCTTGGTAGATTTCATAGGTGTCATCTGTCTGCTAACTTAAAATGAGAGTTACAAAAATCTCTTCAACTGGATTTCAGTGTTAATGTGAGATAGATTTGAGCAGCAGAGCATCCTTTCCTTAATTCTACTATTGGGTTTTTGTTTTACCTTCTCTCAAAAGTTTTCTATAGCATCTCTTTCTTTCCTTCTACATCTTTCCAGGATGAACTGACATTCCTGGAACTCAGCAATTCCTGTCAATCACTAAGAGTTAAGGCCACTTCCAGAAATTTTGAACTATCAGCATGGCAGCATTAGTGCTTCAGGGACAAGTGACATGTCAGCAGTAGTGGATGGAGCCATTTACAAATTGCATTAAAAAAAAGAGAGGGTACGATTACTGACCCCTGGAAACAGAGTGAAAACCCATTATAGCATTTTTGGTTATCATCCCAGACTGCACAGTAATTTTGACATGATACAATAATAAAGCACCTCTTTGTTTTCAGGCTCCACTTCCCCATTGCACTATTTTGCAGTCAGCATCAACAGTGTGCTGCTCACTGTGTTCTGCAATAAGTATAAAGTCAAGGTCCTCTCCATAAGGGCTTTTGAGGGCTGCTCCGGGCTTTTTTGCACATTTGGAAACGTTCAATTGCATGTTTTCTGTAAACTTCAGTTTGAATGACCAGATATTGTTGCCACTCAGCTTAGACTTCCCAAACAGACAGGTGGTTTTCTTCAGTTTCTTAACATAAATAAATACCTGTACCTACAGAACTGTGACGTGTCATTCTGATGACAAAAGGCACAGTTCGCTTTTTCTACCTCTGTGCTTCCTCTAAGGACCTGCTACCACACATCCTCATGGATAATCCCTTGATATTCATGTACCTACTTGGAGAGCAGGTACTTTGCAGAACAGTGTGAAGTAAGGCCATGCCACTGCACAGTTACAGGTGGGAATTAGAGAGGCAAAAACACTGAGGCCCACATCTTCAAAATTATTTATACACGTGTCTTCACAGATCTTGAACACACTAATGGATTTCAAAACAGTGCATCCATAATGAAACAGAAAACTGAAACAAACTTTCCTGAGTCTCAGTTTAGTGCTGTTTCCTATTCCCATGTTTGTCCATGCCAGATGTGCTGGTACTGACCAGCACCTCTGAGCTCCACAGCCCCCGTGCTCACACAGCACAGGTACAAGCACTCAGACTTCATCACAGCAAGGGGACGCAGAGTTTTATGGATTAAAAGCTGCAGAGATGATGATTTCCATTACAACATAAATCAAACAAAGGAGAGCAGCAGTGAGAACTCGTGCTTATGCCACCTCATTGCCAATGTATCTCAGGAAGGACAATTAATGGAGGCCTTGTGTCTGCATATTCATCAGTCCTTTTGCTGAGACTGCCAACATGAATAACTGTGAGAGCACTTGTGGTGCTGGCTGACAACTGCCCTCCGAGAGCCCAAGCAAGAGCAGTGTGACCTACAAAATTTCATTGTACAGATGGGAGACTTTGGGTCCAGTTTGGGCCTTTGGAACTTTGGCTTAAACTGGAATTCAGCTCTGGGGTTGGATTGGCTGTGGTTGTTGCAGCTACAGTGGGAAGGCTCTCCGGGATGAGAGCTGTCCCTGTGCAAGACAGTTTTTATTGAAAATGCTGTGTGGATGTTTTGGAGCAGGAAACTATTTAACAAATTCTGCACCTTTGTTCTGTTGGCAGGTTACAATTCTGTAATTTATTCACCCCTGCTTTATCTGCCAAAATCTCTCCAATTTTTATTCTATTAATTGAGCACCAACAGTGTACATTACGAGTGTCTGATATTCATCCTATTGTTTCTGATTCTCCTCTGGGTGAGGCGAGTTCTTGGCAGCCAGTTTCCACTGTGACCACTCAGGCTTCCAAGTTCCACATTAACTTTCTGATGAACATTCTCTAATAGTCACTTAAAATTTACTGTTTCGGCAACATTACTGCCATTAAATTTACTTGCCTGAATATTCACTGAAGTCAGCCCAAAGAATATAAATCCAATATGTTACTGCATATGAGGTTAAAGCAAGTATTAATCTAATAATTCCTGTTATCTGAATGTGATGGATAACATTTCAGTTTGTCTTACTGTTGATGCTGTGAGGTAGAAATTTTGGTTGGGCAGGCACTATTTTCAAGGGTTTGCATTCACTATCCTTGATGTTCCAGCTGGCATACACATGTAGTTTTACTACGGTTCATTTATTAATCTGGATCCGAAGAAACTATTGGTTAACATATTCAAAATTATAATAACTATGTTGATATATTTCTTCTTAAGCCTGAAATTTGTTTATAATACGACTAGAATTAATTTTTTCCAGCATCTAGGATCCAAAAAAAAAGTAGTCTATGTAGAATAATTTGGTTGGGTTTCTATGATTTGCTTCACCTATGTGTGTTTCCTGACTGCATTATTAAGCATCCTATTTGGCTGACATTTTAATCTACCTGGCACAGAAAAAGACTTTTTTATTTCAGAGCTGCTGAAAATACCATATTAGTGTATTGCTTCATATCTACTTAGATGAATTCAGTATTTATTAAAAGAGCAAATTGTGTTATGATGCTGGCCCAAGAATTTGCTTTTAAATTTACCTGTCTTTTAAAATCCAAGATACCCTGGTAGAGAAGGAAGATATGATCCATGTGCCATAATGGCCGTTCAGTAGTCAGAGGCAATTTCTGAGCCAATGTTAGCGAGGAGCTCAGGATGTCAGCATGACAAAATGAAACAGAAGAGATTCTTCATGAAGCCAGAGGCTCTGTATCTGCTTTGTGGGGCTTCCATTAATCCAAAACCAGAGTCAGCAGATCCATGAGTAAGAAGACCAGACATCCTTTAGGTTTTGTTGGTGGTGTTATTGAATAGTGAGCTCTCATGTGGATGTGGAGATTAGGGGTGGGTTTTTTCAAATTCTTCTCTGATTGATTATGCAGTAGAAATGAGCCTTTGGGGTACCCAGATGTCATCCAGTTTTTTTGGCTTTGAAAGGGAAAAAAACCCTAACTAGTGTTTTATACTCACTGTGACTTTCTGAGTATTACTATTCCTCTAGGGTTGTTCTGGTTTTACATGATTTCACATTTCTCTAAATTTTCTTCGCTGCCTTTAAATGTTACAGTAAATCCCTTCACCCACTTGCAGCTCGGCAGATCAGCTTTTTGTTTAACCCTTTGTGACAAATATATTTTAAAGACACTCCCTTCATCTTACTTTCTAAGTTCTCAAACAAGACCCTTGGGATCACTGAGGATACAAGGGAATATTTCACATGAGGAGCCTAACGCCCTGATCACATTGGGGGTTGAGTAATTGCATTTCATGCATAGTGCATGAACACATGGAAGAATCTCCTCTTTGCACTGTCAGCTAGACAGAGCACCATGGATCAAACTGTTATTTTTCAGACTGCTCGAATGCTTTATGGAGAGAAATATATACATCTGCCAGCAAAGCATTTTCCAAATGAAGATGGAGCATAAAACCACCCTGCAAGAAACACAGACTGGTAATGGTGACATTTTGCAGCATAACTGCATTTGCCAGCACTGTAATAAGAGGTAAAGAGCGAGGGTTTCATGTGCAGGCAGTGTCAGGGAAAGCTGACAGCATCAGCACACTGCTGCTGCTGGAAAAATGCAGGGGAGGCCTCAGCAGTGTCAGGAAGGGTTTCCTGCTGACAAGCAGGATGACTCCTGGCTTCCCCGTTCCGCAGAGGATGCCCTTGGCTCATCAGTCCCACCAGTGCTGCAAACAAGCCCCCAGATCACTCACAGAAGCTGTATTTAGTCTGTGCTGCTTCTCTCTCCTCTTTTCCAAGCATTTGCCTCATCTTCTCTTCAAGGAAGCAACACTGGGTTCTAAGAGGAGCAGCACACATGAGCCACTATCAGGTTATTTTTTCTTTTTCCCCCAGAAAAGAGCAAATAATACCATCACTGATGCAACTGAAAAAAAATGAGTTAAAAGGTATGGGTTTTTTTAAACAAAATCTGCTGCTAAAAGGGAAAGGGAATAAGAGACCTTGTTACAATGAATGTTTTACTTTATACATCAAATGCTTTAAACCACTTACCCTTTTTTCCTGCAACTTTAAAGAAAGGTTAGAAATATTTCTAGAGGTGATTGCTTGCCATGGAAGTAAGTGGGTCAAAGTCTTTACACTTGAAAAATCTGAATCTTTTCTCGTTATTTAAACTCCAAGCAGTGGCAAACCAGAACTTTCTGGACTCACTCATTTTGTAAATATTAATGAAATAGTCCTCACAGAACCCAATAGTTTTTCCCACATTTAAAAAAATTAGGGCATTTAGTTACCTATGAGGAACACAGGATGGTATTCACATGCTTGTGATATCAAGTTTTAAATTTTTGCAATACTTGGTAAGAGATGCAGAAAAGCTCTGCCAATTTAAACCTGTGAGAAATGCCAAAGGATACTCATGTTAGGAAAACAAGAATTTATGTAAATCTAGCTCTCAGAGGATAACGGGTCTGTTCTCACAGTCTGGAGACTGGAAATGTTGGCTGTCAGAGGGCTAAGTTCACTTCAGAAACTAAAAAGAAGTCTGTGACTGTTCCCACAAAATCAGAAATCAGCTGAGAGCTGAATAGAGACAGGATTTTCCTGTTACTTGTTTTTTCATCCCACACTGACTCATTTGAACTTCTTTTTCATTTATGGGAAAATTTCAAGACATCTGTCTGATTACACAAAAAGTATAAAATCCCTCGATTGGACCATTAATGGACCCCAATGTAGAATATTTTTTCCTCCCCAAATAGCTTCTCAGAGCTGTATAGCTGTCCTTGCATATTAAATCTTTTCACATATGGGTATTTTCTGTTGTATTCTCTCTTGATTTCCTAGCAATTCCTAATGTTCTACTTAGTGTTTTGGCAGCAAATCAGCACTAACTTGATGTCTTAAGAGAATAATTTACAATGACTTTAAGATGTCTTTTGTGAGTGGCAATATTTAATTTGGAGCCCATAATGACATAAGCAAAGTTAGAATTACTTTCCTTTCTATAAACAATACTTTGAATTAATTGTCCAATAACTCAATATTAAGTGATCCTCCTGTAACTTTTCCATGTCTGCTATAGATTAAATTGTCCTACATAAATTTACATCAAGAAACTTTCTCAGAGAAACTCTCTCTAAATACAAAACACAAAGTTTAGCACAGAGCCCTGTGAGACCTCATTAATAACCTCCTTCCAGCATGAAAATTTAGCATTTATGCCCATCCTTTGTTTCTGTCTTATAACCAGTTACGAGTTCACAGAAGAAACTTGCCCCTCTTAAAAACACCTCTGCTGACAAAGCCTTTGAAATTCAGGTTGTATTGTTCAGATGAGCCACAAAACGTGATTGCTGCTGGCACCTGTGGATCTGCTCAGTCACTATGAGTGGACATCCAGGTCCCATGTGCTGTCATGAAAAGGGATGTCATACACCCAAAATTCCCTCCTCTGTCTGCAGGGTGTTTAGAGGTGAGGGGGAAAGTGCTGACCTGTGGCAAACACACGCACATCTGTAGCCAAAATCCTTTCATCAGGTCACACAACCTGCACCCATGAAGCAGCCCAATTCAAAACAGGCAGAGGATGGATAGGCCTTTGGTGTCTTCCCGGAGAATACTTCACATCAGGTGGTGAGAGGGATGTGCTTTAAAAGCATCAGAGTCTGTAACAGTTTTTAAGGGTCAGCTGGTACAACAGCTGGGAGTCCTGGGTGTCTCCTGTTGCTGCTTGAGTGCCAGGCTGTTGGCCAGCACTGTGGCCCTGGTGACAGAGGCTGCCAAGTACAATGCTGCTGGAGCAGGCCTTGCTTATCCATTTCCCTGTTTGTAGTTCTAAGAGGCTGTCTGGACCCAGCAACATGAAGTCATGTTTTCCCCAGCAAACGTAGAGGCCAGTATTTGATCCAGTGACACCAATATGTCCTTGAGCTGTGGTTCTTTCCCAGAGTCTCCCTATATTCTTAGCACCTCCCTGATCAGTTTTAACCAAGCTTGTCATCTGGGTGGAGGAAAGAGGCCATGTTATATCCTGTCAAAGGAAAGAGGGGAGAGTTGCCCTCTGTCAGAAGCAGCTGGTTTCCAATCCATATCCAGGTAGCTTTTCACCATGTGACCGACCCAAACACTGGAGAGCACTGGGAAGGGAGGCAGGGTGCTGAGAGGAGCACAGAGAAGAGACACTTCGAGGGGGCACTCTGGGAGCATGAGGGAATTCCTCAGGGAATTGTAGGGACTGTTGGAATGAACTGAAAAAGGAGGTTGCAACACAAGGCAAATGCGCACGTGAAAAGTGTTTGAAATAGAGACATACAGGGGATTTAAGATGCAAAAAGAAGTGTAGGAAACTATCTGCTGCTCACAAGAAAAAATCATTTCTAATAAGGTCTCCTTGTTAACAGTCTTCTCAGATACCAGACATTTTCAAAGAACTAATGGTCTCTTCATCTACTGCAGATGATTCTTTTTTATGCAGCTGATTGTTAATTCCTACAACTCTTGTAATTCCAGATTCTGAATTAATCTCCGTTCACTTTCAGGACGTAACTATCCTATTACTCCTTGAAGTCACTCATTAAATTCACCCTATCTCATTCAAGAAGCATACTGAAATCCTGATGGACACTTTTGTTACTTCTTAGTTGAAGTACTTTAATGCGCTTGATTTGCTTCAGCTTCCTAATTTTTTCCGTGAACTCTTTTGCAGTGATCTAGAATACAGAACATTCTACTCCTTGAACTCTTTACTTCTCTAACTTCTCTGATACTGTGTCTTATATCAGACTATACATAAAAAGCTAATGTTACCCTCAGTGCAAACCAAATGTCACTGAAAACATTTCCCACCCCACTTCCCTCATCCAAGCCACTGGTTAAATCTGGATGTCTACTAAAGGCTGTAAAGCAAAAAAGATCTGACCAAAGTGAAAGCATTCAATGATTACTTTTTCCCTCACTGATTGCCAGTAGTGAGTCTTGCAAATGTGTTTGCATCACACTGTAGATTTTCAGCAGAAAATATAACTGCAATAACCATAAAAGAATGTGCACCATACTGAACTTTCTTTATAGCATTCATTATGTATATAATTACAAATAATGGTATATATTAAAAAATAATAAGTAAAAGAACGTACATTGTTTCTCTACAAGTAAAAATTCCTCATCTTCGCAGACTTTCTGCATTAATTTAAGATACAGAACAACAGATTCAGGATTTACTGGACCACAGGAGAAGGCTAACTGCTGATTACTGTAATCAATACTGAAAACACTATCTTGAGATATTTTAAGGAAAAGCCAAATGGTTGACTGTTGCAGCTGAGGGATCAGGCAGGTAGCTGGGCCCATATGTTACTGCTGACTTTTAGCAGAATTTCCAGGACTCCAGCCAGACTCAGACACACATCTACTCTTAATTTTAGGACCAGTCTATTGCTAAGCCACACACTGCGAATTCCTTCACAATCAGGGGAAGCTGATTTCCTCCTGCCACCGTGTTCGTGCCCCTGCAAGGCAGGGCAAGGGCAAAAGAGGGCTTTACACCTCCCAGCCCTCGTTTCCACCAGAGGCTCCAAAGCTGAGATTAAGTTGTGACAGAGCTTCTGCACTCACAATCTTCACACAAGGGTGTGCTGTGAGAGCTTCACAGGGTGTTGCAAAATAACAGAGTTATACTACATGGATGAAGAATCCGTTTCAAACTATACTCCCTGTTTTTTTGAATCTAAATGTGACACATTCTCAACAGAAGGCAACTTAATAGCCTTGCATTTTTACAGGTGGGTTATAAAACAGATATGTGTCTCCTCCAGCAAGTGACTGGTAAAAAGAGCAGGTAATACACAAACACATGATCAAGCCTACTGCCTGAAAATGTGGGGCAATTAAGATATTTTATTGCATGCCCTTTTTTGTTTAATTCCAGTATAGTTAAAAAGTTATAATCTGAAGTTCCCTAAAGCCTAAGACAAAATTTGCATGCTGTTCACCTGAATAAAAGGATATTCTTCACTGATTCCTTTAAATGGTCTGAAAAATAAACTAACTAAACCCAAAATTTTCTTTAACTAACAATAGCCAACTCCACTATTTCAAATTTGACTGAATGGCTGGTGCAGCAGAGGGCAATCTTCAGATAATAAATGTAAAAATATTACCACCTTAGTATACAGGAAGAGACAGGAGAAAAAGGAATCTGTGACTGTTGATTCTGTTCTCTCTAGTTATTCCTTCTGTTCTCTCTAGTTATTCCTTCTGTTCTCTCTAGTTATTCCTTGCCTTTCAGATGACTAAAGGTACCTGCAGAAAAGGCTGAAGTGGTAAAGGCAAGAATGAGAATGGGTCCAGGCAGTTTGGTTGGTAACATTCGTATTGATTTCAGTTGCTATGTGGGACAGGAGAAAAATTATTCCCATTTTAGCTTTAAAACCTAAAGCCAAAACAGTTTCATTTACTTAATGACAAAACTAATCACAGCAGAAAAGATTAATTTTTTGTTTAAGTACCTTGCAATATAAAAAGGTCTTTGGCAAGCTTCAGAAAAATGGTCCAACATTTCTGCTTTTTCCCCTTCTCTCTATTATCACATATAAATACAAGAAACAGTTCTTGTATTTTGACAGGCTTCAAAGTAAGGATTGAAAAGTGATGGCAAAATCTATGCCATAACAGATGAGTAAACAACAGCTCTGACTCTCTCAGAAATGCTCTCTAAATAGATAACTATTCTTGTTAATATTTTGGCATTATATATTTATTAATGGTTTTTGCGATCATGTTGCCTTAAGGCATCTTGGACCATACAAGGCTAAAGGGGCCTTCCCACCCTGAAATCCAAATACAGACTGACCCAGTGTTTAATGCTGGTCATTTTACTCAGGTAGCACAGCAGATTCAAGATCCATATTACTGGAATAATTTCTCGATTTTTTTCATTAACAATCCCCATGATTTCACTCTCAATAATGAGAAAGTTTACGAAACATAATTTTCCCATATGCTCCAAGTGAAAACAATCTGATTCCATAAAACCAAATGCCTGTTAAGCTTGTTTGCCATCAGCCTTTGTTAAGTGAGGCTTGAGGAAAAAAGCTGTGGCATACTTGCAACTCAGATAAGCCTGAAATTATAAAATACTTTAAACCAATATAATGAAACTTGCAAAAGCAATTTTCAAAGATAGAGGAATTAGAAAATACAGGTTAGTAGGTACATTCCAAGGCAGAGGTCCATCAGCATAGTCAATGCCATACTGAAGCACCCAGAAAAAGAGAAGCTCCCTAACTAAGCAGATAAAAATCACAAAAAAAATATTTTTAAACATAACTGCCTGGAGAGCATGCTAAAATATTCTGATTCCTTGGTTGGAAAGGTGATGTGTAGATAATGCTGAAAAATTTGTGAATTTAAAGCTCCCTATGCTTTCAGGGTTGAAATAACATAGCCCCAGGAACACAGCTGTTGCTCGGAGCCGAGTCAGAAGATGTCTTCTTTTTAGCTTTATAAATCAATCTTGTTGAGGCTTTCCTGCTTTGACACAATGTTCTAACCTCAGAGAGAGAATTTTGTATTTGGGTGAGAGATGGAGGGTAACAGATTTGCTGAACATTCTGCATAGCAAAAGAGGAGACCTGGCTGCTTTCAGATAGCACTCCCTGAAGCTGAACAGGTTTCTGCTAAAATAAATGGCAAACCAAGCAGAGGGAGCTGACAGAACAGACAGACACCTTGAGCTGTAAGAGCAGAGCAGAGAACATGACTTTTTCTGCAGTTACTTTAGCAACCCACAGCAGATCATCTTGAAGTTCCATTCTCATTTGCAATGACTTCAAACCAGGTGATCCACCAAAACAAGGCTGTTCTGCAGAAGCCCAAACCCTTGCAAAATGCCGTACAACCCACGTTTTAAATATACATTTGTACTGCCTTTCTAATGCATCATCCTAACACCTCATTCTGCATGAAAAGTACAAGGTTTAAGAATGGTCAACAAGGTAAATGTTACATTTAATTTTTGGATCTGCATACGTAGAAGAATTTTTGTTTAACATAGTCCTTGTAAATTGACGTTCTAAAATCAGTTTGGACAGGAGTGGTACTTGCTCCACAGTGCCTGCAGCACCTCCTGCTCCTCACCCTTCTCCTCCTCTCACCTGGGTGCTCACAGGGCTGGTTCACAGGTGTTTTCCTCATTGCACCACGCAGGATCTTACCCTTTCTTAAATCTTCCCAGAGGCACCACCAGCACTGCTGGTGAAACAAGCAGTGTATGAAAGAATCCTGATTCAGCGTGGACTGCAAAGACAAAGGCCCACACACCTGAGTGACACTGTTGAACAAACATTATGATTTCAAAGTATCAAATACCACATAGTTGATTCTATGTAGCTGAAAAATAGCATGTGAAGCTACTCATGGACTTGGTAGACATCCACAGTTATTCCAAGGTAGGTTTTCAGGTATAGAATATTTTACTGTAGCTACACACATGCTTTATCCCAACCAACATGTACACCAAGCATGCCCAGTACCATGGAAGAGAGTAGCCAATCATTTCCAACAAATCCTGCTGGTTTTGGGAATAGCACAGCTGTGTAACGTGAAATAAGTAAAGTTATCTCACCACGAAGATAGATAAGCTTTTACCGATCCAGAACCAAAATTATAACATGACTGACCTTTATCAAGTTTGTTTGCGTATTTACACAAAACGAATTCACTTTTCATTTACAGTTCAAGGAGGAAGGACTGGGAGAAAGAAAACAACAAGCAGCAAACTGGCATCACACTCAGATCAGGAAAACTGGGCAGCAGGTTCTGAACTGGTGTTCAGAGCAAGAGTAAAAGAATGACCAAGCTACAGTTCATACACGCACTGTAAGGAGTGGATTTGGGGGTTCAGAGGGGAAAATTAAGGCTGGGGACAGTGCCATTAAGGAGAATGTTGCCCTTGTTTATGAGCAGTGAAGGTATTGGCAAAAGTGTGTCTTTTGGCCTCAGTGCAGAATTATGCAAACTCAGGAGAACACTTTAAGACCCGAGTTCTGTGGATATTGGCAGAGTCAGATATACAGAAAACACTGTGGAGGATTTAACAATATGAAAGGCATAAGGATTATATAGACTTGAACTATGAATGAGGTTGAAGTGCATTCAGGAAAGCAATAAAGACCAGTGAACCAGAAACGCCCTGCTCACTTATGATAAAATATCTAGTTAATACCAAAGAAAAGCTTCAAATAGACTTGTCGGGTTCTTTAGAAAGTCACCATAAAATAATGCCAGTATTCTTTGTATAAATACTTTCACAAATAAAGACTCTCTTTTAGAAAGAAGATTGAACTTGGTAAGTAAGCAGCTTAAGCAGTAAGGAAAAGCATATTAAAATTATTTCTTAACTTGCAGAAATGTTGAATAATGGTCCATGGCCACGTTCAGTAATGACAACACACCATACACTGTTACCACAGTAATGTAGCTTCCCACATTTTGCATAGGAGACACACACCAAAAGGTTAATTTGATCCAAAATGGCAATACAAAAATAAAGTAATTAACACAAGCATGCCAACTACTTATTCTTTGATCCCTTCTGCTTTGCTCTTTTTCTTGAGAAGTGGAGAATTCACCAACTAACCTGCTCTCTGCACAACTTTTTGACAATTTTAGGGAAAAAAAGTTAATTCAGATTTAGTGGATTAAATTACTTCAACTAACCAAAATAAGTAATGAAAAGCATGAAATACTTTCATCTTAATTAGCTCATATTTCATTTGAATAAAGTCAGACCCTCTCTTTTTCTGAGGAGGAAATCAGGAGACACTGTAAACTCTAGAAGTGCCTTATTTTGTTTATGGGGGATCTTACCAGAATTCTAAGACTCAAGTGAACTATGATAAGAAATAAAAACACATTCTAGCTCAAGAAACATTATAGGCACTAAGGCAAAACTCAGCACTTCTCCATCTGTTCCCAATTCAAAATGTGATCCTCGTCGATTCTGAATGTGAGACTAATTTTGTTAAATCAGGTATTCTCATACTGTTGGGGGAGGATTTTGTTTTCCCTTTTCAGCTACTGAACTTAGGAATGTAACCTGCAAGACTCCTGTTCTAGGTAGGCTACACGAAGCAGTGCTGATGGAAGACGGGAATCTTACTCTCCATCTCTGGGCACTGGAGCTACACAGGGAACTAAACTCTCACAGATGCTGAATCCTTGCTCACCAAATCAGCTCTAGATCGGCCACCTATTGCCACCACCTCATTGTCTGTGCTTCCTCATTTGCAAACCTCATTAACAACTCATTAGGAACACTACAGATGTGACACAAACTTGCTCTGGGAGAGGAAATTGGAGAATATTAGAGAAGTCAGAAACCTGGAAATACTTTAAGTGATTGTTCAGAGAACATCCTTATCGTTATGTGAAGGATAATAAATCACCGTTTTTGGCAAACACAGAGTGAAGAAAAAGATACACCCTTTTAGGGTTTAAAAGGTTAAAACAAAAGGAATTGCTGTCTGGGTCAAATTCCCAATTTATACTTGGATTTGCTGTAATAACAGAAGGAAGTTATAGCTTTTACTTAGTGCCTTTGGGAAGGACTGAGTTTATTTAAAGGCAGTCAGTGTCTTCTTACAATAATGAAAAGGATCTTTCTTTCTACCCTGCTGTTAGTACCAACAGCTCCTAGATAATACTGACAGTTTCTTCTCTGTTAAAAAAAAAAAAAAGGCAGCTTTGTTTTGCATTTATTATGATAGAGCAAATACCAGTTATCTCATTTCACACCTAGTTCAGTCTGAAAAAAACCAAAAAACTCCATGTATTTGGAACAGACTCCATCCTCCTCAGAAAAATTCATAACAAAATTCTGCCTGAATTCTACAGCAGCAGCTGCAGAACAGCGTCAGCATCATTCACAGCCCTTATCTGGGAGCAGAGTGTCTTTTAAGGACCAACTACCTGGAAACATACAGTTAAAAAGATGAAAATGTTGTGTGTGACCTACACTCAATTCAAGGAAACTCCTTCTGTAATTACAGACAGAAAGTCGTTCTGTAACACTTCTGCCTGAGAATGTGTGGTAGGGATACCTTTGATAAGATTGTGATGGAATAAATGGGTGGAAATAAGGCTAGATGTAAATGACTGTCATACCTCCAGTGTAACTTTGAGTTATGGTACTTGAACATAGGGAAAAAGTCGAATTCTTAGTGAGAATACCTCAAAAGTTGAGGAGTCAGTTATACTCTTATACAGTACACCTTTTTTTCCCCACAACAACATAAGTTTTATAGGCAATAAAACTCACTTCAGTGGGGTTTATCATAGCACATGTGGGAATAAAAGGACTATTTTAAGGCAAAAATTTACACAAATAATAAATACAAACAGGTTTCCCTCTGGATACATTAAAACAACCAGGCACCAAGGTAATTACAGATTCCGTGTTCTCTTTTCTGCTGTTTTCTGCTATTCTTCCTTTCCAAGGTAAGTGAAACAGGATTAATTTAAACAAAATTTTGTCTTCAAAACATTTAGCCTGATAAAGTATACAAATACAAAAATAAATATCAAAAGGGGAAGAAACTTCTGAGAGTGTTCATGGAGTTACTGTTGCCATGGGAACTCCATGGCTGCTCTTCCCAGGCTGTGCGTGGCTCTGGCTTCGTCCCTGGTACCTGGAAAGGCAGGAATTGCTCTCAGCTGTGAGGTCAGAAAAGGGAAACTTAGCAAAGCTTTCAGAAATATTCACGGACACCAATTCAAAAGGTTGTTTAAAATGCACCTGTGAAAGTGTATCAAGCTCTCCTGCTCTGAGGAGTATGAACATCAAAAACTCCTGCTCTCCTCCCATTGCAACCCCATTCCTGCTTCCTTTAATGCACTGCACTCTTTACCTTTCAGAGATTATATGTTAATTAATATGAAGGTTATTATACTCTAAGCAAGATGATTTGTGTAAGATAAGCTGTTTGGCAGTGTTGTTTTATGTCAAGAGCTCCCAAAGAACTAACAGATAAATCAGGCAATTTAGCACAGGGAACTGTCTGAACCACCAAAAGAGGTCACATTGTCTCTTCCTTTCTGCCAGTGAATTCTGGAGTAGACTCTGTCACCTTCAAAGATATTTAGAAGCATCTTTTGTTTTTGTACAATCCCAATGTCTGCTTGAGTGTGGTAAGTTGATCTTGGACCATGGACCTCACCACAGCCTGCACAACCTCCCCTTCCTTCTCCACTGATCTTCCTCCTTCCAGCTGTAGTTGCCAGGGGTTTTAACCCCCTTCTTAAATCTGTTATCCCAGAGGGACTACCACCATCACTTCTGGGCTTGGCCTTGGCCAGTGGTGGGTTCATCTTGGAGCCTCTGGCTCTTCTGGACATGGAGGAAGCTCCTGACAGCTTCTCACAGAAGCCACTGCTGCAGCCCCCCCCACTACCAAAAGCCTTGTCACGCAAACCCGATAGATCAGGGAATAAAGTTCTCTTCAATATTTCAAAGGGTGATCACATCATGCATGCTGCTCACCGTGGTATTTATTCTGGGACTGCTTTCGGTGTTGAAATTTCACACCAAAAATCTGGCAGGACTTAGCACATTAAAAGTATAGTCACAACATTATGTTTAGACTTCTGTTATCTAGGTGACTTTCTAGGCCACGGGAGCATTCATCTGTCAGTGAAAAGAACAGTTTTGGAGACTTGATTTTTTATTTCCCCCCCCCAGGAAATACTCAGAAACTCAATGCCCAGTCTCTATGCTCCTCAAATGGCTATTTCATAAACTTGAGTATTCCTGTAGCAAGTCAATATTAGAATTATTATTAATCACATGGGAATAAAACATACTACATGCACAGTAACTACACACAACTACAACAGAAAGAAAAAAGGGTGTTGAGGTTCTGCATCTTTTCAGTTTCCTGTTATTATCATCCTTTGCAAGGATTTTATGACACAGAAGCATAGAATCACAGTATGGTTTGGGTTGGAAGGGGCCTTAAAGACCATTTTGTTCCAACCCCTTGCCATGGGCAGGTACAGCTTCCACCAGGCCATTTCTCAGAGCTCCTGGCCTTGGACACTTTCAGGGATGTCTGTAGGTTTCCAGCAAAAGGAAATGCTGTGTATGTCATCACTGTAGATAACTGTGTCTAAGCCCATTTGCAGCAAGTCTGACACATCCAGATCACACTTCCCATCCTGGCCACTTAAGTCACCATCCTCACCTGTACTCTGGGGGGAAACATTGGAGTGTGCAATTTGTGCCATCACCTCCTTCTTGGCCGGGCCACGTCCAGTTCTGGGGGAGCAGACATGAGGCATGACATCGGGAAAGCTTCAGTTTACAATTTCTTTCACTGAGCAAAATCACAGAGTCCACTAATGTCTACAGTCAAGACATCAGTCCGTTCTCAGGGGATTAATATCCAGACCCAATCCTAAAATAAGTTAAGGTGAGGAGAAACAAGGCTGGTCATTCACAAGTTCATCTCTGGCAGCATACACAAGTAATTATACTAAATAAATGTTCTAAAATCCCATGAATTCCAACACTCAGTTGAGTAAAAGGAGGTTAAAAGGAAGGCCTGAACAATTGGCAAGAACATAGTCCTCGTGTCTCTGTTACCCAACCTTTCACTGAGTAAGAAAAAAAACAACTTTTTTGTGTAGGCAAGCTATATCTTAATTATCCTATTCAGGGTTTCTTATGCTGCCTTCCAAGCACCTCATCTCAGCCTCATTTGATAAAAGGTTTCCAGTCTAATTCAATATGGCAATTTTCATTTACCTGCAGTAATTCTGAGGAATTTTGTGAAGGCAGATTTAATTTCATATTGGCTGTGAATTAGACTGTGTTCAGGTTTTTCAAATTCTGTTGTATTAGCATAACAAAAATGCATATTTTTAATAACATACATACTTTTCTTTCTGTTTATTTCCTTAAATTTAATAAAGCCTTCTAGCTATCAGGGTAATTCAGTCTCAAATCTCCACTTTCCAGCTTGGTTTTCATTATTTCACATGATTCTTTTACCCTTATTATAGAAGCTGGCTTTATTCCCAACTCATAAAGTGACCCGAATTCTCCACAAGATATTTTCTAGCATTGATTTTTCTTCGTTCATAATGTTAAGGGCATGACTGTTCCTGTCTTTACTTTCTGTACTTTCTTAACTTTTATTATTTCCATAATCCCACACTAACACGTTATTTTTTTCCTCATGCTTACATGCATTTCATTTTCCCTTCCCCACCTCTTAGATATTTAGGAGATATGTCCGTAGCAAATTTGGGGATTTATCTGTTTTTCAAATAATTTCAAACAAGAATACCAAACAGCAAAAATCTCCAGTAAATTCCTTCTGTTGTAATCTCTCAATCCTTTTGTGACACCTGTTACTCATTTGACCAAAAATTCCTCTCTGAATATATTTCAAAAGCTCTTTATCTGGAACACTTTTCATCTAGAGCACTGCCAGCGTTGTGTAATAATGGTTTTGGGGATGTCATACCCACTCTCTGGTCAATGGCAGTTTTGAGATTAATAATATTTTTCAAGCTAGACTTTTTCAAGTCTTATAGGATGAAATATTTTCACCCCAGTATGTAGTGTACCTCTTCAATATGATTGTCTGTACATGGAAGAACAAATAATGTTACTTTTTCTTTATAAAACCTCACACTTCCTCCTTCAGATTATTACTGTGGGTTTTGTTTTTTTTAATCTGCATGTTCTTTTACTTGCTTAGATCTTTTCACGCGCTGAGTCAGTTTTTGTGAGAGCGCTACTAAAATACAGAAAAACTTCTCATCCTGTTTTCATTTAGGGATGAGAATTTGCAGTTTGATTCCTAACAGGCAGCCCCACATTCCTCGGTCAAGTCACCCCCTTTGTAACTTAAATGGTTTCTCTGTTCTTTGCGCAGAGGAGGTACAGCAATTTCTCTGTCCATGGCCGTGCTGTACATTTCCCATTGTGGAATGGCACTTCCTATCCCAGAGAGGTCTCTGTCAGAGGGAATTCCCACTGCACGAGGCCGGTTTCATACCCCTAATGTCCACAGCCGGTCCTTTGCCATACAGCTCTTTTACTATCTGCTTTCTTAACAGGACATGAGGTAACCACAAACAAGTCTTTCCAAAACTCCAGGCCTTCACTTAGCAAATCGAAACTTCTTCATTCCGAACTTCCAACCCTTCCTTAAAGAGGACAGAATTTTTTTAATTCCTCCAAAGCCTATTTCACCTTTCTTTACAAAAGACTCTCTCCTTCTCAAGAAAAAAAGATGACGACAAAATATCATCTCTGTTAAATTACTTTTTCAATAGTAGATGATTTATAGTTGATTAGGTAATTAAATCAAATACAAGTGGCTGAAAGTAAATCTATTTTTATCATCCCTGTAAATTAAAAGTTCCGCATCATAAAAAATCATGACCATCTTGAAAATGACTAGTCAAGTGCTTTTTATAGGCAAGCAGGATTTATTGTCAATTAACGTATTGAACTGGATAGTCAGCATAACCCTGTGCTCAAGACTTTTTAAATTATTGGCTTCCTCTATCAAGCTGCTCCATATCACAGTAATGAAATGTATCCAGCTATTCACATATTGAACAATTCCTTAGGTTGGGTTTATATCTCACTATAACAACATTTCATTTTATTATTATCTCCGATCCCCTGAAATGAATACAAATACATTCCTTTTCTTCCATCATGGGTTTATCAATTTTCATTGATTTGGCTGTAATGAATGCAGACAGGATGTGGAGAGAAAAATTTAAAGAGATCATATGCCTTAAAATATCTGTAAATTCAGAAGTTTTCCACTTGCAGATGCATCAATTAAAAGAAATCATTCAGAAGAACAATAAAAAGAAAAATTAGTTGAAGTCTTACCATTTAAAAATCTGTTAAAAGGAGTTTGGGGGACTCTATTTTTCACAGAATATTTGGTTTTTCAATTTTCATTCAATAGACTCTAAAGAGAAAAAAAAGGATAAATTCTCTTCACAGCTTTGCTTTTCACATATGAAAGATTAATCTTTCATAACGCACCACATTTTTCTTTTTCAATGAAGGTCAATTTGACTAATGAAAACGCAGTTTATGGGTAATGTGTGATTTGCTAGACACAAAATATGTTTGAAAGGTACTCATGCCAGCAGCTCCAGCATCTCCTTTTCCCATTGGGGAGTCCTGCATCCCTAAACCAGTCCTTAACTGAGGAAAGCATTCCCACTGCTGGAGTGCTTAATGCAGGGAGGAGACCTCAGCACAACCCATGGATTTTTGGCAGTTTGGGGTACTGGTACTCAAAATTACTTTCTTAATTCTGAAACATAAATAAAAACACCTTGATTGAAGACAAATGCAGACATCTTGAAACTCACATTCCAAACTGTGTTACAAACTTTCATATTGAGACACAAACTTTTAAATGAAATTACAAACAGTGTTCTCAGTTGTGACATTTTATTGCACTATAACATTTGCATCTGCTTGTGTTCTGCAATTATATCATTATGTGACAATGTAATTTGATATGAAATGAAGTGATACAATAACATCCTGGCTTTCATTCAGACACCAAAAAAAAAAAAAATCCATGGAATATATAATGTTTCATCTACCCAGGACAACCATACCACCAGCAGGGTCTAACCTATTGCGTTTCTGTTGTGTGGCAGAATAGGACAAGGTTGGCTTCACAAAGGAAAATAATGAACTGTTTTAGGAAGAAAATAGCTATCCCTACCTTCCACACTCACATTTTATTAGGTTTGAAACAGATGCACAGATAAGTTTGGGTGGGTTTTTTAAATGAGGAAATGCACTTCTAACTGTCTAAAAGAATCCTATAGGTTTTAACGCCTCAGGAGATCATAACTGAACACTGTAATCAGATTTTCAAATGAGATGGATTGTATGACCAATAGCAAGAGCAGACTTTGAGGAAAGAACCTCTACTGCTGGACATCAAGACAGAAGTTATTATTACTTATTATTCCATACACTGATTTCTTGTCTGAAGAAGCCAGCAGTGCTCAGTATGCTTTGTGATGGACTCAACATAACCCTTTTCTTTATGGACAAAATGCATAACTGATGTTCTGCAGCCCCAAATGAAACCCCAGACAACTTAGTGTTAATGGGGGAAGAGTAGGGACAGAAAACGACATGTGGACAAGGAGCCCTGAGAAAAGCAGAGAAGAATAATCTCAGTTGTTCCCAGGTGGCTTTGCTCTGTCCCTCATACGTTTATCTTGTCCAGAACAAAAATATCCTTCACACTCCTCCTCTGTTAATTCACCAAGTTCTCTAAAAACACCATGTAACATCTGCCAAAGCCGCAACACTTCAAGCACTCAGTGCAAGGGATACAAACAGCCGAAGTAATCTGGCCCCTGACTACTGTTGGAGGTCACTTCCTCTAGAATAAAACATGGAAAAGAGGAAGCCAAAATAAAACAGGAGTTTAGTGCCTTTCTGCCTGTTACCACAAGAGGTGCAGAAAACCAGCAGCCAGTACTGTAATAGTATTTTCCAGACTGTGGGTACCCTAGTCCTTCTTCCATGTTAAAGGGAAGTTCAGACAGTGCCAGAATGCTTCCTTCTAGACCCACTGAATCTCCATTTTCCAAGGATATTCTTAAACTCCTTTCTCTAGATCACCCCACTGAAACACAAGCAGAGCCTGATCTCCAGCTTTCCTGTGCTGCTTTGAAAATTCCAGCCTACAGCATTACAAGCCTGCTTTGAATAAGTTACTTCAAAGTAAAAATGCCCTTATCTTCTCATTTTAACAGCTTCAGTAGGATTTCAGTGTTATTCTTGTCAGTAAATAAACTAGATATTAATTTTCATAGCTTTTTTTTTTGCTACATGTAATATCGTAAGTCACAAATGTTGCATTTAATATTTTAATAATCAGCATGGCCTAAAGTTTGATAGCATTACGCGTGAGGCAAATCTGCCTGCTGAACTCAGTGGGGCTATTTGTAAACTGTGCCAGATGGAAGAGACTTTCTTTGCAGACACAAGTGACAAAACAGTTGCAGAACCTTAGAAGACAATACCTATTTTAAAACTCACAGATGACTAATTATGTTCCTTTTAGACGTTATCAATTCTACTTTGATCCAAAAGATTTGATTGGGAACAGAAGTAAGTAAAATTATTTAAGACATTAAAGAGACTATAAGCAGGTAAAAACAATCAGGTAAAAAAGAGGGCTGTGCTGTAGATTCATCATCTGTTACCAAATTTTAAACCACATTATTTTGAAGCTGAAACATGGATTCACCATTGAAAGAAATTCAAAGCAAACATAAAAGTTAAGAAGTTGTCATCTCCAGGAAGTTTTTTGTATCACTGGTGATGCAATCAGGATAATTTCCTAATGTGTTTTGTCTCCCTTCCAGAGAATAGTCAGTGCTTTCTATCAAACAGCTCCCTAAACTCCTCTTTAAACACACAGTCTTATTTCTGATATATTTATGTTAAATAAAAATAATCCTAAACTATAATATTTGCTGCCTCAATATTTGGGAGTTTTGCTCACATACTCTCATGGAAACCCCCAATTCATCTGTCAGAGCCAACCACTGGTGAGAGATGGGCTTAATGTGTTACAAAAACTACTCTTCTGAAGAAGAATGTACTTTGCACCTCAGGTTTGGAAATATTAATGCTCTTCTTCAGAAAATACAAATGAAGCTGAATAATGCCAAATCCAGCCTAAAAGTTTGCCTATCGGTCAAATTTCAATGTTCTGGGAAAAGTTTCACCCCACTGCAATTCATTTTGTGTCCTTTCAGTGTGTCCTGGCCTCACCACAGAATATTTCACATCTTTCCCAGCCTCTACCAACATGATGGGAAAATCTGCTAATAACAACAGCATACAATCTCCAGTGGGGATTAAATCCCCAGGAACATGGCAGAAATGAAGCTGGTCACAGGGATGCAGGGCATTTATGATTTACTGAACTGCCAGACCTGATGGCTTAAGGCCAGAGGCTTTATGGCTTTGTTGGAACAGTGACTTTCCCTTAATAAAAGAGAGATGCAAAACTATGGTAAGAAACAGGTGAAGTGACCCGGTTGCTAAATGAACGGACTATGATTCCAGCAAACTCTTTTCAACTTGGTGAAAGGAGCAATAAAGGCTTTATTAGCAAAGCATTTTCATCTCACTGTATACCAAGTCTTCCTCCTCTCATTCTTTTTCTGGATAAGTTGAGGGGGTGAGATCCCTGTTTTCTCGGTGCCTCATTAGGGCCCCAGACAGACAGAGGCTGTGCTGAGCCATCCTGAACAAGCCACATGCTGACCTCAGTGGCTTTGTGCAGCACTCCAGCAACCTGCATCATCTGGGGGGGTTACTGCAGAGGTCGTCACTCCTATTACACACTCACAAGCCTGAAAGCTTGCTGTCTTCAAACCCTGATGCTCACAGTCTCCTCAAGTGTTACAACACCATCTGAGACAGACAACCAAACAAAAATATGCCAGAAGGTGCTTAGAGAAGCCCATGGAATGAATAAAACCTGCGGCATGACGGGTCAAGTGACCTCACCCTGCAGACACAACATCATCCTCCATGAGTGGGGCAGCCTCTCCACCTTCAAACACTTTACAAGACACCTCAGTAAAAGAACGTCTTCAATCTCTTCATTTAAAAATCGATAACCTTCAAGCTTCCACAGCTTCCTTTGAGACCAGGGTAAATAAAATTGAGGGAAGGCTGGAGGGATTTGAAAAGCAATGGAGTCAATTGAAACTCAAACAACAAAGAGAGGAATTCTGTAATAAAAATCACAAAGGAGAGAAAACTGTGTTTAAGAATTATGGAGCTTCTGAAAAAAGATTAAAGTATTGGGAAAAATCAACAGCGTTGTCATAGTATTTAATGTTCTGAGCATCTTCTCTGAAAGATCCAAGATGGCTGGAAATTAGTGGAAAAATCCAAAGCAGACATAACGAAGAAAAAGCCATTATCTGGAATAGCAAAAGTAATACATCTGCATAAACATTCAGGGCTCAAAGTGCTGCATAGGTAGAACATAATAATCATAGAGGGCATGTGACTGAAGGCAACATTTGAGTAGTGGCCAAAGAATTAGAATAAAAATCAGCTACCTTACAAACTCCATAAACCCTTGGCAAAGGAAAGGAAGCAGCTTCATTTGAAGAAAGAAAGAAGAATTTTTAGCAAATGACCCTGCATCAATCTTCTGTCCTGCCAGATTGTGGTTACTACTCTTGAGAGAAGAAACGTGACACTGCTGGGAAGCAGAAGCAGCACAGTGTTTCACACCGAACTGAAAAAACAGAAGCAGGAAAAACTTAGCTCAACTTATCAAAAAATCTCCAGCATATTTGGTTCACTCCTTTACCACAGAAGATGCATTTCAACATGATTGTTCTGGAAAAATCTACTTGTCCTCTCAGCCAGCATGTGGGGCATTGGTGATTTTACTCTCACAAGCTGCCATAAAGGAACATGTTTAATTAAAATAATGCAAAAATGTAATTAATATAAATAATTATAAGGCTGGTGAGTTCTTATTGGTAAATTAATCTGCTTCTTAAACCACTTTCAGAGTTTTTACCTTTCACTTACAGTAGCGTTTGAAGATTGTTGTTTGGACCAAGAACTTTTGCTAATATGGAAGTTAGAACATCAACATTATCGATAACTATAAATCAATATTTATACCATTACAAAACAATCAGTAAATATATGATGAAGTAGCATGGTTTGTACGGTTGCATTATTTGTACAACCTAAACATGAAACAGAAACAGATGTAAATATTTGGAAGCACAGAAATAAAAACAGCCACTTTCCGTCCTTAATGTAAAGAGCAGCACCTTCTCTGAGTAAAAATTTAGAGGTTCACACTAAAATTTTCCCTACGTTTAAAAAAATATTCTTCAATTTTTTTTACATTGAGACTGTGAGTGTATGGTTCTACTGACATCCTTGGTCCAAAGCACTGGGGTTAAATAGAATGCATCTGGGAATGGAATTCAAGGATTCTTAAGGCATTTACTGTCTAGTGTAGGTTTACGCTTTTGAGTTGCCTTGTTTTCTGTGCTTTGACTTATGCATATATGAAGGCTTCTGTGGCTAACTGGTTTGCTTGTGGTTCTTTGTTGCAATGTTTTGTTAACCTTCCTTTATGTATTTTTAATGAATACTACAAATAAGAAATGTGTAAACTCATCCTGAGAAGAGGCTATAATGTCTTCCTGTGCTTTTGATTCACTGCCTCATTTGCAAGATTGCTGCTTATTCACAAATTAATTATGCAATGGCATCTTTAGCTAATAAAGTCTAAACAAAAAACATTTAATCCAATTCATAGTTTTCTCTCAATCAAACCAAGTCTGTCAAACATAATTACATTACACATGCAAAGCAGGAATGAGCCAAACATGTGCCACACCTGCTTAGTGCTTCTTCAGGCAGACGATATACAGTAGAAGAACAGTTGGCAGCACAGATGGCACAGCAAAGAAGACTTGTGAAAAATGCAGTTATGGAGTGTGGTTTTGTGCCTTTTATTGATGGGAAGGGTCACATAGTGATCTCAGTTTATGTCAAACACACCTTTCTGGTACCTTTAGCCCTGACAACTCTAATTTTGGAGACACAAAACCCAGTCATTTCGTGCTTTCTAAATGCAGGGACCTCTGCAGCTCAGAGGAATCACTGATGGCTTCCAACCACAGCCAAGAGCTCTGGGACACCTGTGTTATCATTTATGATCATGTATTTCAGGGTAACTCTAAACATTATCTCCCCAAAACAACATGATTGTATATCTATATAATGAAACCTTTTTGGCACTAATAAAGATAGTGATTCTTCACATTTCAGTGAATCCAGTTCCCAAACTCGGGAAAGAGCCAAGTATTTCACTTATGACCACAAAAACCAAAGGATAACCCAACCAGTTCTGGGTAGCTTTTCAATGTCCAAATTTGCTTAATTGAAAAAACAGACATATGATTTATTATTAACATGCATTTACTGTGATTTCTATTTAAAACTGTAACTTTATTGAGAGGTAGAGTTTCTGAAAACTGCTTTAACTAGGCATTTTGTTATATCTCCAGATAACACTGAAACCATCTCTGCCATGTCATCTACAAAGTTAGCATCTTGCAGGAGGCAAGATACCCACACCCAACCATCACTCCTTATTTCCTAAGGGATCTAATAGCTACCCTTTGGCTTCCTGTACGCATAGGAAAGGAAAGAAATTTGAAAAACAAAACTCAGAAAGTTCCCATTCAAAACAACTGATGTTTCTTATCTGCATTACCATTTTCTGCTCCTTCTCATCCCTACAAGCTTGTCCTCTACAAAAGTCTTTTCATATCTGCTGTACACATTCTCTATTTATATTGCATTCATGTTAAAAAAGCTGAGTATGAAACCATCACTGTGACCTCATGTCCCGTCTTTGAGGTTCTTCATAACTTTTCCCAGCTTTAAGGAAGCATTATTTCCACCACACAGGAGGAAGGCCTTGGGTTGCATCCACAGAGGATATAATTTCATGAAGGAATTATAGGGATGTGAGGGCAAGTGGGTTTCATAAACTTTACTGACTACTAAATGCTTTCTTTCATTCCTTTCATTATAGTGGTTTGTTAAAGATTCTCCACAGTGTAAGGTTTAGCATAAAGTTACACCAACTTACGTAAGACCCACAAGGATGGTGCTCCCTCCTTCTCCCACTACACAAGCAGCGTGCCCCTGCAGCCCTGTGTTGGATCACAAAATATAATATATCTGCAGAGAGAGATTTGGGTGGTCTTTGCAAAAGGCCATGAGCTACAGAAGCTGGGAAAACCCCTCTTCATTGACCTCATCCCTGTGGATTTCTCCTGCCGCACAATGTGGGGAAACTCCTTGCATGATGTTTTCACGTGCCCTGCCCAAGCCCAAGAGTCCGCATCCTGATCTCATCAAACCTGTGCAGAAGACCTCTTGTACCTTATCTCTCCTTTTATGTTCCCTGAATCCTTGCATTCTCTAGACCCAAACATCTGTCCCTCCCTGTAAAATCCCCTAAGATATAGTGGGGTTTTCCCGAAGAGGTAACTGTTAAGACCCCAAATTTGTTAATCTGGGTTTTTCCCTTATGTCATCCCCTGAAATTCATTATTTGTAATAAATTGTAATAGTTACAACCCCCTGCTGAACATGTAGACCCTAAACCCTTTAAATATGAAGTCCAATAAAGGATTCCAGTTTCTTGCCTCCCCTGGGATCATCTTAGCCTTATTGACCTCGGCAGTCCTGCATCCCCACAGCCCGGTGGGCTGTGCTGACTGGGGACAGCTGGGACAGAGCCTGGGGGAGCTGCCCCTGCAGCCTTGAACGTGGCAATACAGAGAGAATCAAGAAGAAACCAAGGCCCAAGTGACCCAAGTTAAATGGGGGCTCTCCACTTATGTTCAATACCCATCCGGCAGTGCCGGACTGCCTGCAAGATTTTAGTAGCTGTAACATAATTTATTAGCCAAATTAGCTTATTAAAAACATTTCCAAATAACAGTATTAAGACTCAGTTTTAAGCTCACCGTTGGCAGACTCTAGCTCATATACACGCATAATTATTCTACAGCAGGAAGAATGGACCTGTCCTGACTGCTGTGTTTCAAGTATGTCATACATTAAAGGAGCTCTTTCTCCACTCAAGTTTGTCTCCTGCTTTCAAAATTGTTTTCCATTTACGTGACCAAAATCACAACCAAGTATTCATACAGTATTTCCCACTGGTGTAGGTGCATTAAATGGAGACTCTGCAGCATCAAGGACTGGGAAAATGATATTGAAAACAGAGCGTGTTCAAATAACTTCTGCAGGAGTCATTCCCTAGAATGTTAAATTTTCAAATCTATTAGTGTGCTTCCAAATTCAAAAGTATTCTAGTACAGAATATTTTGTCTGCTTTTCTCCAAGGACACTTGACCAGAGGGCTGTTAGCAAGAGCTGGAAAACTGTCAGTGGAACTAAACAGATAGCAGTAAATAAATAAATAAAGCACAAACCGTTTTTCAGGGATTGAGTGCAAAAAATTATTCAGAGGAAAATACACTGGGATTTAACTTAAACAAAGTTTAAAGAAATTCACAAAGTTTAAATTACTGAGTGAACAACAAATGTCCTGGGAGAATCCTTATGACAGCAGAAGTCAGAAATAAATCAGCAGAAAAGGATACGTGTGTTTTTCTGAGAAGAGAAATCTCAGTGCCATCATAAGTATTAAAAATAAAAATAAAAAAAAAATTAACCAGACAATCTTATTCAGAAAACATATCTGTTCCAGAGTCTCAGCTCCATTGAAAGATACCAAGATGAACCAGCGAGCAAAGCTATAAAAGCAGAATCCCAAACGAATAAATAAAAAGGCCATCTTCTGTTTCAGAAATCAGCAGTCCCAGAACACATTGCTCTATAAATTTCTTCCCCACAGACTGGAAAGAGAATGTTCTTGACTAACAGATCTTTCTTGCTGAAATATCACCTGGGATGTATAGTACTCACTGACAGCCTTGCACCATCTGCTTGTACTGAGGCTCTAGTAAAGGAAGCAGCACAAGAGTTCTGTGTTTGCATAGCACTGATTTAAAGGAAATCGTATCTGTTTTTACTTTGTCACACTAGGACATTTATAAAAAGCCCAGGTTTACACCACGTTATTGTCTCAGCTGTGCACTATTCCAAATTAAGTTCAGTGAATGTTTTCCTAAATCCGAGAAGTGCTGTTTTTCTGGTGTTTATATTTCAGTCTGAACTAGATTAGAGCCAGGGAAGCATCGATCGATAAATTTTAAACACTCTTCATAGGTAGTTGTGGATTCATGGATTATACTGACAGCTGTTTGAAGGGCTGCAATCTGGGCACCAAAAGCTCTTCTTCCCTCTGCCCTCTTTCCAGGTACCATAGTCATGAAGTCTTTGGGTATTTCTACAGGGTACAACGGAGCACAGCACAGACAGCACCAAAATAAGACCATTTAGAGCCAGAAGCAGCATGAAAATGGAGCTTTACAGCCTTCCCGAGACAAGAGGATCATCAGCACGGGGTGCAATGCTGAAACATCCCAGAGAATATCAGCGGGTCTGGCTGCAGCATCAGCACCAACAGCCCTGGGAGCACCACAGGGAACATTTCCCCGAGCTGTGTCAGGCGAGTGCAGACATTGCAGGCAGCTCTGCCCTGCTCTTCATAAGGAGACAGCAAAAAGTCTGATTGTTTTTTTAAAAAAATAAACCATATTTGCCATGTCTTCAGCAACCACTTTTCACATGAGTTTATTATGAATCTTACATGCCATTAATACCACCTACAGACAGAAGGGAAGATGTGTTCAAGTTTTAGAGCCTCATCTCTCTTTCTGCCTTTGGGTTTTACAGAGGATTTGGGGCTCTCCCCCGTCAGACATAAGCACCATCTACTATGAAGTGATTTAAAAATCTGAAGTACTCATGCAATAAGAAATTATTAATTCCTCTACCTTTAATCCAAAATTTAAAGAGAAGTGCCTAACGTAGAATGCGTGAGATGGGCAATATCCAAATTTGTCATTTCTCATCATTATGGCAACTGTCACTACAGCTGGATTTCACTTGAAATCTAGATCCTGTGTGATTTTGAACTTTCATTAAAAAGTGCTAGTCCTCAGACAATAAGAAAATATACATATATGGCTAAAACACTCAAAAAATAAACAGCAAACAGTATATCTCCCTCTTTATTTTTCACTAAGCTTTGTTATCTCTGTACCCGTCCAATGATTCCTGTTTAAATGTCTGAAATTTGCTAGGAAGTTATCCTTTATTGCACAAATGCATGTTGCAAATATTTATGTGTAATTTAATCTAAGTATACAGCCCCAGTGGTGATGTTTACGTGCACAACCATAATCATATGCATAAATATCTGTCAGACAAGTATCTGTTTAATTTCAGAACTGATTTTTAATAACTGATGTTTTTATCTGGGAGAAAGATTATTGGAAAATAACTCCTTAAAAATTGCACTATTTTATATCCAGGAAAACATTCCAGATTAGAGAAACAAAATTTAAAAAGCAAGACTGAATTGATAAGCTTGCAACAAACTATGGAAGTGTCTATCCAAAACCCTGTGATTCTCTCAACATTTAACATCATTCCAGCAAAAGGGGTTTTTCACCACGTTTCAAGTCAAAATGTATCCAAAAGCAGCTTCTACCAGAGCAATACAAAGTAAACTAAACATCCAAGCAGAGAAGGAAGTGGATTTTTCACCTGGCCCACGAAAGACTAACATCACACCCTCTGCTATGGGTTGAGATGCCAGAGTATCCTGCTGTCATTTGTGTCCTACTCTTCTTTTACCCTCCCACAGCCAAGGCTCTTTCACTCATTACTGAAAACCAGCAAGTTCTGCTGCATAATGAGGCAGCTCTTCAACTATGAAAAGAAAAACTTGCATGTGTCTGTGTCCTGCTGATGATCCACTGATGGAAAACATTTAATTGTACAGCTATGGAATTTTAATAAGTATTGATTTTATTCCTGTCATGAAGAGAGAGGACCATGAATCTTGTCAAACCAGCATGAACACAGTTTAATGCAGGGGTATAAACTGATCCATTTGTCTCTTTGCCAAGACCGTTTCTTCTTCCACTACTAGAAATGTACCAAATGATGGAAGCATATTCCAAATATTTGCAAATAAGGAAAGCCTAATCTCACTCATTATTTGTTGTGGGAAAAAAAACTCTAAACACATATGCCTTGTTTATGCTAGACGGAAAATTTAAGCAACTTGTGGAGATGCAGACAATGCCAAGGAAAAGGAGAAATGGATTTTGCCACTCCTAAATCTGTTGGGTTTTTTTGTGGAAAAGCTGTGCCAGCTGGAATTCGTGTGCTACATTCCTAAAGCACATAGGCAGGTCTGGAAACTTACCCAATGGCCTGGTATGCAAAAGGAGCATGGTGGTAGCTGAAAAAGATGTTCGTACTCAGGATTAAGGCCGGTATTTATCTTCTTGGCAAAGGTGTCTACATGAAAAACTAGAGTAATGATACCATACTCTACAGACTACTACAAAAACAAGATCAAGAAGAATTGCATAAATACACCTATATAACATCCATCACGTTAATGAGAATGTAGAGACAAATGCAGCTTAGTGCTAAACTTGGCATCTATTGACTACAGAAGAAACTTAGACACTGCAGAGACAAATACTATCCTAAAGCCATTGGAAGACCACGGATCTGAAACGATTTGACACACAAAAGTTTATCTGTCCAGCCAAGTGGCATCTTTCAGGTTTTGCAGCCCACCAAAAGCAAACCTGAGTGCTGTTATCATCTCAACAATGGTCTCCAAAAGACCTTCTTGGGAGGCAGAGCTAGAGGGAAGGATGCTACAGCATTAGGAAAACCTCCCTTGCCAAAGGTTTAGCTGGACACTGGGAATATCTGAGACTAAGGAAGAAGACAATGGCTGGGTTAAAATGATGGAGTAGTAACCTGAAAAAACAGGGGCATTAGTTTAGCATCAGATGGGGTGGAATTAAAGGTCCTCTTTTTTTCTGACCATTACACCAAGTCATGGGGATATTTGCTCAGTATTTTGCTCTGTGGAATTCAGGGCTTTGCAAAGCCCGTAGGAGGAAGTTAGCATATACTGTGAAATGTAAAAACTTTGAAAGATAGAAAACAAGATCTAAACTGGGGAAAAAATGTACCCCTGTACTGTTTAGACATATTGATCTGAATTTTTAAAAGTATCAAGTGTCAACTTAATTTCCATTTTCAAGCTTTTGTACCTTAGTAAATTGCAATGCTTTACTCTTTATTTTCCACTTGCAATTCTAAATTGTTTTTCAAGGAAAGACAAATATAATTATCATGAAAGTAAGGTGGAACTGTGAGATTACAGATTATTTTTTCTTTATAATTCCGGAGTTCTGTTGAGCAAATTTTCACCATAAACCATCATGGTTTTATAGTTATGCATTCAGTTATTACTGAATCCTATAGGTAAAAATAAAAATATCATTTTTATGTAATTGAGCTCAGAGCTAATAGTAATCACCCATTTGTTATTTTTCTTCTGCAATAGTGGGCAAAAGAGCTCTTTAGCCAAGAACTATGTACAGAGGATAAGTGGGATTTTTTCTGTCTCCTAAATTTATGAGACAAAAGATGTGAAAGGTTCAGGTTGCACCAGAAGTCAAAGAAAAGGTTGTTAATGATGGCAAGGGTGAGCACAAAGTGATAAAATGGGATGTAAAAAATGCCTGTGTTTTGCTCAGCAAACAAACCAAAGGAAGTGAGGTCCTACAGAGCACGGTATTGCTGAACTGTGGAGAACAGATGGTTACGGGTGTGCCTTGAGTCCCACGAATGCGAGTCAAAGCAGTGGTTGTACTGCCTGCCTCAAGTCCATACAACAAAGAGATAAAATATCCACAGAGGATGAGGCTGTTAAACACCCCCTTTTGTAAGGGAACCCATTCAGTGTTTGGCACGAGGCTCTCAGTGCTCTGAGTTTACTGTTCCCGGTGAGTGCCAAAGGCCTCCCGCATCTGTGTCATCTCCCTGTGTCAGCAAACGATTGCTGCACTGCCTGACAAATATTTGAAAAGGCACAGTGTGAAAATAGATGCATTTCCAAAGCCTCCTCCAAATTTTTATCACAGAACAGCTCCAGTGGCACCAGCCAGAGCACAGTAAATGAACCCAAGTCAGTGCTCTCCCAGGCTGGGAACGGTGGCAGCTCCTCTCCCCACTCACGGCTCTTTGCAGCTGTTTGTTGTCATGAGTTTGGCGCTTCTCCTCCCCCTGTACTCTGGATGGCTGCTCAGCACATCGAGGTAATTGACTCATCTTGGCTCAGCCATAACCTCAATCAGCTGGACCATCTCATTTTCCCCCACAGCCAAGAAATCCTGCAGTTCTTAATATTAGGGCAGCAGCCAACCTCTTTTCAGAGGGAAGCTTATTGCAGAATATCCCTCTGTATCCCTGGGAATTAGCTGAAAGCTTAAATGTTTCTTTTGAAAGAAAACAGTTTTTTCCAAGAAGGGGGGGAAAAAAAAAAGATCACTTTTTACTGTCTTTGTGAAAAATTGCCGAGCAAAAGGTCAAACCCCAAAACAAGGCTGGGAAAGTGAAAGGAAAAAACATTCTGGGTTAAATATGAGCCTCACACTTGCTGAATTCACATCAAAATATTTGCTCATTGGATTTGAAACCCACTGCAGTTTACTCCATCTGACTGCAGAGTTGCAAACTGGAAATCTCCATTTTAGACAGTTCCAGGGCTTGAGGCACAAGGATTCAAAGAATCCATGGCCACAAAAGGTGACAGTCTTTGCCTTGCCTCTCTGGAGAAGTAACACCGTTCCTACTGCCAACCCCACACCCAAATTTTCATTCTGAATGCAGTGAACCTTACTCAAATCTTAATAAATATTGAGGTGAGCAAGTATTTTTCTAAACTTCACAGTCCCTTCGGTTATAACTGTATTTTGGGGTTCTATGGCACACTGCAAGATTTTATTCTGGATTTTCATTTCACTCCATAAACAGAAGTGAAGCTCAACAAAAACAGCCAGCCTACTTTTAGGAATTTATATTGATGCCAAACCATAATTTTACCTCAAAATCAGATTATCACAAACTTTAGGGAATTTGAGGGGCTAATGCTAACCTGCTCCTTCAGCAAATGTAAGTTTTCAAGCACTTGCCACCCTTTCCTTTGTACTTTTTTGATGTGATTTTGACAGCAGTAAAGGCAGGGCAGAGGAGGAGGGAGGTGGGGCCACAGCAAGAGCAGCAGCCATTCTCCATGAGCCAAAGGCAGGGAAGCAGCAGGAACCAACCAACCAACCATTGTGTGGTTGTTTCAACTAATTTCTGCCAAAGGCTGATCTTCCGGGAGTGAAAGCTCTTTCCCCCAGGCAGGACCTGTGCTTTTCATTCCTCTGTCAGGACCTGGTCCCCAGGACTTTTTTCCTGAGCAGTCTGGGTACGTGCTTTCCCTTCCCACAGCTCCTTGGCCAAGCCCTCGTTATGCTTAAGCATATCTTATCTTCAACAACCAACTTATGCCAGACTAAATGCTGAGAGCAGTTGGGTAGCCACATCCAAGCCTCCCTGTGCCTGTGCAGCAGGCTCTCCCAGCCCCACAAAACTGGCCCTAGTCTGGTATGAAGGAGCACGGAGCCTGCCAAACTGACATCCTGTCACAGTGCTTAGTGCCAAAACATTTCAGTCAAGCTCTGGTATGTGCTGTAACACTGGCATATATAATTACAACTTAGAGAAGAAAAACAGCTTTTCAGCTGGTGCATTAAAGAAAGGAAAAGAATATTTTCCTCCAGAGTATGGAGAAGATAGAGAAGCCTGGAGAAGATGATCTGCCCTCTCTGCTCCTAGCTTTTATGTTTTGGGAAAGAAGAAAAAGGAGAAACTCTGCTGATGTTTTTGTAGACCATGGTGTTCCTCACAAGCCATTACCCACACGGGCTCTGGCCTCTCCACAGCTGCTTCCAATGCCCATCATGTAACCACAGTGCATTTCCCCCTCCCTTCCAATTTGCCTCTGGGAATTCAGAATAATCTGAATTTGGTTCCTGGATGCAATTGGTGGTGGTGGAACAGTTCCTGCCCTTTTCCACCAACCCTTTTCACATTCACACTTGCAAAAAATCCTACTCTTTATGCTCATCCCTTTGCAAAACTGTTACTTTCTAATTCAAGTCCACCTGCAGTGGGGGCAAAGATACAAATAAATTTAGACTTTTATTCAGGAAAATGTCTTTTTCATCATATCTTTTTTTCTCTCTACTATCCCATCTTTTCAATAAATCATTTGCAGCTTTTTTCCTTCCAGTCTTCCTCACTTATACAGTCTTATAAGATGATGATAACCCCCACAAACACACACGTCACACGGGTAGAGCTCCGCTTCTGAAAATATCTCATGGTGTGCCAAATCTCTCCTTTGGGCTGGAGGACCTAGTTTCTTATTGTCACACATGGAATTTATTTCTTGTTAGTCACCTGTGCAATGCGAGATGCACATACAACTTTATCAGAACAGATTTCTTCAGTTACGGGAGTAAAGTTCTGGAACAGAGGTTGGGAAGTGGCCACTAAGAGATACTGAAATCTTGCAAGAGGATTATCAGCGATATCAAGCAGTATCTTTGTTCTGCAACACACAGAATTTCCCTCTGAGGCGTCTCACACTTTATCACAGAAAACGCTCACTAAATGATGATTACTTTCACTTCAGTTCTGCTGGGGAATCTAACTGAGGGGAAAAAAAAAAAAAGACTGGAAACCTTCCAATGGTTTTTCTGATGGAAAAACATTCCACATGTAAAAATCAAAACATTCGGTGGGAATGTGTTGGTTTCAATGTATTTTTGATAGGTTTCTCCTGTAAATCTGCCCAGTTCCTATCTGATGTACTGCCAGCCTGGCTGTCTGCTGTGCAATCCCAACAGCTGTCTACCTGGTGGCCTTCCAGAGCCGAGTAGCTGGAATGGTGTGTGTGAGGAGCAAGCAATGCTGGTGCTCCTCACCCACGGGGGAACAAAGGGCTTTGTTCCACCTTTAACCTGCTGGGCACATAACACACAGACTTGTCTTGGCCTGTAACGGGGCTGAGAAGTTCACATGTTGCACAGCAAAGGCTGCAGCAGAAAGGGATGCTCATGCTGCAAGAAATTTGATCACTAATTGCCACCTCCCAGTGACTACCTGTGTATTGCAGCTTGCATACACACATGCTCAGAGCATATGCCAATATGCACAGCCCTATACATGTGTGCATACAAGGAGCACATTTCATCCTGTCTTGCATAAGAAGAGGTATTTTTGGTGCAGCCTTCTGAGATCGGAGCAAAGAAGCTCCAGAAGTTGGCATTATTTCCACTTAATCAGTATGAAATCATTATAGCTTTGCTATGAAAATGAAACAACCCTAGTCATACAAGATGCATCATGACACAGAAAAATTAGAAAACACTGTGAGCACTGCACAGCAAGATTTGTAAGCCTGCCAGCAGAATCACAAACTTGCACAGCTCTAATTTGTCTAGGAAAAAGGGGTGTTTAATTGCTGTGCATAATAAACACACAACCGTCAGAGAGCAGCCATGGATAACACGCAAGAGTAGATTCCAGCTGTAGTGCTAAGGAAACATAAAAGTGATTTGTTTTATATCTTGATCTTAAGTCCAATAAATCACATTAAAATAAAATGACCAAATTTCCCTAAGTGCTGAGCACTCAGCAGTTCTGGCTGGCCTTGCTGCTGAGCTGCTTTGGAAAGGCATTGATTTCATTTCGGTGTCTGCAGGGTCCAGAGCCATGCAGCATCACCTGAGCTACCGTGGCCTCCACAAGCAAAAGCTTTTTAGCTTGTTCAATTAGCCCACACAAAGCCAAGTTGCTAATGCAGTTCTAGTGCCTGAACTAGTTTATTGAGAGGTAACTCTGGCCAATCTTATCTCTGCTCCATCTGCAAATCCCCTAAGCATCAGCTGATTGCTTTCAAAAGCCTGTCCAGTTTGTGTGGCCTAATGAGAGCCTCCAGGGACCAGTCCTTGTGTAAATATCCAGCCCGAAATTCATCTTTGCTCTTCTCCTAACCACAGTCACTACAGAGCACCAGATATCTAATGTGTATAGGAATTGCTGCATTATAAAGTCGTGTTTCTGTCTCGTATTTTTTTCTTTCCCTGCAGAGACAGAGGGGAAAATGCAAGGGAACCAATCTACTAGAAAGGGGGGTTTTTTTGATGGGCGTGTGGAGGGTGACACCCACCTGCAATTGGCCTAACATCGGTACTCTTCATACCCACTTCTTCTCAGGTTCATCTTTTACTGGTAGCTGGAGAGGAAAGGACATAACACAAACCATTCTTGTAGGCAAGTAGTTGCCTTTTGCTGGGGTCTGAATCCAAGTCACAATTTAACCCATTGCAGCTGTCCATCTCAGTGAGGTCTTCAGAATACACTGGACTCAAATTTACATTCTTTTCTTCACCGTTTGTGTTTAAATTGTTTTTCTGTTTGTAGTCATTACACCTTACTTTATGGAAAAGGAAGTTGTCTGAGATTTTATTGAATCTTAAATTCAGAACTTACAAGTCTTTCTTTCCAAAGTGCTGATATTTTTTTCCCTTAAGACAACTTCTAATTGAATAATCCCTTCCTCATTACCTTTCTTTTTCTGCCTGACTGGCTTCAAGGAAAAAAACCAAGAACGATTCCTTACCATACTGAGATTACAAATCACTATCAAAGGCTTGAGCAGTAGATGACAAACCACTGCTACAGACTTTCCTTCAAGGTTTTAGACACCTTGGGATTTATCACTCTTCACAGAAGTCCTGCTTTGTACGTGGCATTCTTACTACCTGCAACTACTCTTTCTATACTGCAAAGTATTTCTTACGTTATAGTCAACACAAAAATTCCACCTGCAATTCCCCTAAAAAGTAATGAGGCAATCAATAAAGTTGAATATCTTGTGATTTTTTTCTTATTTACAGTACAGGATTTATGTGAGAATTAAACTACTGTTTACTTGGTTCAGGAAGAGAACGTCAGAATTGCAGGGTCTTCGAAAAAACTATTTATAAATTAGCCAACTACTATGGGTTTTAAATCAATAGTAGCAGAAAACAGAACCTGGCTTGCTTTTGTGGTCAAGTGCACAAGGCCCAGCCTCATCCTCAGTGCCATTTGTCTAAATATGAATAACACATTTAAGATCTTTAAAATCCTTCAGAATTTACATCAATCTAACAAAAAATAACACCAGAAAATCATGGTAGTTTAATTGCTTTTTCCCTTTTGTAGTTGCAGGGTCCACAGTTTGAACAAAAACTGTGCACAATAGTGAGGCCATTTCTCTCTGTGATCACAGTGATGAAAAGAGCTTTACCTGAACATGAAAAAGATATTGCCATCATAAATACAGACAATAAATAAATTTGTCCTTTGTTCTAGTGGAAGGTGCACAGTTGGAGAAAGGAGAGGCTTGGGACTCGGTATTATTTAGTGCAGGGTACTGCTGAGCCATCTGTCCACGAACAGATAGCATCCTCTCCCATTTGTGCTGGAATAATCTCCCTGCAACATCTTGCTAGATCATGGTTGGTAATGAAAAACTCACTGAAAGAGCTGACTAGAAAAGTCATGTTGAAGAAACTTATTAAGAGAAAATCTTAATAGAGAAGTCAGAGGAGAAAATATTATGATTCTGAGAATATAGAGACAGATACAAATGGTGCCTCCCTAATTTCTTGCATACTCAGAGAGTGAGAATGTACTTATATGTGATAGTATAGCTGGAAGCTTTTCTTCGACCACAGAAAAAGTATTGTATCTCATATTGGTTAGCCAATAGGCAAAATATTAAAAGAAAAAAAAACCCCAATCTTTAAATGAAAATATATTTTAAAATTTGGAAAAGTTATCAAAGTGTAAATAATAAGACCTGGTAAGAAAAGCTGAGTAAAATATTTGCCAGAATCACTTGTTAAAAAACCTGTCATTAGCCGTTGCCATATCACAAAGCAGAATAAGAGAAGGCAGCAGTGTTAAACTACTTCTAAGCATATTGGGGGATAAAAATGAAACAAAAACCATAGCAAAATGTAACTTTATTGCTTAAACAAGAAGTAAGTTGCCACGAGTAATATCAGAAACATAAAAAAAACCCATTTTTTAAACGGAATCAGATTTCTTTGAAACTTGGAACTTATATTTTCTCTGGGAACAGACAAGCAGTTAAAGCATCAGGGTGAGAGGATTCAGGCATTGGAAGTGTGAAGTCTGTGTTTAAGCTTACAACCTGTGATTTTCAGCCTTCTATCTTCCTGGCACTACTGATATGGCAAATAGATGATTGTTATGGGATTTACATAACTGATCCGTGTAGAAGCACCAAGTTAAAATAAAATGTCGCACGTCCTTTGTCAGAAATGGGAAAACACACACTTGCCTTTTTGCAAATCAGTGGGCAAACAGGAGATTTAAACCCTGCCTCTCAGAGTGCATATGAATCACAGCAGGTTGTGCGGTCAAACACATAAAGGGCTGGGAGTCTTCTAATGACTTTACAAGTCATCTTAAAGCCATTCAATTTAGATAACCTTTTCAGAATAATGGGTTCTAAAGCTGCAATTCAGCACAAATCTGGCAATTTTACTGTACAGCACATCCACATCTTTGAGAAATGATCAAGGAAAGATTAAACCACTTCACAATAGGATAAACTACTGCTTCAACTTGCAGTTTTAAGTGAAGTACTATCAAGATCATCTTGAAGAACCCCACTTTACTATTTAGATTCTCTAGTACCCAGAATGCTTCTTTAAGTTTATCAGATTTACAATAAGAGGGAGAAGGGAGATTTAGTAAGTCAATAGTGCTTGCTAAACTACATTTCTCAGGCTGAGTTACAAGCACATTATGCTTTATAAATTAAACTGGACTGTCAAGATAAATGCATAGGCAATACGGTGCTATTTGTAAGTAAATGCCTCTTTATGTTTAAACAGGTTCTTATAGACCAAGAGGCTGAATCTCTTTTTCTTAACAACATTATAAATCTAAAAGCCAAAGGAATAAAATGAAAAGGAAGTGGGCCTTAGGTCTTTGTGAAGGATTGATGACTCAGGCAGCACTACGTCTACCAGAAATGATTCTTTTTCTTGCCTTTAGTTGGCTTTTGTCTAATCATCACGGGGAGCTGGGGGAGGGAAGACAGAGAGAAGGGGAATAAAGAAAAAGCAATTTTAGCTTTTTACTCCTTCTTTTAGGAAAAATTGCCTTACTTACCTGCATATCATGAGATACAGATAGCACTAAGTCAGCAAATTACTTGTTCTGCTGGATATGCTGTACTTACCATGACTCACCCTGCCACTTACAGTGAAATGACACCCTATTGTAGCTGCAGAATGACTACACTTTAAGGTTGCAGAAACATTCAGCAATTATCACTAGCAAGAAGGGTACATCAGTTGGTAAACCACATAATAGCAGTCTCCCACCCCAGTCCCAAAAGCCTGTCATCCATCTCTGCCTATTAAGTGAAATACTTCTGCATCAAGACATTGCAGGGAATGAATCAGAGCCCCTACACAACCTGCAGGAATGTGGCAGCAGCACAGGGACCTCAAACCCTGCAGCCCCTCGTGCTGCTGGACTGTGGCAGCTCTCTGCAGGCTGCTCTGCCCCTGGATTATGATGGGAAAATTTTTCGGTTTCTTTATTAACCCACCAAATTAATGCCCAGAACAGTTATTTCTGTCATCTGTCTGAAAGTGCTGCAGCAATTCAAACGGGCAAGCAATAATAAGCATCTTTGCAGCAATAAAGCACATAAAAGGCACTAAAGCTGTTGTTCAGAGGAAAGAAAAGCCAGAGTCAGACGGACAGACTGGGTTTAACATTCTCTTTTCAAGGATGGTGGGCTCTGCTGTTAAGGCTGATGACTCCTCTGGCATTCCAGAACATACCTAAAGAGCTTGTTGACAATCTCCACACAAATCACAAAAAAAATGTATATGGAAGCACTTGTAATGACACTGTTTTACACTTGGCAAGTCAACAAAAACATGCGGTTTGTGGTGTATATCTCATTAGGTGTAGACTGGTGCAGCACTTCCCACATCACGAAGCATTAACAGTGTAAATTATGGCACCTGTGGAATGAAAGATTACCTGGTGCACAGGCCTGTCTTCCCAGATTCTACCACAGACACAAGAGAAAAACCTGCCTGGCTGCAATCACTCAAATGGCAGCTCTTCAGAGATCTTGTGGGGTAAGTTAATTAAGGGAGTTAATCAAAGCAGAACGTGGAAGGCCTTGAAGCTGAAAGAAAAGCATTTGCTTACAACAAATCCCCCCCCTTCCACAGAACAGCTGCGCCCTGGGCAAGCTGTGAACTCCTAATGCCAGAGTGGCCAGAGGAAGGGAAGGTTTGTTTGCCTCCTGTGCATCTGCTGAGGGCAGAGAACGGATTCGTGGTGTTATTGTGGTTTAAAACCCTGTCTCTTTTTTAAATGAATGTTTTATCCCAACATTAGTTGAAGTGCAGACCCCAGAGTTGTGTGTGCAGGTCTGACTGTCCAGTTCTCATAGCAAAGATGTGATGCAAATATCTGGATTTTTGTTGGAACAGAATAGCCATATGTAGTAGTTCTGCAATACAGTTTATGCTTACAGAAGATAAAGTTTTCATTTTAAAGACCTCTTTCTTCCTCCATCACTTAAATATTTGATCTCCTAGGAAGAAAGAAAAGACTAATTCCTTCCTGGAACAAGTGCACCAATCGCATTGATGGTTTTTGCATGTACTGTATGGACATCCCAAAAGACAAAGTTTCCATTCAGTGCCTGTAAGAACAGATTTATTTTAATTTGTCATTTTGGACAATTCATAAGGAAATGGAACTTTTTTCCTACTTTTTTTTTTCCCTGCTTTATGCACTTGTTACGGTAACCAATGAATATAAAACATTTCTTCATCCCCCTCATTTAATTCTATTTAGATTTCAGTCTGTTCTAATCGAGGCATTTTCACCCAGCACATAACTCCATCAGTAGCAGTTCTGGTTTGGAAGAGAGGAGGTGAGTGGTCCCTTCATAGAAGGCTACCTTCATAATGATCTGTAGGGGTGTCACTTTTTATCTACAGCCCTTTAATAAGAAAGCCAAGATTTCCCACTCAGCTGATTAAAACTGAGTGATTGCATAAGACTATAATAATCTCATCTATTACTCAAACAAAATAGTTATCTACTGCATCATAGTGGCTAAAAGGGAAAAAACCTCCTCCTTTCTGAGTTGAGACCTTGTAAATTGTCAGCTTTCCTATCTTTAGTTCATCATAAGTTACACAACAAGGTGTCTTTGCCATCATGTTTTTCCACCACCAGTTGGAAACTTTTTATGCTGTCTGTAGTTGATGCTACAATATGGGAAGATAAAAGAAGAGTTAAGAGCACTTCAAGATAGCTATGGGCAGCCTGTCTTATAGTGCATCGCTTTCAGAAGCATATGAAAAAAATTAGAACTAATAAAAAGCACTCACTAGCATTTTCTAAAGACACCATATTATCATTTCCTCATGATCAAGTTCTGCCAGAGAAGTCACTGGAAAAATTGCACAATGCACAATACAGCAAATAAATACAATACAAAATTAGCAAAGCCATGTGGATTCAGCCACTGCACAGCAGTGACACCTATCGTTCTTCTCCTTGCCCAGGACAGTACCTGGATCTTCTGGTAGTTTCTGGGCCATCTTGGCCTATTTAGATGGTTCCGGTTTTTAACTGAAGATGTAATTTTTTATTTTTTTTTTTCTCAGAAACTCTTTCCATTTCCAGACACAAAGACTGAAATGTATGTTTCCTTTCCTCTTTCATCCAGAAGGATGAAATCTACCTTTCAGCTTTCCTGCCCCAAGTCTCTCATCAGCAGTCCTTGCCTATTTTCGTAACATGATGTACTCCAGTGCAGTAGCTCAGGGAAGAGCTGCCAGCTTAGAGGAACCAAACTGCCAGGATCACACTCACAGAGACCTGCTCCTCTGCAGCCTCTTAGGAAGCCCGTCCTCAGAGGAACTCCATTTACCTCAAATTTAGCTCCACCTCATACCCGAGGTATGGCCTCTTATGGCCTTGCAAAAGTAAGTCATCAGTTCATCTGGGGTTCTCTATTTCCTAAAAGTGCCCAAGATTCCTCATCTTTAACACGCTGATAACTTCTACAAGGTTTTGAAAGTGAAAATTAATGTTACAGCATTATTATTCGTGCTGTATGCACAGTTTCTAGCAATATGAAAACTGATCTCAAACTACAGTCTCTGTAAGACTCCCAGAAATCAGGAGAACAGTTGGTCACTTTAGGATGTCAGAACAGCTGGAGAGGGAGAAAGAGCGGCCTTTTCCCATCCAGCTCAAGTTCTGCCCTTCAATTCTGAAAGTAGAGAGATAGGACTTTACAAAACAAATATTTTGTAGTCAAATCAAATGTAATAATATCACAACCCTCTGCACAGAGCTTGAAATATTTCTAGACTATACTTGATATATTATTGGAGATATTAACAAAAAGTCTCTCTTTAAAGTCCACAGCAAAAAGTGATGCTCTTCAAGAGGACATGACTTCACTTAGACCTGAATATTTCACTGCAACTCAGACATTTAAATTCCCAATTGTTACAGCAGGGTCATCTAACACTAGTGCTGAGGTGGCAGTTTTACTTTCTGTAGATTATAGCCCAGCTAAAAAGAGAAAAAAAAAAAAGTATGTAACCCCTGATTAAGTTGAAAATGCTAAACAGTTTTTAACTGTCCAGTTAATAGAAGCAGAAACAGAATCTGTAAAGAAATAGTTACAAAACTTCAGTGTGCATCTAATAGGAGTCACTACATACCCTAATCTAGGGCTCTTCATGCACTGGCCTAAGGCATCTTTCCAAGGGGTAGAAGAATGATATTCCAAAACAAAGGGTTAGGATTTTTTTTCCTTATAAAAGTTAATACTTATTAGGCTTCTGCTGCCAGAATGCTCTTTCTTTAGCTGTCTTCTTGCTTAAAAATAAAATAACAATAGGTTGATATCTCGAGGCGATATAAATAAATCTATTCATTATCTAGTACCAATTTCCAAAACCTCAGCTGGTTCACAGCAAGAATGCTGGGATGCACCTGGAAAGGCTTGATCTAAGGCAGATGTGACTGCAGGACCACTGAGATCTCCAGACTGCAGAGGTTCCTTACAAAGCAGGCAGCTAAGCATCCTTTACAGAAGCACTTACAAGCACAGCCTGAACTGTCCTCAGGACAGACCTGAAAAAATGACAGAAAACCATGGGGTTTTCTTCCTGTCCCATGTCTGAATCTTCTTCATTAGACAAGAAACTGGGACCATTTTCTCTCCAAATTTTCTAGAGCAGTTTAAAAAAAAAATTGTGACTTTTTTTTTATTCATTAAATTTTAAGTGCTAAATTATAAGTAAAAAATACCTTTAAATATCTCCTGTTACAGTTTGAGATTTCTTCTTCTAGTGCACAGATTTTTTTTTTCTGGCTGTTCTACTAACAGTTATGTAAATGGTGCAAAAACATCTCTAGTTTCAAAGTTACATTTCTGTAATCAGGTGCAAAAGGCATCCAAGAAGTAACATTTAAATGCTGAGGCTACCAAAGGTTTTTTGTTTATTCTACAGAGATTTAAAGGGCACAGTCATCCTTCCACTCTGTAGAGTGCTGAACCACTCTGAGCTGCAATGAACCTTTAACTGCTCTTGTGTTCCAAAGAGCCATCCAAGTGTAACATCACTCCATTTGCATGGAAGTGATCCCAAACTTGAAACTATTTTCATGTCATCTGCTTTGTTAAACTGACACTGATAGGAACTGTTTACAGTTTTAGAACACTTCACAAGTAAAAGCTGGTAAACGAACCATCTCTTTCCACTGCTTAAGTGAAAAGATCTCTTTTCAAAAAGACCAGAGTTCTGAAGAATTAGCTAAATAATTTAATCTCATCTAGTTACTGACATTACCCTTTACTAAAATGAATCATCTAGCCTCAAGCAATGCTGATATTGGGGAAACATCATTAACTACAGAAAAATTACACTCAGTATCTGGACTCCAAACTCTACTGATAAGAGGAAGAAGAAAGCATTCAGACGTGAAGTTAGGAGGACAAAATGCTTTAAAATGTGCTGGATGGTGCCCTGCAGGCTGTGCCATGTCCCCCTCTGCTGACAGTCCCCAGGCAGCAAAAGTAGCTCACATCCAAAGCTCTGCTCTCAAATGGGCAGTACTGCCACATTTTGGCTTCTACTACCCCAAAACCCACCCCCAGAGATATAGACAAAGAGGTCACCTCAAGTTCCAGGTTTAGAAGTGGGAGGAAATTTCATTGCTGTGTTTATCTTGCACAATATTTTAGCTTTATTTTACTTTATCTGTTTAATCTCCATTTGAATAATAGCTTCACAACTCAGTCACAACCTGGATTAATTTAATTAAAAAGTGAAAGCATCACACTGTGTATCAATAACACATTGCCACCAAGATACTTATCTTTCAGGTCAACTCTTTAAAACAAAGACTGTCACCCCTGGAAATAAAAATTAAAATTATAAAAACCCCTCACTTACTCTCATTTGCTCAGATACCACATGAACAATGATGTAACACAATGATCCTGTACTATCTCAGCCAAAATACCAAAGGTCTCCTTAAGGTCCCACTTGGTAAAAATACCAGGATATCACTGATAGAAAAGAAATTTAAAAGAAATTTGTTCACTTGATGTCTCAGGGTTTATTTCTCTTTTCTTATGCCCCTCTTGGCAGAAGAGAATCAGCAGGGAACACACATCACCTTAATTAGGTTTGTTCCTAAATCTACAAAGGTGACTGGCATGTTTTTCAAAAGCAGCAGCTTTAAATACATGAAGGTAGTGTACAGCTAGAAAAAATAAAAGGAAAAAAAAAAAACACCTGTGAGGAATTTTGAGAGATGTATCTCAGTTATGGAGACTTTAAATGATGATTTGAACTAGCCTTCACTCAAGCCATTACCTGGCCTACTGCATAGATCTGTTTGACCATTTAACTGCTCAGAGAATTGGTTCAGAAAACTAAATGCAGAAGGAGGTCACGGTATTTATTCTGACTGTTGCACAGGAGAATTTTCATGATGATTTTATGACTTCATTGACAGATCTGTAATTACCTTCCAAAAGATGTCATGAAAGTAATGAATCAAAGGGAACAGACATTGTTGAAAGAGTCTTCAAAAACACATCTAAGACTTGAGTAACTAGGTCAGACAAGCTGGATGGGTTGTGCTCTCCATAAACACTGAAGGACTCATATCGCCAAACTTTAGGTGAGGAAATTTTTTCCTAAGCTGATGGAGGATCAGACTTCATTATCAGGGAAACATAGATCTCTTTTTAGGATTAAAGACAAACAAATATCTCTACTCAACTCAGAATTAGAAGTCATTCCTTTGTGAAGTGTCAGTTAACATTCTCTTATATAAATAATATCTCTCCAAACTAGAAAATAAAGGAGCTACACCCTTTTGCCTCAATATCAGCTTCTTTCTTCCCACAGGGATCCATGATGTCCATAGAGTTCAAGAAAAACATTCAGACTTAGAGTAATATGTTGCAGCAGCTATATTCTATTTTCCCTTTCCTTTGCCCCCAAATCCTGGTAGACCAAATGACATAAAAAAGCTCTGAGTGTTCTGTAAAACACTTTGGTCACTTTGGTCCAACACTTAACAGTGAGAAACAAACAGCACTCCACTTACCTAAAATGAAAATGCTTTATTTGCAGCATTACCAGACAATCATTACATTAAAAACATTACATTTAAAGCCTTTGTTATATATAGCTCTGTGCTAACAAAAAAAAATAAATTTAAAAAAAAAAAAGCAGTGCTCTGTTTTGACATAGAATAAACAAAAATGGTTTTGTGTGTGACCTGGTAGAAGTTCTGTGGTCTTTCAACATCTGCTTTGGCTGAAAATTTCACTCCAATCCTTCTCCCAAAGACGTTTCCCAGTAAGAGGTTCACTGCCACTCACTCTGCATGAAACTGTAAATGCTTTACTAATTGAGACAAACTTTCAAGTGATGGATTACAAATTAATTTGCACTTTTCTATGATAATTTTATATTAATTAAATGCATCATATTAATTAAGTGAAAATTAAATCAGCTCTTAGAAGGAAAAGTTAAAATTAATTACTTTGTGGCATGTTTTATAAAACACATCAAGGAACTCTGGACTGAACTTTACCCGTATTACATCACATTGTATTGTTAGTAAATTGTACTCTTAGTAAAGATGAAGAAAAATCTGGTAAGAAGTGGAAAGTTTTTATCATAGAAGTCATGAAAGTTCATGTGGCAAAAAGAGTTAGAGCTTAATTCGTGGTTGACACAAACATGCTTATCTGCTTATTGAAATACCAGAAAGAAAGTTCCTAGATTAGGTAGGTTTAGATAAAGGGTCAGGGATATTAAATCCAAAGCCTCAATGCATTTTTACAAGACAATTCACCTACTAAGTCTAGTTGTTTTCTGCTTATTAGTACAAAACCCAGAAAACTCAGGTATTTGCACTCCCACAAGACTAAGAAATACCTTTCATGGATAGTTCCTTGGAAGGGAATACCATAAGAGAAAGAAAAGAGGGGGGAAAAAAAAGCCCAAATAAACAATATCTGATATGAGCATGGGAGTATCATATCAAGAGAACAGAATAAAAAAATAAGTGGCAGTAACTATTGAAAAGGTGGCTCAAACCCACAGGAACTGGAGATGGCTGTTCCCAGGCAGGACTGCACATTACCAACCCTTTTTTCCGGGAACAAGGAGTTCCGCTGACAGCCACCAGAACGTACATCTGCAGTTCCAGCGGTAATTGTTCTGCACCCACTTACTTGGGTCATTGCTACCTCTTGTCCAATGTTGGTTTCACTACACTTTCAGCTCATTTAGTCTAAATAAATGCTACTCCCCCCAAAATCTCATGAAAAAATTATCTCATTTCAAGTGTGATTGTTTGATTCAGAACTTCAGAATTCTTGTTGTTCAAAATTTCTAAAGGTCTTACAGGTTTGAGTCTCAAATTTTGAGTTTTACACTGGAGTTGATATGATGACATTCTCAGTGGATACCTTTAAATTTCTTTCCAAAACCAGAAACAAATTCCACAGGTTCACTTTTCTCTTTACAGTGGGATGTATGAGGAGCAATTCTGCTCGACTGAGTGGTGAGCTTCAAAGGGAAATCAAGGGAGGATACTGAACTGACTTCACCTTCGGAGCAAACAACATGATCCAGCCTGAATAAAGAGCATTTTCCATTGCAATGCAAGATTCACCATAAAGTTTAGGACATAAACACTTTGGACAACACTCAGTGTACTCATACGGTCTCATTTTTTTGCCTGATCTTGAAACTATTTGAATTCTACAGATTATTAAAAAAAAAAATGCAATGAATCCCACAGAACTAAAAATTCTACTATTAAGGTGCCCAACTGAATTCAAAAACAGCTGAAATACATTAGGACTTGCCAAAAATCACAATGAATTGTGTGATGGAAAAGGATAAGGCACAAGACCCATCTAGAATCTTACACACTTTTCGTCTATATCTTACCACAGTGGTGATGAACAAACAGCATCATTTTCACGTCTTGAGAACTGTTACTGAGCTAAATTAATTAAATGTTAAATCCTGGATTCTCTTTGGCCAATGGCACAGAAAAATTGCTGACCTCCTGGCAGAGTGCACTTAGGGGCAGCTATGAATACAAGATTTATTCTTAGCCAGTGCTCAGAGGAAGAAAAGGCAAAGCAGGATCCCTGTCCCAGCTCAGCCCCCTGCCCGGCTCTGCTGCTGCATGGACAGTTTGTTTAAATGTAGATTAGTTATATTACAATTTCTATTCCTCTTCTAGCAAATGCATATGCATTTGCCCTGTGTGACCAGAGGAAGATGAGACTATCCTATTGCAAACTAATCTGGTGCTGCATGCACACTTCTGCAGAGGAAAATAAATCACTGAAGTGTGACTTCTGTGTAATAAAAATGTGTTGTTCCCCTTAAAGAACAGAAGTACAAACACTTCACATTCCGGGTGATCGAATGATACCCTTGAAAAAGAAAACTGCAGCAGAGGATATCCAACATAACTAAGTTTACTGAATGTTAAGCGCTGTTCCATCTAAATACAGGTAAAAGAACAGTTGCTTGGCAGCAAAAACTCCATTTTAAAAAGGAAACCAAGATATCTGCCACAATTTTTAACAATATATTCTCTCACCTTTTATGACAAGGGATTTTTCAGAAGCTCAGACATGAGTTTCTCTGATATATTTCCTGCCCATCACAGATACCTTTTCTATTTTGTCAGTGTAAAACAGATTACAGATGATGGACCTCTGACATCTATATACCTGTTACAAAGAAAAACAGGCAACCTCTCATACATGCATTGCAAATGTTGCCATTATAATTCCTTACGCATTAATACAGGCAGGGATACATGTGAAGTTAACAATAAAAAAAAGATAGAATCCCTATGAGTACAGTGAGCACTGCTGACAAATCATATGTTGCTCTGAGAATACCAAAAGGCTCCAAATCAATATTCATAAAAGTGCCTCCTTTGCCTCTTTAAAATGCACCTTTAAATAATCCAGACACAGAGCCCATAAATAAATTCAATCTACTACCAGTCATACAAATGGCAAACTTGAATTACTTTGTTCTTCATCTTCCCACCCATCTACTTAGTTTTGGTTTTTCTTTGCATCTTACAAAACCCCAACCTATTTCTACTGAGGCTTCATCCAAACTGGAGATAAGAATGTTTTTGGGCTGACTCCCTGCTTAAACTGATGATAAACCGAAAAGTGCAACGCAATCAGGTCTGGAAACAATATAAGATGATCAGAGGATTAAGAAACTAAACTGTCCCAGCTTACTCAAAGACAGCTAAGGGCTGAGCTGATCACCATTTGCAATTTTTTGTGGAAGATATTTATATTAGCAGCTCTCCCTCTGGCCCAGAGCGGCACTATTCTTGTATTTCCTGAATTGTATTTCCTCCAAGGATGTGCCTCTTCAACTACATTCACTAGCTAAAAGGCTGGAGTGTCTAAAATCAGCTGTAAGTGTAGAAAGAGGCAACTTTGAAATTGTCAGCTTGAGGTCAAAGCAGTTTGATTAAGGAGTGCAATTATCATTTCCTCTTATCCTGCAAACAACAGAATTTACCAGAGCACTTTGTCATCAACACATGTAGTACAAACAATAGGAAATGAATTTATCTATCCATCACTGATAAACAGATGTTTTGTCTTGCTTGTAATTACAATGCTCAGAACATCCTTCCCATTCGCACATGCCGTTATTCCATTTGCCTCACTGAATTCTGTGCTTTGCTTGGAAATTAAATCAGGTCCTGAATTTGAAACCAGGACAATATTGAATCCCAAATCTATCAAAAAGTGCTGTCTCCTTAACTGAGCAAAAATTTCCATTTTCCCCTCAAACTATTAATATTAAGATACAATCACGAGAAAGGAAAAAAAAAAAAAAGCTGAGCTGAGCTTTAGAATATATCTCTTCGCTGAATAAGTGACAAAAAGTTAAAAGCAGTAATTTAGGAAACTTAAATGTGACAGTGTGTGATAGATGTGAGTTGGCAAGGCAAGAAAATGAGAAACATTAAAATCATATATTAGAATAGATCAAGCTCTACATACCAGTTTATGTCAGCAAATTTCTTTTGATATGTCAAGTCCCTATAGGGCTAGGATTCAAGTATACTTTGAAGATGTATTTTAAAAGGAATATGTTTATGTTTAGAAACTTAATAAGGTCATGTGTGTATGAAAACCAAGGAAAAATAAAATGGAATGCAATATTGTTAAGTTCACTGCAAGGTTTCTCACTGTGCAGTTTTTCTAATGTTTTTCATGTTCTCCAGAACATTGCAGATTATTTTACTGATATAGTCTGCTTTCCCAGGTACCAGGCATAATGATGTAAAAGGCCATGTGGGATTTTATCCCCAGCCATTGCCTATCAAAAATTATACCCAGTCAGTGAATTGCAGCTTGGTCAAAGGACATCAAGCAAATTGAATTCAGGCGTTCACCATCTCCCCCAGGATGCTGTCAAAGGCTTTGTCACTACCAGCAGGGGAACAAAAGCCATGTTCTAGTCAACACTGAGCCAGATATTTGCAGGCAGGCTGAATCCTTCTCCCTAGCTAGAATCCATAATATCACTGAACAGAAGGTCACTCAGTTATAAATAAATAGATTTGTACATTGAATCCTTGCCACCACTCCATTTTAAATACCACAGTGTGGACTAGCAATTAGACATAATAGCAATGATTCTGCATCTGAGATGCTCTCATTAAAATCAGAACAAGGACTGTTTGCATATTTTCATACAGCAACACCACTGGGCGGAGGGGGGGCTTTCTTGGCACCAGTCATGCAGACAGAATGAAAGGAGGGATGTTGCATGAGCAGAAACTTGGTAGTCCCAAGTTTGAAGAAGAAAAGAAGGACAAAGTGCTGGCAGTCACACCCAGCCCAGTTTCCCCACGAGCACCAGAGCAGAGGTACAATTCTGGTGCTCCAGCCAAAAGGATACTCCTCTACCAGTAGGGAGAGCTTCCAGAATCTAAGTCTGCCCTGTACAGATACTATTTACACCACCACAGGTGCTACCACTGCTATTGTGAAGTGCATCCAAGATGTGTGATAAGAGGCAGACAAACAGGGAAGTAAAATACGGTGAGGTGAGATGATCCCTCCCCTAACACAGCACAGGGGGTTGGCAGCTGGATCCAGAGAACTAGTGAGCTGCTTGTGTTTTGGATCCTTCTGGAGGGTACTTGGCATCCCAGGAAACAGTAAAACACTGGGCAAAATGCTCATCCAGCCCCAGTGTTGTGCCTGTCAGATCCAAGGGGTGCAGGTGCTCCCAAATGGAGCCTCTATTGCCACACAGTGGCACCAGCAGTATTTTTACACACCGCTTCAGTCCTTCGCATCTTTTAGCTGTGGAACACAATCAGGTGTGATTACATGTTTGCATTCACAGAAAGATTATTGGATTGCCTCTCTTTCCCTTTAAATGAGCAGCTCAATTCCCCTGTTTGCACTGTGCATCCTGGTGGATAAATAAACCTCCTGCTGGTACACAAGCAGGTTTATAGTTTACATGTACATACAGAAAATCAGTAATGGTGTGAAATGGCTTTCTTCCTCCTCACTGTGAATGGATCTACACGAAGCCATTTGAAAGACTGATGTTTGATAGCAATATAGAACAGCACAAATGCTTAAATGATTCTGAATCAAAGGTGAGCCAAAGGTAAATAGCATCTAGAATGACAGGGTGGACCATATACTCCCTCAGCAGCCACCCAGACCCAGCTGCATCTCCAAAACCATCAACACAAGTGCCTGTGGACTCTGCCAGGAAGCCAGATGCCATTTTCTGGAAAACTGTGTTCTATAGCTTGGCATCTGGTAATTGTGATGTCCAGCCAGTAACTGTGAGGGGAGGAAAATATATTTTCTTCAGTAAACATTACTTCAGTGAGCAACAAGCAACTGATCACCCCCATTTAAAAATGTCACTGTAAAGAAAGAAACATAAAGAGGCAGGAGGAAAAAAGAAAAAACAAAACACCAACCAACCCACAGAGCCTTCATTAACACACACACACAAAGAAATATTTGCCTGCACTAAGAATACAATAAACTCAAGCTTTCATTTATGAGCTCTCATAAATGATACATTTTTAGGAAGGTTTTATTCAAGCATCTGTAGAATTTGTTCAGTTCTTTGTTTTCATCCAAATAGTCTATTGGCAATAGGAGGGAAGGTTATGAGACAGTTCTGCTTACGACTTTCATGGACCATCACCTCCCCCTGCCAACCCCTCCTCAGCTTTGATCTAAAAATGTTGCAATCAGCAGACCACTAGGAAGCCTTCCAAACTCCACAGTTGGATAACAACCAACCCTCTCTCATCTGCTGCATGTTGAAATCTCACACAATTCAGGAGACCAGGATTTTTCTGTGGTGTGGCTGGAAATCAGACAATTCTCTGCAAGTGCAAAAGGGAGGATTCTCTTCTGCAAGAGTTTCACTGACTGAAACATCAGCCTGCTTCCAAGTCAGAAAGCAAACCTACAGTTACTGATAATCCTTTACTGGAAATGAAGTGTCCCTCAGTGTATTCTACCACCACAAGCTCACAACAAGCCCTCATCCATCACAGATAAATGATAAAAATCAGGTGATCATAAAACTTTTCTACCAATTCCATCAACAGTGAACCTCAGTTTTTCTAATAACAACTTTCAGCTGCAACCATAATATTAAAATTTAGGTTAAAAAAATAAATCTTACTACACTCTCTCTGAGAATACACTCCCTGCAAAGCAATAAAAGCCTTGAACAACTAACAGGTATTTTCTCATGGTTAACCAATAATATTTCAGTGAATTTTAAGAGGTCTGGCATCAGCAGTGTGCAACATCAAAACCTGTTTTGTCTCAGGAGCAGACTATCAACTGGGCTGTGAATCAGTGCCGTAATTTTCTTTCCAATGTTGGTCTAGGTAGTAGAAAAGCAACCTAAGCCACCTCTACTTCTGATGCTCTTTGCTTTCAGGTCACCTTCATTTAATAAAGCATCTGCATTGAAGTGGAGCTCAGGGTCAAGGCTCTCCCCAGCTGGGAGGAAGGACACTGGTTTCTACTCCAGCTCCTAAATCCTCAAAAGCAAATGGCTGCACTGCCTCTCCTGCCTTCTGGTATCACAATACGTCTCAACGCCAGAATGCAAATCATGTTCCTTTGTCATCTTTTCTTTCATACATGACATTTTAAATCTATGTTCAAAGCCTAGAAAAAGTCTTGTTGATCTCTTCAGGCTTTGAATGAAGCAAGGACATTTCCAATTACAAATATTTCTGTCTAAAATCTTTTAAATAGAAGTGCAGATCAGTAAGACTAATCCTTCATAAATTTATTAGAGTAGAATAGGAACCATGTTCTTCTTAATTTGAAAAAATGTGGGCAAATTCTTTTCTGATCTTTCTGCATCTTCTGCATAGATTGCTGCACTTGCATTCAGAAAGAAATCTATACATCAGCACTGTAAAATATAAAATATTTAGAAGACAAAGATATCCTTTAATGTCATTCCTTATATAGCCAGAGCCAAACTGCACCCTGTTAAATATGTTAAAACTTATCAGCCTGCAAAACAAGGGTATTTCTATATCTAGGGCTTCACAAAATGTTCAGAAACAACTGCTAGCACTGCATTAGAACCTTTTATACATACACACATACAGAAGCTCCAGAACACCAAATGCCACCAAACATTTATGCCACCAGCAACCAGATTTGCACAGGTTCTATGGTGAGAAGTTAACATGTGATGCTAAGTTTAATTCAAAGCCCTCTTGTTGCTCAGTTATTGAGAAATGAAGTTGAATTTAAGCATTCATCTCACTCCAAATGTAAAAGTTCTAGTTCTGTCATTTGTAATGAACTCGCCTAACAAGGGATAAAAGATTATTGGCAGGAAAAGACAACTGCAGTACATTAAAAGCAGATTAAAGTTGTAAGAAAAAACAGTGGCAGGAAGGAAATTCACAGTTAAGGGGAAAAGGCTCCATATGTCTTCTAACACCAAGATACAATTGGGGGCACCGAGGAAGTCATTAAGGAGATACCCCATTGTGTGCTGGAATTATGAGACATATGGCATGTTTTCCCTAAACTGTGGATTTTCTTGATTATCTACCATCAGCAAACAATTCTAATGGTTTTCAAAAACACTTTTTAAAGAGGGAAAACAATAACCTACAGCTACACTAGAAGTAGTTTGCTTGAGCAAGAAGTATTATATTGCCTGCCTGTATCCCTCAGACAAACCAATGTGGGAACTCGATAATATCCATGGATGACATGCAGTAGCAAAGTTCAAGCCATACTGCCAAGACATGAAAGAGCAGTAACAAATTTTGTTCTATTCCATGAAATTTGGGGATAACTTCCAAGTTTTAAGGAGGCCATGGAGGTAAAAATCCTTGAAGGAGAAATTATGATGACCCATCAGGTTTACAGTGGTGGTTGGTGACACTCCCTAACTTGAAAGGGAACATTTGTATTGATCACCTAAACCCCTGAAACCTCTATGGAAAGTTCTGGAGACATCCATTGTCATCATATGTTAATAAAATCACTAAAAAAATGCCATGGAGAGGCACATTTATTAAATAAACACCTAATCTTTTAGACTATTGGAAGGATCTCCCAACTCAAGCCACACCAGCTTATACAAGAAGCTCAATTTTGCACCAAGTGTCTAAGGGGACACCTATCATGGAGCAAACATGAGAACTGGTAAAACAGATGCTCAGACACAATCCAGTGGCACCTCTGGATTCAGTGTTTCACATGATGACCCTACAACATATCACAGTAAGATTACACTGTGAGGATATCTGGGATGAACTCACTCACATGGACAACCAATGGCCAATGACGTGGTTAGCAACACCTAATAAAATCAGAATTCATAGTTGAATTTATGAATGGGCCCAGAACAATTGTCCATAAATACAATACACTTCATATTATTATATCTTTTACGGTATGAATCCTTTTTACAGCATTTATTATTTTCTACTAATTTTGGCAAAATCTAGTTTTCTATACTCCACTAATATTGCATTAATAATCTTTTAGCGCTGTTTAACTTTTAAGCAAATTAACGTAATGAACTACACTTGAAAACTATTCACAATTTCATTAAGATATTTATTTCAATTTGGTAAAATTAATCTATGAGTCTACCAAAAAAAGAATCTATTAACAAAACCGTTCTATTTCCTGGCGTGTTTTCATTACTGCTAATAACGTGACTGAAGTCAATGGTTCACCCTAAGAAGGACTGTGAGTCACTGTAGGGATCTGGCCTGAGAATGAAAAACAATATTTCAGACTGTAAACCAGGTACAGTAATTATACCAGGTACAGTAATTATAGTGCCACTATCTGTGGCACAGGGGCCTTCAAATATTGGTGAGGCGTCTCCCACAGCTTGGCAGAGCTCTCTGAGGCAACCACACCACCAGAATAACTTTTAGGCCCTCAACACAGAGACAGAACTGCTGATTAAACTCTTTTTTTTACTGCTCTATGACTTATGCCAAGTTGGCTCCTAGAGAGGCACTGCTGATACAAGCAGAATTATCCTGTTTTAACTGAATTTGACCTAAACTTCTTCTCTGCCTTTGAAAAACCGTGTCTGTGTGTGAGTTTTATCTCTTTCAGGTGTGTGGGAAGTTGGGGCACTGTCAGAGTCCAACACTTGCTGACCAGGTTCTTTTAAGCTATTCCACACATGGAAAGTGTAATGTTTAATGTGAATTTTACTTATTTGATGATACTTGATGTTACACAGCACCTGGGTTGAAGCCAGTTCAAAATCCTCCAAAATTCTTGCTGTATGCTGAGGTTTTATACTATTTGTGGGACTGAACTACTTATTCACTCTCCTCACACTGGTCGGGCCAACTCAGGGAGAAACAGTTCCACCACCTGCTTCTACTCAGCTGTTTATCTAAAAGAAAAACCACATTTTGGCAGCTGCTGTGCAACAGCTGTGGTCAGTCACACCCTGCATTGCTCTCTGAGCTCCATGGGCACATCACCCCTGCCCATCCCACTGAGCCTCCTTCCCTTGGAGGGTTTATTCAGGGAGTCACACTCACCCCCTAAGGGCTGAGTCACTCACAGGCACTAAATACACATTACTTCTATGATCTTATTCAAATTTAACAAATGGTTATTTAAGGGGACCTGAGAAGTTGATCGAAAATTTTGGTCATCTTTTCTTGGGAGGTCAAAAGTCGCCTGAAAACCCATTTATGAAAAACTTTTCTTTTCACGTAAGGAATACGCGTACACCTTAATTTAGAAATGTCAAGTGTATTGTGCTTTTTTTTTTTCCCCCATGGTTTTGCTGAGGACATCTTGTGGATCTCAAATTTAAGAAATGAGAATTTTCTCAAACTTTACGAGTTTTTAAAACAGCATAAAAGAACCTGCTTCCTCCAAGTGACTCTACACCAGCTCATTTTAAAAAGCTGATTGGAAAAAAAGCAAAATAAACCACAGCTTCTGATTTTTTTAATCTTATTGAAAAACATCTGGCTCTCTAACAGAATCACAAGATTCAGTTTTCAGTTACTGATATCACACCTGTTCTTTAAATGTAACTATTTTCAAGGATAAACACAATGAGACATCATAATTCATAAACAAAGCAGAAATAAAAAAACTTTGCAAATACATCTTGGATCTTCAAATATTGTGAGGGAACAAAAGAAATCCACACCTCCCCTTCTCTCTCCTTGGGAACACACACCTCTGTTCCTGAGATAAGCCTGAATAAGAATTACTGTTCTGAAACTCCCTTTAACTTGATGGCAGTTTTGACTTGGATTCACACATTTGTGAAGTCATCAGACTCTTGGAAACACTGCATATAATTAACTGGATTTGAAGTAGCTTAAACTCCACACCCACAGAATCTTTCTGAGCCTTCCCAAGTATAGAACAATACAGGTACCAAATCACAGGAGAGCACAAATCCTTTGGAGGTGGCCACAGTACATTATAAAAGGAAATCTGACAGGAATGTAGGACTAAAAGAAAGTTTTTGTTTGTTTGTTCTCCGAAGCACTATGGATAAAACTCACTTTTCAAGTAAGGACAAGATTAATGATACTTTCCCCAAAGAAGGTATCTGTAAGCAACGCTGACCAAGAGGGGAATTTATGAAAAACCCCATAAGCCCATGTTTATGGTAATTTCTTCTCTAAGTGTAATGTCTCAATAAAACATTAATTTTTCCTGTAAATGAATTCTCACAATGATCTTTCACTGAGAACTTGAATTCTAACCAAAATGTGTGGTCACTTTTTATTGTTTCTTTCTTTATCCTATTTGAAGATTTGTTTTCTTCCCCCAGCAATAAGACTCCTTAAGGTTTGTTCTCCTTCTTTTAGTTTCAGATATGTTGGTATAAAACCAATATTTTAAGTTCTTAATGAATCTTGAAGAACATAGATTAGGTAATACAATAATGACAATATAGTCAGAGTAACATGGGAATATCAAAACCCAACTTTTATGAACTATTGTTTTCTCTGTTTCTTTAAGTACCCAATAATAGAAAGTTTGGTTTGGAGAGTTTTTTTAAAATATGAAAAGCACTGAAGTGCTCAAAAAAACTGTGGAACAGAGTGAAATAATTTGATATTCATCTTGCTGCTTTCAGTACCAGTCTCACAAGGTCATGATATAAACCAGCTACTCCAATCCAATGAGATACAGAAACTTGTCTCCTGAGCCCAGTCAAGGCTCTGAAAAGCAACTTCAAAGCTATTCTTGAGTTGAAGACCCTTACTTACTTATTTTCAGATTTATTAAGAAGAAGAGGAAAAAAAAAGTCAAAGTTTTCAGTGTGAATGGTAACTGGAGAAAAAAAGGCAGAGGTTAAATGAACTCCTGCAGTACTCTTTTTCTATGACAAGTTTCAGTTCAGTCATAACAGTCTAAACAAAACCAAAAAAATAACAACAACAAAACAAAAAAAAAAAGGAAGTTTTTTAGCTGCTTGTAAGTCCTAAATTAATAACTGAACTTGTAAGGATGTATCTAGTGAAAGAAAACAACCTTAAAAAGCCTGGTACCCTTTCAATAGCAACAACAGGTGAAAAAAGATATAGTAATGTTTTATCTACCAAAGACACAAAGAGCCTTAGATATCTTTTTTTCTAACCCTCTTTTAAGCATCAAAAGAACAACACTGAAACTGCTGAGTAACACAGTTGAAGACATAGACCTATAGAACTGAATTCAACTCGATGACTAAAGCTGTTTTTAAGGTGAAGTTACTGAAGCCTAAAAATAGGTTGTAAACTGCAGGTAGATCTGCCACAAAATTTACTGCAAGGTTTGTCTTAACACCGTATCTACTATTTGCAGTTTTCTTTACATGGGTAACATACTTATTTAAGAACATATAAACAAAGCAACAACTATAACTTTTCTTAAAAACTTACCAGTTTACTGTTCAGGCCATGAAATGTCTGGACTACAGGAGATGATTCCAGCTATTTGCACTTCCATTACACTGAATAAACCAGAAGAGAAGACCTCGTATGACTTTCCCGAAGCGTTCAGTGCTCTGAATGTCTCCTGGCTTTTCCTCAAGCTCACCTAACTTGTGCTAAAACTAATATCTAGTAACAAAGCCCTAAAAATCTAAAAGTAACCATTTCTCTCAGAAGCTGTGGCAACAGTTCAAGGGGAGCAGGAGAGAAATGAGCTCCTGCCCAGAGCAGGTGCTCTTGATTATCATCAAATGGCAGCAGCCTCCTTGGATAAGCCACACCTGAATTCAGGCTGATCTGTTTGCAGGTAGAATCTCTTCCAAAACTTTTTCCTCACTGATAGAAAACTGGCCACATGTCTGTCGTTCTTGGCCATCAGGAGTAACAGGTGCCCACACACAGTAAGACCCATAAAGTTAATGTTAAATTTTGATACTTGGGTATCTTTTCCACTAGGACCTTCCCAAAGCACAGTGAAATGACATCATTTTGCTCTTGAATAAATATGGTGGGACAGAATTGGGGTGGTCAACTCAAGAGACAAAGGGACAGAGAGAGAGCTGGGCTTGTCAAAATGATGCAAATATTTCATGTCTTGAATAAATGCACTTCACTCGTTTATCTTCCAGTCTTGGAAACAAAATTTTCAAATTTTTTTTCACCAGTAATGTTTTATGGAGAGGAGTATCCGTTTCCATGGTCACATCCCTCAGCTTCATACAGCAATGGAACATTCATCTTTTAAAATCTCTTAAAATCTGAATCGCATTGCTCCAATTGAAAACTGCAAACACACCTTTTTACCCAATATTCAATCGCTACAGGCAAGTTGACGTAGGAATGTCATGTTCCCTGGGACTAAACATGTGATAACTGCAGGGAACAGACATTTCAATACTCAAAAAGAGTTTGCTCATTCGGAATTGTAGAATTAGAATTACTCATGTTTCTATTAATGTTTTCGCTTGCCTAATTAAATTATTAAAATATATTAAAAATTCACCTAGAATTTTGGAACTACCTGTGCTTTCATCCCTCATTTCCTCTCCCAGTCTCCTGCCCTTCCCTGACAGATGTGGCCATTTCTGAGAGTGGGGGTGTCTGCAGTGCTCAGAAACCAGTTCTGTGACTTCAGTCTGGTGCAGCAAAGACAAACTAAATCTGTGACAAAGGTGAGAGCAGGAACCATTTCACACACCAGCTTCACTCTGCTGCCAAGCGTCTGTCGGAGCCCAAAGGCACGTTAGCTCTGAGACACCACTACTATTTCTTAGCAAAAGCATCTGTCTCAGCTAAGACACCTTTCTAGAGGGATGGCAAAATAGATTTCGACATTTATAAACCAAGCATACGTATTAATACCTAAAGTTCAAGAGAAAGAAGCCACCAAGGTGGTCACATTGGTAACACAACGTAGAGAAGCACTTTTTCTAACAGGGAAATAAAAAAAAGAAGTGTATCACAAGTAGCTTCTGTGTGGGGCTATTGACTAGTTGACAAAACAGGCTAAAAATCAATGGCATTTTCTATGGGAAGTTAGATAACTTCCCATAATATAAAAGAAGGGTCTGCTGAGGAATAGATGTCATCTCTACTGATGGCTTAACTACAAATTCTTCATTTATTTATTTCTGCTTTTTGAAGAGCTCACTAAGTTCAGTCCTGGTACCAGCACTCCAGGGAATAAAAGAAAATAGTGTTCCTGTATAAAAGGAAATGGGAAGTTTGAAGCCATGGGCAATGCTGAACACTTAGCACTTTGCTTGCTGTAAATACCAGAAAAATTACCTAAAACCCTTGAGAAACACTTACTGGTGCAAAATTGATCTGATAATGTAAAGAGAAGAGGCTCCCAGAGTTAAATCTTAGCACATCCTCTTTCCCTTAGGATTGAAATCCTGTTATTCTTCATGTCTTGTTATGGGCAAAATGGAAAGCACCTTATAAGCTACTAACAAAATAGTAGTTGTCATCTGGCTTTTGCACACAGTCTGTTCATGACAATGACAAATGTCAACAGATAGCTAAGAAGGAAAAAAAAAACAACCAAGTTTGGCCAGCAAGATTCAAAATGTTTAAACCAAGAATTAGAAAAGGTAGGTAGAGCCTGAAAAACAGCTCCTGCTGTAAGGGAGGGTTGGGTGGTCTTTCTGCTGCAAATGGAGCACAAATATTAGTCAGGTGCACTTTTACTTTCCAAATGACCAACTGGAAAATTGCAGTGTGCACTCATAAGTCACATACAGCTCACGTTGCTAAAAATACTTTACAGATTTCCTTCCAACGTAAAATGGGCTTTTGGAGGAGGGGGGTAATTTAAAAATGACAGTAAACATGTGGCATTTCTTTGTCAATACTTGTTATCCTAGTTTTTCTATCTAACAAATAATTAGTTACAATAATTTTTAGGACAGAAGTGGAGCATTTTCCCCTCTTATTAGCATATGCTTTACTCTTTGTCATGGTTTAATTTGAATACAGGTGAAATTTAAAAGTATTTTATTTTTACTGCAAGAAAAGTAATTAAATCAGTGTTGTATTTGTGGAGCCGCTTTAAAGTATTAAAGTAACTTGATCCCAAATGAACTTAAAATTTTAATTCATTTTACCTTATGCTGGCTGTGGAAGAAGTCAAATTTTTAAATGCAATATGACATATGGCTGTTCATTATTTATACATTCTGTAGCAGACTATAAATTTTACTTTGGAAATATATCGAAGCACTGAAACCATTTCAGTTGCAAACACATAAATCATAGTTACAGTTATTAGTCTAAATGTAATGCCACCCAGGTTCTAGATCAAAACCTTTAAAATCCATTATAATTGATGTCTGCTGCACAACTTATGTCTGATTTTATTAAAGGAGCTCATTATTATTTATATCTTTGAAACATTATATTCCTAGCTGTGTAACCAGTTAAATGTGAAAGATTTGAGGAATGGAGGGAAAGAGGAGGGAACAACAGTCTACAAACCAGGAAGAATAAGGCCGTAATAGAGGACCAAATGTGCTGAGATGAAATTACCTAATCCAAGGTATGGATTAGGCAGCCTGCACTGGTGACTGCTGTTCATTTGGGACAAACGAAGCGGGAATTCTGTGTCAGTCAACTCACACAGCAGTGAAAAGGCTGCGAACCAAACACATGCCCCGTTCTACACGTTGCTTTAGTGGGGAGGGGGAAATGTTTCAGGCAGTTCCTAGAGCTTGAAAAATCACTGAAACCAAACAGAAAGGGCTGAGAGGCCCTTATAGATTTATAAGGAAGCTTTTTGCTGATGGGCTGTTTCCTTTGTGTGGTTGGGATGAGGAGTGCACTCTGGGACACAAATCCTGTAAACATGAGCGAGTCCTTTGCTTTTATTCCTTTGCCAAAGTGGTTGAGCCTCAAAGCCAGAAGCCTGCCCTTTCTGGACCATGGAGACTTTACCATTGCCTTCTTGATATTCCTTTTGTGTTCAAGATTGGCTTTTCCTTAGCTCTAAAATGTAGCCAGAAGAAATAAATGAGAGAGCAGCTATGTCAGTGAGATGTCTACTGAGGACCTGACACTGCATTCTCTAAAATCAATGGCAAGACTTCAAAAGACAAAGCATCGGACTTTCAGATGGTTTGAAGTTTTCAGTGAAGGAAACAAATCTCTGAGACACTGTAAATTAGGTACATGTGAGCTATTGACACTTCCCCTGTCAGGGACAGGGAAGGGCTGGGAAAGGAACCCAGGCCCAGCACCAAAACGGGCACCAAAACACTTATTGACTGATTTGCTTGGAACAACAGAGGCCTTTATTGCCTAGTCCACCACGGCCTTTTCTGCTTTTAAACTATATTTAGCATAATATATTCCTATGCTATGCTTAAGTTTGCATTATGCTTATATTATTCATAAACTATATATTTAACTATGTTTCAACTTCACTTAAACTTCTTCACATTAGCTGAAGAGAAAAATAATCAAGAAAATTAGTATTATTCTCCATATATAGCTTTAGTTTAGCAACAATGTGCAAGAGAAGTTGATGACAATAGGAAAAGCTACATTTGGAGTACAGTAGAGCTGATGATACGACTGCACGGTTTATTATCTCCCTTGATTTTGTTGTAGTTGGCCTTCATACAATAAAAGATAATTTCTGACCACAGTTTGCATATTTCAGTAACTGTTGAACTTAACTATCCCTTAATTTCTTTTATTTATCCTTTTAACACTTAATATTTTATTTAAAGTTTCATAACTTGAGCCAGAGACAGATCTGACTTATGAGGAGGATGCCCAGTTAGTACAGAGTAGTACCAAGAGTATATTAAACAGTAGCTATAAGAGTCTATGAAACACTTGTCTTCTGTTAGAAATAAAAGTGGCATGGACTTTGCTTGTGGTAGGCCTAGGCAACTTATGTTTCTTAAAATCAAGAAAAACTTCAGGAGCAGGAGAAAGGGAACAGAAATGACCTTCACTTGCTTAAAAAATGCAAGCAAACATTATTTCTTAAACTTGTCTTTTAAATGTAAAGTGAAAGAGAAAGATGTGGTTAATACAGATGTAGTGACTATGTAATGCTAAAAAATAAATCTAAAAATCCAACACCAGTTCAATAGTAAGAATTTTCACTTTAAAATAAATGTAGTAAATATTGAGATTTGTTTCTACGTGATTAATCCCATCATACAGAACTGCTTAATGAAAATTACACCTTTCCTCACAATTAAAAGACTGTGCTTCTTGTAGAAGTCTTTTCACGGAAAATTTTTCCATTCCCAAGTTTTACACCAAGCTCTTTGATATTTTCCCTTGTCCCTAAATGCTAAAGTTGGTTTCTATTCAAATAAACCTCACATTTCACAGATAAATGGAAAGTGTAAGCGTTGACATAAAGCACGGGAAGAACTGGCCACCTAGGCCTTGAATCCGGATAATTTGTAAATCTGCTTGCGTAGGCTGGCAGTAATAATAAAAACTCATTAATCATGTAAGGCCGTGGTGCACGCTACCCTACAATAGCCCTGCAGCATTGCTTTGCTGGGGGGACAATATGCTTCATAAACTCAAATTAGTGTGCTGCAAAAGCTAATTGAATGCACGTGTGATACTTTGCCTGGGGATAACATACACCCGAAAGTCAAATGGTCTTACAGCTTTTATTGCTTGGTTAAGAATAGCTGATGGGCTCCTGTACAGCCCAGTAAGCAAGTCTACAAATTATCCGGTTTTCTGTTTCTCTTCTACGAGTGACCTAATTTTTTATTTGAACGTGCAAACTGCCAACCAAAGGAAAAAAAGAATAATCCATTGGTTATTGGCCAAATTTGAGCCCAGTGTGAATTTGTGGATTGGAGGTATACTGGCACTGCCCAATTCTGCTTGGTTTCCCAAGGCTTGTGTTAGTTATAAGAGACCCAAAGATCAAATGACAAAGAGTGACTGATTTAGGTTCTTGCTTTCAGATATGTAGATTTTTAGGTAACACCCTCCTACAGGTGTTTTCTGGGCCACATCTGTGCAAGTCCTAAAAGACCCATTTACATCCTTCCTCTGGTGCTTGGTGTGAGAAGCCTGATAAGAGATTTAAGGTCCCAAACGAAAACAGATCCTTTTATTTAATGAATATCAAAAAGCTAATCATCTGTATCTTACTGCCCATGAAAATGATCTTGTTGCTGGATGAGTAGCTCACTGAGCTTTAGTTTTGATTTTATATTAATTAAGTTCATTATAAGATTGTGAACCTGTGCAGTGCTTTATGATTATTATATTTACTGCAGTATTTACTGCTGTAAGCCAAAACACATGCAATGCAACAAAACATTGAACTGGCATAATAATATTCTATTTGTGTCCTACCACGATAAAGTAAACGGACGGAATGCATACTACATTAAAGATTAAAACTCTTTTCCCCCAAAGAATTAGTCAAATTAGGCTAGCAGAATTCCATTTGGAAAAAAAATCTGATTTTACTCTACTTACCCTTACTGTGCATGACTGCTGATAATATAACCTAGAATGTTCAACAGAAAAAGAGGCTGTATTTCACATTTTGATAATTTGTCCAGGTTACATCCATTCACTGGGGTAGAGGCATGTTTTTAATGTGTATTGTGCTGAGTTTCTTGCCCACTGTATGGTTCCCACTGACTCCATAGCTTATTGGAAATTTAGAGCAGAAGACCTCTTATCCAGTGCTTTATACCATATTTTAAATATCAGGAAACTTCAGGAAATCAGAAAAAGTAGATTGTTTAGAACTTTACCAATGTCTCAGACCCACATAGTCACCTCTTTAACTTGGCAGTTGCATTTGAGCCATGACAAATTTCCTGACTCTAAAAAATCATTGTAGAAATTACATCAAATGCAGCTATTCCATTTTCAGAAGTTTCACGGAGTATGTGGGAAAAAAATCCCCTGTAACCTACAGGTATAAATATTGAGGAAGACAGTCAATAAGGGTGTGAATCTCAAAGTAGCCAGAACTAAGCTATTATTTTACAAAGCTCCTCTAGCAGAAAAAAGGATGCTGTCGAACCAGAGTGCCGCCTTTTCCCTCTGCCCTATTTCACTTGGTTAAATCCAACTGCAGCCCTCCAGGTACAGCACAGCCTATCACAGTCAAGTTGACTCCTTTCTGCATAATCAAAAATAAAACTAATTCCACAGTGCTCCTTACAGCTGGTCATTAGGGGGGTATCTAAAGCAGGGAAAAAAAAGATGCAATGTGACTTCAAAACTGCCTTGATCCAGTAACTTCAGCAGCAAATTGCTTTTGACCACACATACACTCAGGTACTCCTAAGCCCTGAAATCCAAGAACATTTTGCTGCCTAATATGAATAAATTGGTGTGTATTTTAAATTAGTTCTTTCAGTTTTGATAGCCACTACTAAATCAGATATTGGTGGGAGACATTTTCTCTGAAGGGTGTTTTTGCACACTATTTTTTCATGCTCCTTAGGTTAGACAGCTATTTAGTCATTTAGCTTCTCTTCAGCTACCAAACACAAGTGTAGGAAATTGCATTAATTTGGCAGTTATTAGATTTGTTTAATGCTTTTTCATCTGTTACTATTAAATAATTGGATCCGAGAGTTATTTTAAAAGCCAAATGTCTTGCTGTTCCTTGGAAGAGTATTAGGAAGAAGAAATGGCTAAGATTTGATTTCATGAAGGCTTAACTTCAGCTTTCTACAGCTGGAAACATCCTACATCCCTCAGTTGTCCTAACAGCCACTAGCTGTGGGCAAATATGAACACAAAGCTTGCAGGATATCTGGATTATAATTTTTGCCAAAAGTTTCTCCATTTTAATTTTTCTGGTAAAAGCAGACTTAGTTTGGCTTCCCCCCCGCCATTGTCCAGTTCGCTAATTTGTTTTAAAACTCAATTAAATCTATTGCAATACAATGTTGGTTTCTGTATCACTGAATAGCACCTTCCATCTTTTAATTTTTTTTCTAGAAGAAATGGTAATCTACATCATCAAAATTAATGTCAAAGGAATTTTAATTTTTTCTAACATTCAATTTGAAATGTTGCCAAATGCCCTCAAGACTTACCATCATAAAGTGATCTGCTTATTAAGGTGAATTTTGCATTTTCACTCATATATCTGGCCTTAGAAAAATAGTAGTTTTTCCGTCCAAGAATTTAGATGGAGAGCATTTTAGCAGGTTTATATACTGCAAATATAACAAGTTTATATACTTTAGATAGTGTACTGTAAGAGGCATTCTGTTAACAAAGAATAATTCTATAAAACACTCTCACTTCCACACAAAATCAATTTTCTTAAATAAGTGGGAAAGGACAAAATTTATCATTGCCCTTCTCTATGTATAACATGAAATGCAACAGTGAATGTAGGAATATTTTCCCTCTGAAATGGATTTACATCAGAGGCAGATCACTGCTGTATGGTGGAGGTCAGACAACCTTCCAAGCAAAGTCTCCACAAAGTGATGTTCACTGCAAAGGCTCATTACCCAAATCCTGTGCCCCCTTGCAGTAAGTGGGACTATCAGTTTGTACCAGTCGGTTGAAAGAGGGCACCAGTGCTACTTTTTGTCCCCAAATACGGTACTTCATTGTAACTGCAGTGGTTCCCACAGACGCACAGGTTTTAGTTTTGTCATAAGAAAGGGCAGGAACAAGAAAGAGCACTCAAATTCCCTTTGCCTCGAGGCCATGGTGCTCCTGAGCTCAGGCTAAATGATGCTGACAGCTGTGCCTGGACTTTTCCTGCTTGATTCAGACTCATTTGGGATGAAGGGTCTTCAAGCAGGAAAGGGAGCTCTGGTGCATCACATCCTGTTAGGGTCCCTACCGAGGGACTCCCTGATACATTTGTTTAGTACATGAGTGGAAAGTACTTTTTCTGCATTTCAGTTCATTGGAACACTAATATAAATAATAACTGACTAAAGGACTGCAGCCCAATACTTTCAGAATTTGTCTTGATGTTAGATTATAATTGTCAGGAGGCCTGAACAGCAGCAGAGGAGCAGAGCAAGGTAAGGGTAGAATACAAATAGGCCCATGGACACCAGAGCAGCAGGGATGAACTGAGCAGCCTGATTTTCCTATGAGCAGTGCAAATCTCTCTTCAGTCTTCATCTCCCTTTAATTCTTACATTGCAAAACTTTTCCTTTCCACTGTATGGTTAGCTAATTACAGGACCTGCCCTCTCCTGTCTTTAAATTCTCTGTCCCTGGAGCCACAGTTTTTCTCAAATTGTCCCTTCTACATCCTCAAAACATCTCACAAAGGTCAGAGGATCTAAACAACTTTTCAACTCAAACAGTTTATTTGGAGTATCTGACTCAGATAGTCAGGTCTGAGGTGTCAAATGATGTTTATGAATCCCTTCCAACTTGAGATACTCCCTAATTCTATGAAATCTATATATACTAGGACAGGCTCATTTGTCTATATAATTTAATTGCAAAGAATGTAGCAAGAACAACTGGAAGATGAAGCATTGGTGTTGGTCAAATGTTTAAAGCAAGCTAGTGACATTACTTGTACAGAGGAAAGTCCTATGGCAGAAGTGCATGTGTATTATTGCAAACATTACGGTTTTCACAGACTCCAAAATTTTTTATATTAAGTTTTCTATTTTTTTTTTTTTACTGCAGCAAAACAAAGAATATTCCTTTCTCAGTGATGACAGAACACTAAAATTCTTTAATGTGTCATTTCTTTCTGGTATCACTTATGACTAAATACCTGCAGTAGATTAGGGGTCAGTGCACGAAATGCACATGGCAAATCCCGTAACACATATTTCAGAAAATACAACCATTCACCAAAATGAGCCAAATGGAAACCAAAAGCTTTTTATCCAGCAACATTGAAACTGGGATGGGAAAGAAGGCAACAGATACAGCTATTGACACACCATTCCCTCTGTCCTAACTCAGGGGAATGGACTTTGTGGCCTCCTGAGCCCTATTTTCTGTGATCACACACCGTGTCAGAGCCTGCTCGCTCTTGGAATGAGTGCAAGGGGGGCGACAGCAACCTCCTGCCTTTTGCTGGTTTTTTCCTACCCCCAGCAGTCAGAGGTCTGCTGGTGACCCAAATTAAACTTCTGACAGCTGGAGACATTTAAACCTGCAGCTCAAATTGATAAAGGAATGTGGACTGCCTTCCAGAATTAAAGCTTAATACACCATATAGAAAGGTAGCGTGCATTTCACATCCCATTTGACAAACTGCAAACAAACTTGGCACCAAAAGTTTTTAATCAGTGGAGCTTGCTGCAGCGTATTCATTACTGTTACAAAATGGGATTATAGTTATTCGTGATGGAGTTGTATGCTTCATATATTTTTATTGTTATTTATTTTAAAGAATATTTTTACACTGCGGCATAAAAGATTATATGCTATTACTTGTTTAACAGTTAAATATGACACTGGCAATATTCATCAGCATTTTCCAACTCTCACTCCTAAAATTAGTTTTCTAACAGACATTTGGGTAGCTGGACCAATTTTCAGAAATGATGAACATCTCCAGTTTCCACTGGCAACTCAGTCTATTTACTGTATCGTGTTTACTTCTAAGCACAAATTTCAGAAATTACTTTTAGCTATCTGTGTTTAGAAAACTTGGAATATGATGTTGCTCAGTACTTAGGTTTTGGTTTTATGAGTTTTTCCCCCCCACACACACACTTTTTGTCTGTTAACTCACTGGTGGTGAGTAGATAATGACGATTTCTATTCAAAACACACCTCTTATTTCTTTTTCTGTAATGAAAATGCACTCAGATAACAAGTTAAAACAGTGAGCAGTTTTTCAGCTGTGATTCCCACATTTCTGCATTTTTTCTAGGTGTGACAAAGGAGGAGGGCAGTTGGGAAATTTGAATTTAATTTTCCGCACACACCTTATTTTTACATCTGTAAAATCAGAGTGAATCTTCCTCTGCCCTCTGTGTAGGTCAAGAAACTGTGTAAACATGACACCTTTTTAAATAATGCCATAAAATCCTCCATGGGAAAAATATCTCTGCCTTTACAGCTGCATCTTCTGCTTTCTCTAAAATTCATAAAACCTAAAATACTTAGAAGTTTTGTGCTGTACATTCGTAAGTGTTTTTACCAAGAATAATTCTTTTATACATCACAGAAATCTTATACAAAATTTAAAGATTTAATTCCACTGCATTTCCTACCCATTTTTCACATGACTTAGGAATAAATTTTGAAAGAAGGTACATGTAACTTGCAGTAATCTGTGCACCCCTTCTCTCCCATGGTCACAGCAAAGACAGGTGAACCACAAAAGTTATCTTTTTTAATAAGTCTTTCTTAATATAAGCATCGTCAGACAACAAAGCCTTCGTTACACAGAGAGATCTTTCAAAATGCTAGGACAGAGAGAGGGAGGTTTATGAGTTCCTTTGCTAAGCAAGGAAGATGCAGTAATTGAAAGTGCCCACGGGCTTGGAGATTTATTGTTAAGGGAAGTGTGCTGTAAACAAGAGTAACATTAAGGATTTGACCGTAATAATTCAATCTATCTTAGTTTACAAAACAACATCTAAGTTTGCAAGTGGTAAGGTCTTGTTTACAAATAATTTGCAGCCTTCATGATGTAGGCAGCTTTCAAAACCTCCCAGATGGAAGAAATTTTATAAAATGTGAGATATTACTACTGAAGCAGTGGTCACAAGCGTGTAGTTTAAACCAAGTGCGTTTTTCATCAAAATGGGTTCAACCTCTGTGCACTTCAGTGTGTGGGAATGAGGGTGAAACAGCAAAGCAAAGAAATTTTCCTTTGTGGCTGGGCAAACAGATCCAGGTGGCATTACTGGATTAGGAGCCGGGAAGTGGCAGGATAGGATGAACTTCAAGATGGTTTAGATTTGGTGGCAGCAGTCACATAGTCCTGCACTAAATTTTCCAGTACACCTGGGCAGCTCCAGTCTTTCTAAATTTGTTCCTTTTCTTTCTGTAACTTAAGCACAGAATGGTGCTGCCCACAGCCACCCAGCTGAGCAGGCCACACAGCTCACAGGCTAAGCAAATCTCACCTCTCAGTGTGTGATCATCATTTGGATAAAATAACAGTAGAAATTATACAAACCACTAAAATACACTAAAGGAATTCGGCTAGAAAGGGAAAAACATACAGTTATGGAAGAATGGGATAACAGAAATGTGTATTTTAAAGACTTTGATTTTCTTTGCCTGGGAATCTTATTATATCCCAAGTGTTGAAAAAGAGCACTCTCTGTGCAAGATGAAGAACACATATTACTGTAAGGCTGAACTTCTGTTCTCAGGAGCTCAAGGTGCTTTCTTCCAGTCACAACATTCGTCTTAAATTGACCCTAAGGAAAGAAGAAGGTGGAAGAGCTCACCTAGCCAAATGATAAATACTTAGCTCATCCTAACTGTCCAGATCCTGTATCCTGCCCAAGGTAATGGAAGGGCTATTTGTGCCCCTCCTGCTGTGGGCACTGCACTGGAGAGCAGAGCTGGAGTTTTCTATGACACACCTGTGCCAGCAGCCAGCACAGCCCCGGCAGTGCAGGCACTTCTTCTGAGAGAGGACTTCTTACTTACATCCCAGAGCACAGATTAACATCTTCACCAGGGACACTGGATTTCATAGGCTGTGATTTTTAAAGAAAGATCACAGATCTGCCATTTGCACACACACACAGCACGCCATGAAAACATCCAGACAACACTGCGAAATTGGTCTTGGGTCAGACAAGGAAAGGAAAAGATCAGATAACACACTTGATCTTACATAGAAACATATGCTGCTCCAGAGGAATTATTAGAAACTACCTGGGCCTTAAGGACAAAATTGTTAAGCCAGTACTTAAGTGACAGAGTTATTTTGCTATTATCTTTTAAGATGGTAGGAATTACATTGCTACTATCTTTACAATCTGCTGTTCAGCAGAGCACTTGGTACAAAGACAAGTAAAGCATGTGATTTTGGGGACGTATAAAACATGAAAGCAGGTATTTAAAAATATCTCGAATATTTAGAGTCATCAGAATATATAGTTTAATTAAAGAAATATAAAATGAGCACTAAAAGAATTTTTCAAGGTTCTCATAATACCACTAGCTTATCTGGGTCTCTTGATATTCTTGCTTACAGACCTCATTTATTCATCCGCTTAGAGTATTCCAGTTCAAGGAATGAAAACTACTCTCAATTCTGGTGCTGCCATTATGCAGAGGTAGTTAATAAGATGTACTAAATAGCCTCTCACACCTCAAAAGCACATTACAATAATGATAGATGGATGTGCATGCCTGTGTGATGAGGAAAAAAAAAAGGAAGTGAACTAAAGACTGCTCCATTTTCATGGCAATTCCTTTCTTAAGTGCCAAGAAAGAAAAAAAGGAAAACAAAAAAAAAGGAAAAAAAGATTCAATCTACATAGTGGAGATGGTGACAATTAAAAGAAAAGGCTACACCAGTCATCCATTGATTCACTGCTACACAACAGGCTTTATCAGTAACCAAAAGCACTGAAAAATGCGGTTGCCTAACAAGAAGGTATAATCACTAGAAACAGTTTAATTTCCTCCTTTGTGAATAATAATGTCAAAGATCTTAAACACTTCTGTGAGGGAGAACAAGATAGGCAGATATGGAGCAGGTCTTTTAATGCAAAGATACAAATATATTTTGTCCCTATTAATTAATTCAATTCACGCTATCCCTGTGAAATATTAGAGCAAATCTTACAAAGAGCAAATTAGGACATAACGAAATTTAGATTCTTCAGCCTTTGAAGTTGAATGGTAAATTTTCTACGGAGCTATTACAGAATTGGGCAGTAGATTGGTTTTTAGATCACACAATGAAGAACTGTCTGAGCTCAAAGTAGAAAGGTAACAATGAGGAACCCTTTCTGCAGTTTGTATTTATTAAGTGAATGCATCACTGCAGGAACAGATACAGCTAGTCACCAAAAAGTTGGCTAAAACTTGACACATTCACCTGCATGGAACTTATTCTATCCCTCTAATTTTATCATAAGATCTTATATAATTAAAATAACATGATTTTGTGCTTCTAGTTCTCCCAAATCAAGCATTATTTCTATATTTTTATTTATATTCAACAATAGCCATGAAATCGTTTTCATCGTATTTCTGTTTTCCTCTGTCACTCACTAGCTTTTACTTTGTTAGTGGTAACGGAGCAAAACTAAACAGGTTTTGACTTTCAAACCTTCATCTACAAAGTAGTTCTTAGAGTAGTTACATTGCAAAAAGCTTAAGAACAGCATATACTAGCCCTCAGGGCAGATCAAAGCATCAGGAAACAGAGCAGGGAGGTGAAAGAGAGCTTTTCTGGGAAGCATATGCTTCTTTGTGGTCTAAACCTTGGACATGGAACAGTTTATAACCTGGAAGAGTTGATACTTACAAATCAGTTCTCCTCCCATTCCTACCCAACTTGCTACCTGCTTTAACAGATGCAAAATTTTGTGGACACCTGAACTTTCCCAGTGGAACAAAGAGGCCACTTTAAACAACCATTTAGGCAAAAATTGCCAGGTTGTCTGAGCAGTTTCATATGTTCCCTGAAGACAGACTGCAAAAGCCAAAGCTGTGTTTTCACCATTTAGAATTTGAAATGTGCAAGCCTGAAGTAGTCAGAAGAGAGGAAAATCCCCAATCAAGGTGCAAGGAAAGCCAGCTTGAAGAAGGCAGTCGTTGCTGGCTGTAGTATTTGGTGAACGTATGAACTGTGCTCCCCATCTTTCTCCAGTGGATAAACATGTATTTTAATGCAATTTGCAATGGGGTTTGGGACTTATTACCAGCTGTCAAGAGATCAGTTATTGAGGGCTTAATTGACAGTGGATAATTAGCTTCTCTATGAACGGTGATTGTGTTTCACTCTGAAGATAGTGTAGTAAGAAAATGAAGCATATGGCAAAGTCAATTATGATTTTTTCTCAAAACTGTTTTTAATGGTATTTAAGTATTGATCTGTTGGGTTCCAGTTTGCTTTGATGGGTGTGCAATATCCTAAGAAGCTATTGGATTTAGGCTGTTTTCCATTTTAACTACTTGTACCCTATGTAAACATAGAGAAATTAGTATATTGTTATTCCAAAAAAGGCTATTCTTCAGCACAATTTATGGAGCAAATGAGAACGCTTCACAGGGCTGCGGAATTATCAACAGACAGATTATAGTTCTGTCATGGCCTTAAGGCAGGCTGAGTGATCCCTATTACTTTCACTATTCAGTGGAGTTAATGCTGTCTTGGAACTAAACTTATTGAAAAAGGTCTCCTAAAGTGTTTTCTGAAAGTATTCTTTCTGCCTTTGTCAAGCCACACAATGAGAAATTATCACAGCTTTTTAGACAGTAAGTCCCAGCTGAGGAGCACAGGGTTATCCCAGGAGGCAGAGGAACACACAGCCTGGTACTTCTGCTTGCAGACTCACATTGGCATAAAACATTAATTGTTTGCAGACATGTAGTACAGTAGGATGCCTGTTGGATTAATAATCTTAATGTAGCTGTGTCACTCTCACACAGATAGAGCTGAACTCAACAATAATACCAAATGACATATTTCAACAAAAAAATAGCCTGTTTCCCTCTCTGTATTTGAAGGTATTAAGATAATGTCTGGTTTTCTCCTTTTTCCTGTATTAGAAATTTGACACAATATTTTTGAAACAGTAACTACTTTCTAACAGTGATGAAGTAGTTTGAAGACAACTTCTCAGTCTGGCACTCAGCTTTCACTGCAATATTGGCCAAACCAATGTTTTAATGCCTAATTTTGGACCATTATAAAAGTTTGGATTTACACAAGGAAGAAGAACAGAGTCATCAAAAGTTAAGAATCTAAAGTTCCTAATCTAAGGAGTTTAAAATTGGTATTACATCTTAGTGTTCTGGTTTCTCCAATAATACTAGACAGAAGTAATGTCAGTTACAAAACACAAAGGCCTCTGAAAAAAATGCCATAAAAATGCTGTATGTGTTAATATAAGAAATTAATTCCAACAAGTTACAGTTTTAAAGCAAAAAAGGGATGCAATTGGATGGATAAAGAAACGTCTATTCTCTCACCATAGCTGCCTACTGGGGTGAAGCCACAACACACCATTTCCGGTGGGTCAGAGCAGAAGGTTGTCTGCACTCCCATCCTGCCTATTGATGCAGCCACTGAATATCCCTCTTTTGGGAAACCATCTGAAATCTCAAAAGAAACTATATGAAGATTTAGGCTTCTCAAACATAGATTTATGAGCCACTAAATCACTTCACTTTAGGCGTTTAATAAAAAATTGTAAGGTTCAGAGTCTCCTGATACAGCATCTTTGTAACAGCTGCTTTCCATGACTGACAATTTAGCCTGGATTTAATTCAGAGATCTGAGAAGGCAGAAATGGGCAGATATACTACCAAAAGAGTATTTCGCTGTTCAATGAAAGCAAAGCCAAAAGTGATAATATCCAATTCCACTCTAATGGCTTTTATCTGTAGATCTCAAGATGCTCCTGATATTCCCCCAGCTGAGTGCTCTACATTCAGCTCAGGAGGAGGTCAAGGGCAGAACACTCCTGGACTTTGAAAGTTTGCTGAACTGAAGCAGATGTACCAAAACATATTACTGCAGTTTCTGTCTTACATAATAAATCGTGGGCCAAAGGAGCAGTAAACCATCAACCACCAGCCTGATAATTGCCTTTCTAATGAAAATGTGTGCCCCTTTTGTGTCATTTCTACTCTAAAACAGCATGCTAGTACCCACTAGTGAACAGTGCACTCAGCAGAAGCATAACTAATAGGAGAAATAAAAATTACGTCCCTGATGGCGTATTTTTAAATGTATTAAATAATGATTAGGGGCAAAGGGCAAATATTCAGCAATCAGCAAGGAACCAACAGGGAAAAAAAGATACTGATTCAGTAAGTTAAGATCATTAAAAAAAAAAAACTTAGTGTAGCCCTTCTCAGAAATCTCCCACTTGTCAGAAGAGTACTGAAACAGATCATCCTTTGTTTTGACTGAAGGTAGTCTCTTCTCCAGATGTTAAGGCTTTCTGTTATCTGTTGCTATGTAATATATACATTGCTGAAAATATGCTGTCAAAAAGACACGGTTGACAGCTAAGATATAAAAAGGCAGTTCCAGTTAGAGCTGGCCACATTTCTGATTAGCTCCTCAGTAAACAGAGGGCGTTATTACTGACAGCGGGTGATTTCAGACAAGGTAGGTGAATGTCGTGGCATGACTTGCGAGCCTCTGTTGTGTGTTATGGTATGTTAAGAAACAGCAAAATCACCTCCAAGAGCATTGTTGCCAGACTTAAAGAGAGACAAGGGTAATAAACCAATCTGCTCAACAGAATTTCTCAATTGCACTCCTCTTTCATATTGAACATATTGAAATACTTGTATATACAGCCACGAGTTGCTGTTGGGTAAACCTAGATGGAATAGGATGTCATTTGGGGGCTTCATAATATTTCTGATCCTTTACAAAGGTTGGCTGGGAAAAAAAAAACCTGTACATATTAAAAATGACAATTATTTCTTCTATAAAAGGAACAGCATAATACAGACAAATGGACGTGGCAGGAGAATTGCCAATTATACTTGGCCTGGTTCAAAAGGTTAATAACGAAATAGATCTCTGGCTTATATTTCAAGAAGAAAACTAGCAGCAAGGCAAAATTATTCATTGTAAATCAAGTAAAAATATTTTCTTTGGCCTTTCTCTGGCTATTGCTAACAATTCACTTCTACAAAATGCTTTCTGCTGTTGAAACAGGTATGCTCAATCTTCTAAATTAAATTTAAATACTTTCAGATAGAATGAACTAGGTTTTTTTTCTTTATCTGCTACTTACATACTTTTAATGATGTAAACAGAACTGAAGGACACGGGAATGATCCTCATTAATCCAATAATACTTTGTGGTTAGACCAGGTCATGGGAATATTTACAATAAAAAAACTTCATTTGCTCTATGGGTTGGTTTGGGAAAAGGCAGTAAAAGAGAACAATTTAGATGAATCTAGAATAAAAAATCTCCTGGTAAACAGGAGGTTAAAAACAGTAATTATTTGCCCCATTAGCTGTGGTAAAGTTGAAGTAGTTACCTTAACTGGTAGACAGGATAGGTGTCAAACCTGTGAAGCCAGGCACAGAAAAAAAACCAAACAAACCCTATTGTCAGAACTGTTTGAAGGATTTAATTTGCTGAAAATGGAAATAAAGCACATTTAAGATACTTCAAGTTAGATAATTAAAAATTTGTAGGTATTTTTAAAGGCCTTGGTTTTCGGTAGCTATCCATCTGGAGGATACCTACTAGTTTTCCATTTAAACTGAGACTTCATAAACAAAGCAACACTGTTATGCAGTGGCATTTCCTCCTTTTCCCCCCATTAGATTTCTCTTGAGGTTTGATACAGTTTGATACTTCAATTGCTTTCGAAAGTATATATGCATGATCAGGCTGCTGCAGCAACGTGTATCTTTGTCAGGCATCATGCCCTGGACAAAATCCTCAGCTAAAAACCCTCACCAAATAACAACATAAAATCCCAGCCCTTGACCATGTTCAGAAACTTGTCAGAACTCGGGTACTGACCCAAAGCAGAGAGCAAACTTCAAAATGGTTCAAAATGACACAATATGTTCCAAAAACTACACTAAATAGTTAACATTAACAATAAGGCAAATAAAGTCATTGAAGTCAAGCAGTAAAAACCATCTTCTGAATAATACAGACCTCAAGACAAACTTTCTGATCGGTTTTAACACCATTCCAAAGCTCTGCATTTGGGAGTGAACTGAGATGTGCTCCCGGTCACACCACCATCTAAGAGTATTACAGAGGTGACAGGCATCATCTGAAGATGAGGAAAGGCAATTGCTCACTTTGACCTGTCAGCCCAGGTGACATCAAAAGTACCAAGAGAAATGGAAAAGAATGAACGGGAAAGAAAAGAAAAAGTATGAAGTAACAAGAAGGAAAACCTGGAAAAAAAACTGTCTTGCCATAGAGGGTCTTTTCACTTAGGTCATGAACTCATGTCACATCCTCAGTACAGTTGGCAATAAATGTCTGTTAACCTCACACAGAAACGAAGCGTAGCCAGGATAGTCAATATTAACTGCTGAAATAAAACACACCAATGCAAATCCAAAGACTCTATAATGATTAAAAGATACCACTATGATAAACTGAATGTAGATGCGGGGAGCCATGAGTGCCTGAATTTTAATGTCAGCTGTGAGAGTTCATTGGGTGACCTTGACAAGTCACTTTCTTTCATTGTTTCATAGATCCACACAGAAATTTGGAGAAACATTTACAGGTTTAGATACACAGCTGCGTGTCTACAGGTACTAGATATCTCTCTTTTAATGGAAATGATCTTTGTATGTGCTTAATGTGCTTTTCAGGTGTAATTTTGGTAAATGTGTCCGGGTACTTCATGTTTCAGATGTTTCCTATGGCCACCCACATATGGGGAGCCCTGTGAAGGGGTGGGGCTGGCAGGCAGAGGAGGCCAGTGAGGTTTCACTTATTTTTTCCATCAAAAATACAAACAGCCTGTTTATTTATATTGATTAATTCAGATTAGATTCATGGAGAACTCAAGAATTTGTTGCACGTGCCAAAGGAAGACAAGAATATCGGGAAAATCTGTTGATTAGGTTGCACTGCTTCTAAACCCTTGCAAAGATATTAGATAACAACCAAGTAAGTATTCATATAGGTCATTTAGAGATTTTCTAAATACATGCTGGGAGAGGCAAAAAAGGAGGAGAAGATTTGCAAGTACTACATAATTATAATATCAAATCATAAAAGCCCAGGATTCAGAAAACTACTGTGAGTTTCTATTTAAAGAATTTAGAGTTGAGAATTGAGATTTAGTCCACAACATCTATTTGGCCCAATAATTACACTCAAAATAACTGATAAATGTATTTAGCAGGAGTAGTCACTAAATTAAATTTCTTATTTTGTCATCTAGTTTTACTGAAAATAAACCCATACATCCTAAAACCTCTTCAATAGAGTTTGGTAATTAAAATTTTTTAGGAACAAGTTTGACTTATGTCAGTAAGGCATCTTGAAGTGCATTACAGTAAGATCAACTTCTGCTTTGTGAATTGGCTGAATTGTTCTATTGTCACATTATCTCAACTTTTTGTGTTTAATATTAATTGCTGATGAAAGCAGAACACTGGAAATGCATCCTTCTTCCCCCATACTAACCTACTCCAGACTGATAACTAAATATTTTATTCAAAAACCAAGTTAGACAGTGATTTAGAACACAGAAAGATGAAAGATTAGAACATTATTTTTTTAGTGTTTCAGAGATCAGTGATGCTAAAAAGCACAACAGATTAATTATTCCTGTTATCTTGTTTGATTTCCCAAGAAAATTAAAGGAATCCTTACTGGGGGATTATCACTGTGATAGTCAACACCAAAATCAAAAGCACTGATGCATCACCAGTTTCAGCCCCATGTTTGGGGAGCTCTGAATGCAAAATGTTACTATTTCCTCTGGGCGTTTCCCACATTGAATAGCCCATATCAGATATAACAAATCTTTAAATTGTTAAAATACCTTTGGTGATGAGCGCATAGCAATAGATATAAATAAGCTACCACAGTTTCAACATTCACTTTTATCTTTCACGGAGCCAGAGTTATTATACAAATATATGATCATACAATGTATCTTGCACTTTTTAGCTGCACACTATATTCTGATAATAGTTATTTACATAATTATTCTTTCTGCAGGGGAAGTATGGCACACTATGAAAAACACTCAGGAAAAAATCATTAGACAATTAGTCATACAATACTCTGGAGCTAAATCCACAAAACTGTGCAAATAAGTAACTTCCTCCATGTACTTCTGTGAAGGAAGGTTATCCTAAGTGAGTTATCAATTTCAAACTCAGGTGTGGAGAGACAGTGAATTTCATAGGACTTACACGCACTTACCAAATAAACAGATCCATTTTGCAGTGCCTTTAGAAATACCATTACTCCTGTGTTAGGATTTTTTTTTTTTTGCCTCTTTCTATTGTCTTTCCTGCTAATATGTTTGGAAAGAAATAGAAAAGAGTCCAAGTCCATTTTCCAAACCTCAACCTTTGGACTTCAGACAGGTGAATATTATCCTAATAGTATAACAACTTTTGGGTTTGCTTTTTTGTTCTCTTGATCCTAAACCGCTTCAATTTTTGAAAGGCTGAAACAACTTACCCACACAAAAAAAATGACACATGGGTGGCTCACACACTCTGTGAAGATGATCAAGTAATAAATCCACACTGTACTAATTATTCACAACTCTTAAGACAGACCAAAGTGAGTTTACTTGTATAAGGACAATGTGGAGGGCATACACAAAAAGCCGAAATTGTTTGCTGCAAGGCAGTGATGAGGATGATTTTTTTCCCCCCAGCTTCATAAGATTCAATTTTAAAAGGCAATTCAGGGCAGGCGAAAGATGCGCAACTTTTTAGGTACTGTGCAACAACTCCTTTTCCGAGTTCTTCTCCTCCCCAATAACAGTATGTGCATGGGGCCTATCTTATTTATAGGCTCATCATTATTTCTTACAAAGAAGGATGAGTAGAAACTCATCAAGAAACTCATATTCCCACAATCATCAAAGGGTTTCCCCAGAGAATTCCAGTGAGCTAAACAGGATTGCTCAGCTGCAAAGAAACCACTTATGCAATCCAGGACCTGGGGAGCGTTCACTGGTAAATAAACCCCACGGACCCGCACTAAATCTGCTGCATACAAATGTCCTGGGCTGTTGGCTGGGACTTCATCAGACCTGATGGTGCTGTGCAGCCCTGGTGACCTCCCTTACTCTCTCATAATGGCCTGTCCTCCCTGACCAATTTAAGTCACTCTTCTGGGAAAAGCTGTCTCTCATTTTCTTCATCTCCACCTGGGGCCCCAGCCTTTGCTGGGGTTTCTAGAGGGCAGTAAAACAGAGATCAAAATAATGAGGGCACAGGACACGTGTCTTAATTTGAAGAACAATCCTGTGGTGGCAAACACTAGCTCTTCCTCAGGATTTTAACAAACAGGTGGAAAATACACCTCTGATTGGTCTGTGAACATAGTGCTTAGCTTTAAATAAACGTTGATGCTGCTAATAACTAAATATCATTGCCCTGAGCCAGCAGGTTTGGATACAGTTCTGTATATTCCTTACAGTTATTTGCCCCCTAGTCGTGCTTGTTTTCTTTTGAAGAATAATTAAGATTTAATGGCATATTTTCACAGGTTTTTTTCTGCTTGCTTTCTTGCTGCCTACTGTGCTGATTGCTTGTGTCTGATCCTGGTCATTATAAGAACCGTACAGTAATTGCCTATCTGGTGACTCGTTAATGAAGGTCCCCAGAGAGATGAGAAGCTGTTCTTTTGAAGTTCATCATGTTTGCTGTTGGCCTTCTAGTTTAATCTATACATTCCCAACACCTTATTCAATTATTGGAAACTCCTTTTTTTCTAAGGATATAGACACCTTGTAAACAAGGTCCTTTATCTCTGCTAACAGCAGGGCTTACCTCTGATAAATCAAAGCATTTTACACACCAGGCACATTCTTTTCATCTTGGAAAAGCTAGGAGGATGGTTCAAAAAAAAAAAGAGAAATCCAAAACATTTTAGTAAAAGCAGGTGTGTTGAATCAGGGAATTACCTCCAAAAGGTAGCATTTCAAACATCTGAAATTCAGCAACATATTGTAACAAAAAGCTGTGCTCATCAACACACGTTTTCCAATTCTCAGGAGATGTACTTTCCCTTTTAGACCAAGCTTTATAAGAGAGTTACATTTTAGAATTTTCTATGAAGAAAAAGTTTGAAATTGCTTAAGGAGTGATCTTAATATTTGGCAGCAAGCCAAACACAAAGCTTCCAGCTATTTATTTTCAGGCACCTAACCTGCTCTTGGAGACAAACAGAGAGACAATCCATAACTCATGCTTTACCCCTCTCCTAGCCCACTGCTTACCTAGGAGTGCTGCCTCCTCCCAGATCCTTATCTCTGACTCCCTGTACTTCCATGCCCCACTAACAGTAACCTAAAATGTCTGCAGAGCATCTCGCCAGTTACCTGATGAATGGATTTTTGAGAGACCTACCCTCATTTCACCAGAAACTTTGCAAAATGTTTTACAACACATTCTGGTTTTGACAAATGAACCTGCCAGGGAAAAGACTGTTTCAACTGAACATTTCTGCGACTGTAGCACTGGAAATACTCAGCATCAGTTCAGATAATTAGATTTTTGCAGTGTTTGTTTGTATGGTGGATGGCAGTACACAGAGGTGGAGGGGAGCGTTTTGCCTTCGGTGAAGGGCGCAGTGAAGGTGATTAACTGCTTCCCTTTTATTATCTGTGTCATTTACTCGATTGTTTTTCTGCAGTTGTGCTCTCCTTACAAGAGAGCTATCAGCCTGCACGGGGGGTCCACTGTTTGTATTCTCAGGGCTGCTTCATTTTCTCAGTTTGTTTGCTCAGAATTTAAGAACTAGCTGTGAGCAGAAGGAAGTCTCCAGAATGAGGGCTCAAAGCAAGGAGCTCTTACCTCCAACAAACGCAAACACATGCTCTAGAAGGCTCCAGGAGTCCCAACCATACATCATGACTTGAAAGATCCATGCAGAAAGTTTCTCTGGGTGTACTCTAAGGGGAACATCAGGAAAAGTCAGATCCTTTCTCTTTTCGGGTTTGATGGCAGTGGTAAAGAAGCACGAGAGGACTGATGTCAAGTTAAGCCATCAGAAATTAAAGACAGGTTTTGCGTATAAGCAATTATAAGCTGATATATACGGGAGAACTTAACAGCTCCACAACCAATTTTTTCTTAACCCAAGACACCTGATGACAACTGCAGCCTCCTTGGCACCTGAGGCAACTGGGGTTGCTCAGTCTGGAGAAGAGGAGGCTGGGGGAACCTTATGGCTCTCTGAGGCTGCCTGAAAGGAGGTTGTAGCCAGGTGTGGGTCGGTCTCTTCTCCCAGGCAACAAGCAACAGGACCAGAGGACACAGCCTCAAGTTGTGCCAAGAGAGGTTCAGGTTGAACATCAGAAAGAATTGTTTCAATGAAAGGCTTGTCAGGCATTGGAAGGGGATGCCCAGGGAGGTGGTGGTGTCACCATTGCTGGAGGTGTTCTAGAAGTGGCTGGACATGGCATTTAGTGCTATGGTTTAGTTGCCAAGGTGGTGATTGGCCACAGGTTGGACTTGATCTTGGAGGTATTTTCCAACCTTAATGGTTCTGTGATTCTCTCTTCATACAGCCTGCTATTCTTCGGAGCACCAGTCTAACAAGAAATCTCATTTTAAGATTCAGGCAAGAACAACTTTAACTTACTTTAGAGTGTGATCTTCCTTTCAGTCATCAAACAGAAGGGGTACAAAGCCATTTACCTCTCTTCTGTAGGTTGAGAGGACCAAGCAGGAATGGGATATCCGCTGTGATTCCAAACTGCTCTTCAGGACTCCTTCTTGCTTATAAAACCAAGTGTGAAAAAGCAAGACACGCCTCCCACCCCCTCACCCGAGAGAAAACCCTCTTGAGTTCTCTTTTCCTCACTACCTCGTGCTCTTGCAAATTACACACAGGACTGAACAGCATTAAATAAAGATAAGCTTTAGCACTTTTTCTAGAATGATGCACAAAGTGAGGAAGACAGTGGGGGTGCCTGTAAATTGTGCCATTTTAACATCTCACAAGTATCATCGGTCGTTGCAGCCACAACTCCTCCTTTGTGGCCCTGTGTTCAACAAAAGCAAGTTGGCAGTAAAACAGTATTGTTCACATAAAATGTAGGCTTCTGCTGCTAATTGTTTGCATTTATTGCATTGAAGAGGAACTTTTTCTTGAATATTTGAAATCCATACAGTTCAATAAAAAATGTCTACTGCCAATTTTGATCCGACATGTCTTGAATATTTTACAATGTTGAACAAGCTTCAGGGTTACCCATACTTGCTCTATTCACATATTAAATTTTTTCAGGGTAAAATTAACATCATGTCAGCAGGAGATCAGACTCAGAGGGTCTTGTGTGGAGAGATCTACCAGTCAGCGTGGAAAAGCTGAGGGAGTTGTAACTTGGATTTGCAGTCACACGATGTCAGTCATCTCTTCATCATTCCTTCTCTGTTCTGCCTTGAACGTGACACGTGCAACCCACAACTCTCCCAAATTAAAGGAAGAAATCCATAGCCTCACAGAACTCCCGGCACTCTTGGCCTCTGTTAGTGCTTTTAACAGCTGTTTTGCCCCAGCTGAACTTCACCTGCACAGAAAGGATTCCGCACTGCCAACACCAGATGCAGCACAGGACAGGTCACCCCTTATCATCTTTTTATTCAGAAAGGATGTGTCAGGCACGAGAAAACAAACACAAACTTGGCAGGAAGTTTTCTCCAGCAAACAGAACATGAACTACCAAAGGGACTTAAAACTAAGTTCACCTTTTTAATAGTTAATCACAGAATGATGAGGAAATGTAAAAGCAGCTTTAATTGAGACATTTGTTCATAGCAAATTAACAATTCCAGTGAGATTGCTTTAGAGATATTTTAGTTTGCCAAGAATGAAAGTATCTTTACCTCATTCATCCTTACAGTATTCCAGATGTAACAAAACCAATTCTTAAGTAGATATAAAAAAAATCAAACATCACACACAAAAAACCCCACAAAAAACAAACACACAAAAAACCCACACCGACCAAAAAAACCCAAAACTCAAACACACAGAATTTTTATGGCTAATGAACTACTTATTGACTCTCATATCATTAAAGTACTAACACAATGTAAATTAATAGATATTGTAATTAAGTAATGAAAAGGCTAAAAAACTGTTCCTGGTTGCTTGTCAATTGAATGGGGAGTGAAAAAAAACAACAGCAAATCATATGCATGACAGTTACAGTACATGATTTTGGAAATCTGAAAGTTTTATTTGCTGAGACTGTAGACTAGGCTATGAAAACATTAAAAATCAAATATTTGTGCGAACATAAAATTGATGATTTGTTGTAGTAAACAGTGTATAGCCTTGCAACACAAGTTAAACTTGGGTTAAAATAAGATGTGACTGAAATACGGTGAGATTGTAGGATAAACAGAATTACTGTAGCCATTACCAAGCATGTTTTGAACACAGGGCAAATAAAGGGTCATATAACACCAGGAAGAGGGAATTAAATTCAGTGATAGTATGGTAGAGCTTCCACTGCAGCATCAGACAGAGTCATAGCATGACACAGGAAAACTGTTATTTGTAAAGAAATCTGAAGCCATATGAAGAGTGTGGTAAAGAGCTACGTCAAAGTATTTAGCCTGATCCACAGCTGCCATTTTTAAAATGTGTTTGAAGAAGACAAAAACTTATTCCTAATCACGGCCCTTGTATCTATTTCTTATTCAAAATGCGGCTTTCCTGCCATGAAATTGATTTTACAGGAGAAAGATGCAAATCGAAATAAAGGATGTCTTAAAAGAAGGCTGCCTGGTGTCTTTGGCTTCATGGTGTGCCCCAATGCCCTTTCCATGCTTTACTACAAGGCCTTCTAAGGATAATGAGTGCTCTCATGTTTGGTGTTATTATAATATCAAAAGGCAAGTGCTTCTCAGGTTAGAATCAAATGGAAGTGAAACTACAGTTGATGGTTTGGTCAAGTTTGCCATTTTCACATTCCAATATAAAATTATTTTTTTCCAGATCCTAAGGGTAACATCAAGAGGAAGATTTGTTATCTCTTCCTAGAGTAGATAGATGTTTAATGAGCACTTGATGATTCATCCAGAGTATAACATTTCAGCTGAGAGCCTGGTGTTATTATTCAAGCCCATTTCACAGTCAGACAGCTCCCACTCTTCTATAAAGTATTTTTTTACTCTGTGAAAAACAAGGCCTTGGAGGCAAGTCTGGGGATACACAATGACATATTGAATTTACTGGCTTTGTCTGGAACAATATGGCAGAAATATTTCAGTGATGCAAGACCGTATCTATAAATAACTTGAAAATGTGGTGAAAGACTGTGCCAACAGATTGTTGAAATCCCCAGTGGTTTGAATAGGAGTTTACTAGAGAGAATTCCTAAAGGACTACAGTTTCAAGCAGAATGGAGCCAAGTAAAAGTAAAACCAGGGAATCTAAAATGTCACTGCGTGAAGGAATCATCTAATATTACAAGGGAGCAACACTCAGCTTCTGTTTGTCATTTTACACTTTCAGATGTTTGAATTTCTTTCAACGGATTCATTTTCTCCTCCTTTCTTTCTCCTGCCTCCCTTTTTAGGTGGCTGTTCATGTTAAATAGGTTCTTCAAGCCAGGAGTGGGGAAATACAAACACGGTTCCGAAGAGTAGCCCAAAATGCAGACGGCCAAATGAGCCATTAGAGCGTGAAATTCCCCATTCTCCTTCCCCATCTGTTTGCTGGTCTGGATTCCCTAACTTCTCTTCTTGCTCCCATTTGCTTGGCAGCTGCTGCAAAAATCTTCACCCCAGCCAGCAACAGAAGCTCAGGGGTTGTTTCCAGGGCTGCTGCCAGTGTGGTTCTGGGAGCCCTGCACGGGGAGGACACGAGCTGCACCTCCCCTCTCCTAAACCTGGAGCTGTCCTGGAGAGCCCAACACGGCAGGGCCTTCAGCAGCAGCCTGCACATACTTCCCTGAATGCAGCTCACTGCTGAGAGAAACTTGAAGGGAAATAAATTTTCCCCAAATTAACCCTTCCTTTACATCAAGAGCAGCTGAAGTGAGAGCTTCAACTAGCCAGGAGCCGAGCAGGATGTCTTTACAGTCCTACAGGAGTGAATCACATCTTGGCTATTTCTGTATTTGCCAAAAAAAAGTCTTTAAGCAGATACCGCTGCATAACAAGTTAAACTCGTCACCTTCCCTCCTTTCTGTGACACTGCAATGACATCAGGAGAAAGATAAACTGCCCTAACTCAGGGCCGACACTCCATCCAATTTAAACCATACAAAATTTAAACATGGGTCAAAATTGTGGTGCAAAGCGTGTTCCTGTTAAGCGAACAGGTGAGGTCCAACAGCAGATTAGATGGAAAAAATAAAGTTTAAAAGAAATTCAAGATGATGAAGATATTTTTTAGCTGCCTGGTATCAATTCCTACCCCAAGATCCAGTTCTGTCCTCCTTCAGGTACCATTAGAGGAAGGGATTTTCTGTTGTTCTTGGCTTCCTCCTTCCGTCTTCCACACACGCTCTTCCTGCTGGTCTTTGAAGATGGCCCAATTCAGGTAGGGAAATCCTGCCCTCTTAAGATGTACTCAGACTTTCACAGCAATTAAACTAATTGGCAGCAAATATAACACATACCTTAATCGCAACTGCAACACCTTGCGATCACACCAAATCCCTTCTGAAAAGGAGAGTGTTATTTTTACAGGACTCTGAAAAATATAGGAGTCTCTGTTAGAATATTTCATTGTATTATTTTCAAAGGTCAAAGAATCCAAATAAATAACTTTACTCCAATAAGCTTATCTGTTTTAAAAATCTAAATTAATATTTTTAGTTTGCAGTCATGATTTGTTCTTTTTTACCAATCTGCACATTTTATAAGGTCTACTTCAATAGCCCTTATCCCCACATATTTTCTCATGGTAAATATTAGGGTTTTAACATGCACAGGGAAGCCAGAATTATTTAATGATCTTCTTTTTCATATTTTAATTAAAAGACTGACAGCTAAAGTGAGCTGATGAACATCACCCAAACACGAGCCTATTGTGAAGTGCTGTTTCACATATGAGAGCCACGTAGTGCTGCATCAGAAACCCACATTTATAAGGGGCACAAGGGACCCTAATGGTCTATCTCTAAAAGTGGCTTAAATCAACCCCCACATGCAGCACCTGCCAAAGGCCTGCCCAAGAGTCTTCCAGCCATCACTAACAATCCCCAGGGATGCTGGATGCAGGACGGGAGCTTTCCATGCAGCAGCTGCTCTGCCTGGGGCAACAGATATCCCCAGAGTCCCTGGTCACTAGGGGACCTTCTTCATCATCTTGCCACCACTGCGAATACTGATTCAGCTTCACTGGGGCTCTCACTGGCAATTCAAACATCACTTTGATTTAGATTCATTTTGAGTTATATGTGATGAAGCTGGTGCCTTGTCTGGGAGAGGATTCCCAGCGTTACTGGTATTAGAAATGCTGCACATCATTTATAGGACAGACAGGTGAGGCTCCTTCAGGAGACGTGAGTGGAAAAATCAGATAACCAAAGGCAGTGTTGACAGCATATTGCTCCCCTCGAGTAACAAAGGCGAATCAAGACTCTTGTGACAACAGACAGAGCAGAGGGACAGCACTGATGGTGTGCTTATTCCAAAGCACAGCCTCCAAGGAAGGAGGCTGTTAACCGAGCAACTGGTTTACAACTGGAGCATCCCTCCCTCCTTTTATATATTACTGGATTCCTTCATATGTTTGGAACAGTCACAGTGTTCTTTGCTTAGCATCTTTGAAAAGAGGAAGGAATTACTTCCAGAGAGAGATCACTGCACCGCAGTACAAATAGCACGTCTGTGCAGAACCTGAATGGAAGCAGAGAGAGGGTGGGAATAGTCAGTCTTCAATTACCAAGATGGCAGGTCACACGAAATCACACTGCTCTCGCCCCAGATATCTCTTCTGAGCCTTCCAAGTTCTACCACAGATAGAAGCATGTGGGAAAAGTGATCCAGTAGTTTTGTTTGTTTGCTTGTTTTCATCTCTCCTGACCTAAATGTTTTCTCAGGAAGAGCAGTTTGGTATCAGACACATCTCAGTCCTTTTCGTCCCACTGACCTTCCAGAAGCCAGGAAGGATTGACAGAGTGAGCTATGCTTGCTCTAATTTTGCTGGACAGTGCCATTCACTTGATAAGGACATGACAAACTTTGATTCTCAACGTGCAAAGCCACGGCTTTGGGTGAGAAGACTATGATTATTACAAAAGCCAGAGAGTTTTCATAAATGCAAATTTTCAGACATCCTACACTTAGGGTAAATTTATTCTAATGCTGCAACATAAAAAGAGGAGCAACTGAAGACGTTCCCTATCAGGTTTATAAAGAAAATAGCATTTATTTTTATTTGGCTTTAAATAGCAAGTGATAAGGAGAGTAGACACATACACTGATGATACCACCCAGGAAGAGTCCTTTGGGAGGCTCAGCTGGAAAAACGTCTGCTCCATTCAGATCTCGCTGCCTCAGCCTCCAAAACACTCAGCCCTGTGAAGGCATTTTGTGTGTACAAAAGCAAAACATTCAGAATGACAGCAGTCAATGGAAAATGTCAGGATTTCCACTTTGACGCACTTGAGTCCACAATACTCCCTCTTACACCTTTTTTTTTTTCGATGTTTTTAGCTGAGCAGGCTTCAGTCAGCACTGAGAGAAACAGCCAATGCAAAAGAAAACAAAGTTTCCCTATATCTGAAGGGCTCACTGATGATTCCCTCTCAATTAATAGGATATTCTACGTTAGATGAAAACTCAGAAGGATTGCTAGTTGAAAGAACATCATGCACACTGTGAGCAGCTATTGCCACTTCTGAGCTCCAACTTCCTCAGAACATTTCTTTTACTGTGCCATTTGAAAAGAGTTCCTCCAAGGTAATGAAGATTAACTGGAAATGTATTTCAAATAACCTATGGCATTGCAATCTCTTCAGCTATTCCTTAGCTGGGGAAATAACAACACAAAATTAAACAAAATTACTATCATTAGTTTACAATTATTTGATGAAGAAAAGGAGTCAGAGCTCTGAACTTTCAAGAGTTTTAGAAAGAAAAGTAAGAAGGAAAATTCTGATGGTTTTTACTAAAGTGGCAACAGTTTGCTTTAATCTAAATAACTCAGACAGAGAAGGATCTGAGATCCTGTGTGGAAGATCCAAGTATAAAAATGAGGAAACTTGATTATTTTACTTCCTCTCATGCAAAAGTATTCTCTGCTGGGCAGAGCAGCACATACCCACTTTCTGTCCCCAGTAGCCAGGATAAAGGATACAGCCATGGGAAAGCAAATACAGCTTCAACAGCCCTGACAACCATAGGGGATAAGATAATAGAGTAACTGCAACTTAGAGGAAATTAGAATCCATGAGGAAAGGTTAGAGGGCAATGTGAAATCACACTGATATCCAGCCTAACACTACTTTTCCATAAATGCCATTTGAAGGATTTTTGATGGAGTTGTTTACTGGCCTTGGGGTGGGGCAATTCTGCATGATAATTATGCAAATTCTCATTCAAGTGGAAGGAAAAAAAAGTAAATTACAACTTATAGCTTACAGCTCACAGGGTCTTTAAATATTAATAACATGCACATATATATTAATAATAATTTTAATGATGAGAGTATTGTAAGCAACAATGAATGAGGTCCGATTATAAACGATGTCAGGTATTCAAGGGACGTTTTCACTGTAATTAAGAGATGACAGTGGAAGAAAAGCAGGCTTCAGAAATTGAGATCTTTCGCACAATGAAGTTCAAGCAATTTAGATTTGTTCTTGGTAAAGGATTCTCTTCTTCCATTGTTTGCCATTTGGAATTTAATCTTTTTTTTCCTGTCTTTGGAATTTTGCCATTCCTTTTTCTTGCACGATCTTTATAGGCTTAGTTTCTGCAGTGGCAGTATTTCATTAGAATTTCCCCACTGAGAAACTTCTTTTTTTTTTCTTTTACAGAATATGAGAAGACAATCTACCAGTGAAATATACTCGCTCTAGTACAATCTCACAAGGAAAGTATCAAATGCCCTAACACCAAATATATTTAAAACTCAACTGTAGAAAACCTAAGGGAATTTTCCATAGTAAAAAGCACCTGCATCAGGGAGGGATTACGAGACCAAAAACCTAACAGTCCATCTTGTTTCTCTGATTTCCGTATCCCCAGCTGTCTGAAAATGTGTAGCATATGTCAGTAACTTGTGCTCCTCTACAGTCATCTTCCGTGAACAAGAATAATTCCTTCTCCCTATTTCATATGCAGCCCCTTCCCGGTATTCAAGTCTGAAAATAGAGTTTATATATCCTTCAGGGAAAGTTTATTGCAGTGAGGCAGCCGCAATGAGCAGAAATGTCAAGTCTTAATGACAAGAAAGCAGTTTACACAAAAGATACTGATCTTTGTATATAGTAGTGTATGCACAGTTTAGATTGTAGGAATTCAACTGTGAAGCAGAGAGGTTCTTAAAGACCCCGAAACTGTGATTGCATGAAAAGGCCATTCTATTGAGTATACACTTCTCGTTTCTTTCAGCTTTTCAGGCTTGTATTTTCTTGGGGTTTTAATTAAAAGATAATACCAAAAGATCTTTGGGTTTCAAATTAAATTCTCATATTTGCCTGCTTCCTTCAGCAGCAAATATCTCACAACTGTCAGTGGAAGAGACCAATGTACTCAACATGAAGAGTGAAATGTCCTCCCCCTCTTTCTTTCACCAGCATACTAGGATGTCAGATCTGAAGAGAAATTTATGTATTTCCATTGTGGAGGGGATGAGGACCTGTTGTGCAATGGATTGATCACCACAATAAACAGAAGTTGAAGGTTCTCTGGGGCATTTTCACACAATACACACATTTTTTTCAATATTTGCAGGAAAATCAAGCAATAATAACAGAATAGACAAATCCAAACCCACAAAAACAAACAAACAAAAAATACTCTTCCACAGCCGGAAACCTGAGTTTTCACCCAGAACTTGTCTTGTAACTGAAGTTGGTTTTACACTGGATATCTGGCTAGCTTACAGCCTTTTAAATATCTTACTCATCTCTGTACTTCCTAAGAGGTAATAGAAAAACTCAAGTAGGCATACATTAATTTCTATGGTATTGCCTTGAATGTTAATATTTTAGCTTGCATTTTAAAGAGAATCAAGACACCATTTAGTAAAGATGAAGGCACAAAAGTAAAAAAAAAAATTAGTCAGTGAAGATTAAAACTGATTCACTCCAATACTGTAATTTAAGGCAGATCATGGTGCAGCAAAATCCTTCTCTATGAGTTTATTTCCTCTGTCTCTGCCCATCTTCCCCTCGCAAGTTGCTACTTCATTTCACCGAGAAGGCTGAAATCAATATAATGAGTAGAAAAGCACCCAAATTAGAGAAGTGTGTGTCAAGCGGCAGCATAAAAAGAGCAAGTGAGAATTCTCTTCCAGCATAAAATCTCCAAAAAAAATCTCACACGCCATCAACGTGGATTCATTTCCATAAGAAACAAATTGGTAGTTGATGCTGATGAAGGCTGCCGTGCACTCTACTGCTAATAAGTGACACCAGGGGCCTTGTTACAAAGTATTTCTAAACATAAGAAATTCTGTAATGGGGCCCCAAAGGGCCAGGTCCGCAAACTGCGGCCCCTCTCCGTGCTCTATGTGCACAGTCACTTGTTTCCAAGGCAACTAACCCCGACCACAGAAGCGGCGTGAGACTCTTGGTGTAGGGAAGTTTAAGCCAAGCCTTCCAAGTGTTTTCATTTTGTGATAGGACCTGAGTATTAGGAAGCATTGCTTTCCTTTGGTTTTGCACTACAGAATCATCCTGGGTTTAGGTATCATCTATTAGCATCATCTGAAGACATAATACATCCAAACATAATGCAGTGTGTCACAACTGGGATTCCTAAGGGCATGTTGCTCACTCCTTTTTAGCTTAGGAACTGCTAAAAAAGAAGGCAGGACATCAATGAGCACCACAAGCAGCTGTCTTCCATTCCAGGACCTTCAGGAAGAGGAAAAGTATCAAGAATAATTGGTTTGTTCACTCTCCCCTTTGATTCTGGTCATGCTGATGAGGATAATTAACACTGGTGACATTCTCTCAAGTATAGTGTCAGCTCTGTCCTCTCATCAGCAACAACCTGCCTATCAGCTGTGTGACAGCAACTTTTCCATCACAACAAACATATCAAAAGTGTGTGTGGGGGGAATTACAGACCCCTCTAAAACATAGCCAAATCATTATTCAAGTCCATATCAGTTGAATAATCCCTTAATTCACTTGGAAGTTTTCAGGCTTTTTGTAAACGCTGAGGTTATTTTCAGCATTAACCTCAGAAGGCCAGGAAAGTTTAGAACACCAGGATTCCATAAAAATTGCAGTTATGTAAGCTAGAAGTAAATAAATCCTACATTACACTCCTTGGGCATTCATGCTACAAAGGAACATCCGAAGAAAAACTTTCCTAGGTAGTGCCAGGTTGAGTCTGGCTGCAAAGAAGAAAGTCATCTTTTGTGCACAAATATGCAAACCTCTCGTGAGCTCACAGGTGCACATGAGTAAACAATGCACATTCCTGCTTTGGTTTCTGAAGCCAAAAAGAGTATTTGGACTGCAATTCCTATGATATCAGGTCTGGGTATCTTCCTCAACCCAATCACAGCTAAAATTAGCCAAACTCTCCACACCAAGCGCCAGGTTGAACTACAGAAGTCTGCCAATGTGTCGGGCGCAAGTATGTGATGACCAGGGACAGAACTGAAGGAATGGCCTGAAGTTGTGTCAGGGGAGGAGGTTTAGATTGGATGTTAGAGAAAGGTTCCTCATCCAGAGGGTGGTTGGGCATTGAACAGGCTCCCCAGGGCAGTGGGCACAGCACCAAGGCTGACAGAAGAGCTCAAGAAGCATTTGGATGATACTCTCAGGCACATGGTGTGACACTTGGGGATGGGCCTGTGCAGGGCCAGAAGCTGGACTCGATGATCCTTGTGGGTCCCTTCAAACTCACCATGTTCTGTGATTCTATGTAAAACATGTACAAACACCTTCTTCATCACGTCTTTGCTTAGCACTACCGGTAATTTAAATACTAAGCTCTGAAGGACAGAAATAAAGATGCAGATAATTTTCAAGCTTTCTGCTAAGGCTACATTTAGTTAATTAGCAAAGCAGTGGCTTATCCCAGAGGAAGAAGGAGAAATAATGTTTTCCTATCTCCTGGTTAGCAGTTTTTGAGGTAACACACACTCTACCACACCAAGAGCTTCTCTGCCCTGCCCAGGAGCGGAGCAGAGCCTGCCAGCAGCACTGACCCAGACAGGGGCACCTGCTCACAGGGTGATTTCACAGGGCCAGTGTCTTTGAAGGACAGATGGGAAAGGACTCTCTGCACTCCCTCCCTGAGCAGCCTCACGGCATCACCCTCGGAAGCTCAGAAAACATATTACCTACATTTCATTAAAAACAAATCCTAGGAGAGGTTATTTTCCTTTCAAGAAACCAAGCAAGAAATAAGGTTATAGGTACTAAAACACCTACAGTGTATATTAAATTCACTGAAGTTTTGATTAAACATCGGCTCTGCTTCATAGCAGGAGAAAAAACTCACTCATGTACAAAGAGCCCCCCCCTTTTGTCTTTTCCTCACTTCAGAATTTGATTTTTTTTTTGTGTTTCAGAATAGCATTTCAGATCTCTTTCAAACAATATGCCTCATGTAGTATGTTTATAACCATAAACCTGTCATTCAGTGGAACACTTCTAGCTAGGCATCCCATTTTTTCTAGTCTCCTGGGAAGCAGCTGCCTTCTCCATGGGTCAGCATCATGGAAACCGTACAAAACTGTACAGGAGGACACTCCTCATCTGTGCAGCAGAACAATCAGTCTCATCACCCACCTCTGGGATACACCTGATGACTTGCAGTGCCACTGCCTTTCCACTTAGACTGCAGATGCACCGAAGTCCTCAAACTGGTTGGGAAGTTTTATGACTGAAGTGCAATTACTGAAGTTCTACTACTGAAGTGTAGCACTTGGTGTAAGTGATGCCTCAGCCTGCTGATAACTGTCTAAAACCGCAGAGGTAGTTGTCTTCCTCCCATAAAGCACATCTCCGAGTCAGACTCCGAACAATAAAAGATAACAACAAGCTAAGCCCTCCAAGAGCTCTCAGAACAGGGGAGAAGCAAAGGCACAACTGAAATATGGAAGTAACTCAGTAAACCCAGCCTGAGGACCCACGTGCTCTCATCACCACCATTGCAGAGGGCAGCAGCACCGGTGCTGAGCACACCAGTGACACAGCCCATTGGTTTGCGTTACAAAAGCATCTGTTCCAGCACGGCAGCACATTTAGAGGCTTTGTGTTTCCAAGTTTCCCAAAGCCCACAGGGCTGCCAATGAACCAGCATAGCTACAGAAACAAATCAATGCTTGGCTCCCCTCCCAAAGACGATTCCTTGCTGCATTATCATTGACAAGGTAACCGATGCTGTGAGAGCCTGTCGGATGGCAAATTCACACAGGGCTTTTGCCACCCAGCTGCCAGTGGGGGATTGTCTCTCTAACAAGGAGAGCAGAGAAACTTCAGAATAAGCAGTTTCTTGTTCTCTGCAAACTTCTTGTTCCAGAGTTTCTTACAGCCCTCCATCTTCCCGGCTTCTAAATGAAGGTCTGTGAATCCTCTGGCACTGAAATAGGGGTATAAAACCTCAAATTTCTTTGTGGGAATTGCCAGCTAAATGGAAGCTGTCTCCTCTTATCTATAGTATGAAAGAAATCCTAACCTTTTTTTTTTTCCCCTGAATAGAAATATAAAATAGCATCATGTAGCCTTATAGTTGTGAGGAAACTGAACTTTAATGGCTTCAGCACTTGACATTATTCATAGTTAGAAAGGTCAATTTTTATCCATCACCTCAGGAAGATTTCTCTGCTTCCAGCCAGTGATATTGTTGAGAATTTGCCACCTTTAAAACAAAGTTTCCTTCAAAGCTAAGTGTGTTTGCTCCTGAAGTATTATGTAAAACTCCAATCTCCTGCATATGCTGACAATACCAGCTGCAAAGGTCTTCAAAAACCCTGTTCACACAGCATGAGAATTCTGCACAAATGGAAAGCTTTATAGCGATACAATCCACATAACGGTTGCTTTCACAATTCCAGTTGACACTTAAATATTTAAAAACAACAAGGGACATATGGGTTATTTATTTTCTTTTTTTATTTTAATTCTAGTTCTGAAAATAGTTTCTAACTTAGTTATTTTAAAACAGAAACGGCACCATTTTAGCACTGAACTTGTGGGCAATTCATCAGGTTGTGAATTCTAACCTGACACTTACAATACACCAAATGCTTTTTCAATGCTGCTGTTGCACCATCTGCTTTGATATTGCTTCAGAATTATACTTAAAAATATGTAGCTAGAAGCAAAATGAGGTTTATAGAATTTGACTACAATCTATATCTTTCTGGGAGGGAGGATTAATCTTCAGTGCTTGAAAGCTTTTATGCTTTATAATTTTTGACAACATTTGAAAAACAGAACACAACTGGCACTGCCACAAGGATGTAAAAGTTTGCTCTTTTCAGGTCCTAAAATAGTCGTGTTCTTGCTAAGTTCCAAAGAATATTTTGTGTGGTGTCATTTTTCTCTTCAAAATCTAACCCACAGATATTGCTGGAGTTTGTTTTAATGATTGTTTCACGTGGGTATGACAAAAAATATTATGTAACTTTAAAATAACATTGTGCTGTAAAACAGATCTGTAAAGGATAAAGTCTGTGTTATTTTCTTACATACCGTAAAGAGCAAAATCTACTCAAAATCTCAATTCTTTTGTGGTCAGACATAGAATAAGGGAATGGAGAGGTTTCACATCATTGCAGCTTCATGTCATAGTATAAATATTGCAGATTTTACAGTTTCAGTTGAAAATTTATACAGAATAATCAAGTTGCAGAGTAGGGAGGCAGACAGTTTTATGACACATGCTGTAATTGTTCTGACCTACTCCTGCTACTGGTGAAATAGGGGCAATAAAGTGAAAATCTGACTGCTTCTTTGTCCTTGGTCTAAGTATGACCTAAATGTTGCAGATCTTATGACAAAAAATGAAGCTATTTCTGCATGTTAGTGGGCTCTATTGTTGAAAGTATTTATTTGGAAAACAGATTTTACTGGAACTGTTGAGTGGGAGGCTCTCCAGCTCTCTCCAGGCATCAAGTGCTGGCCTCTGTTAGAAAAAGCATCTGAGACTAGGTGGATCAGGGTTTTAAACAGTACTGTCAATCTCATTTTAACTTGTCATTTTATTGCAAGCAAAAAAAAAAACAACCCAAACACTCTCAATTTTATCTTTCTGAACTTTTCTTACCTAGTGGATCATAAAGTAGAGGTGAAGCAGGTAAGGTGTATTCTTTATATTCATGCCTTTAAAAAACCTGTATAAAAGACAGAAAAAAGGAAGGAGAACTGTGGAGATACCACCTAACACCCTGCTATCCCTCACTGTATGTTTCTTATGCTTTTTTCCTGATAAATTTTAAATGTGCAAGATGAAGAATTTTATCACTTATCAAGAGAATTTATTCCTTGGACCTGATCTGGAAATTCTTTGATAGACCAAAGAAAGAACTGTGACTTGAAGCGTTTCAACATTTCTACAGAGGGTGCTCTCCTGCTTTGAGTTTTCAAGAGAGCAGGTCACAATTTTCAGAAATCATGAGCACTTCCTCCAGTGTGAACACATCGGGATTTTGGTGCAAGGGCAGTGAAATCACTTGAGGTTGTTAAAGAGGAGCATGAAGCCCAATGGTGCATCAGATCGCAATCCACAGGTGGAAGTACCTTTGATGGTACACAGTGATTGCCTACATGGATCACTGTTTTTCATTCTGCCCTTCATTCATTCATTCATTCAAATATTTTTTCTGATACAGTTTTTTCTGGGCATTAAGAGAGCAATAAGGAAAATATCCCTGCATTTCAGTTAGAAAATTCAGGACATCACCTGTTCCCTAAGGGCTCACAAAGGAGAATATACATTCCCCCTGTCACCCACAGGCTGATATTGCCGCAGATTGACATAAAATCTAGTCTATATTCTTCAGGTTGGTTATCCCATCAGAGACAAGTTCCTCTGCACTTCTGCTCTAACTTTGTCACTTGTTCCCGTGATCCCAGCCTCTCTTCCTTTCCCATCCATTACACTTTGCCTCCAGCCTTCTTTTAAGCCATCTCACTAACAATTTTAAACAAGCACCTTTGAACACTTACCATTTTGTACTTCTCACTTAGGGGTGGCTCCCACCGACGAGGCTCATTATTTGTTCCATAATTATCTCCTGAAACTTCCCATTTGCTGAGGAAAAAAGAAGAGCAAGACATAATAAGACTGCTGACACGTTAAGGCTTCTGCCTATCATGCACTTGCACTTCTTTGCTTTTCTACTTATCTGTTTCTTTTTCAGAGCCCTTTGCAAGAAGGATTTTACCATGGGCCATAACCAGGGCTCTCAGATAAGGATAGCAAGAGTGACAACGCTGCTTCCAAAGCAGGGGGTGGTTTATGCTCAACACACATTAAAACCCAAATTTCACATGCATTTAAATGTGTGATGCTGATTCAACTGGAAGCGGCCGAATCGTCTTTCAGAAACCAACAGTGCAATGACTGAGGGTTGCTCTGCTTGATGGATTAAAAATGTTATATAAACTTCACACTGTCCCGGCTGTAAGAGTAAGAGTTATTCATTTTATGAATAGCAAACTGATGTACAAAAAGATGATGTGGTTTACAAAGTTCCCACACAAACCCTGTCTCAAAGTGCATCTAAGTCTGGAAATCATTTCCCTTCCAGGTCATTAAATAGCACAGCATGATCTCCCAGAAAGCTGCACACAGCAAAGGTGCTGTTCTTCTGAGCCTTCTCTTTTTAAATGATTAAATTTCCAGGGAATTAGTAGTCTCTGTTGCACAGGATGACTCCGATGGCTCCAGAATGACCCCCAAGTATCCCCAAATTCTTGCTGCTCTCTGGTATATTGTGTCTCGCTCTTTGAGAAGGTCCAGAGTAGCATATTTACACTTTCTGCAACACATATGAATCTGTGCTAATTATTGCATTGACAAAAAAATTATCTGAATTGGTTTTGGCAAAGTAGAAGTAAACTGCATAACATCCACTGCATACATAAACACAAAAAGACTAATCCAAAACATTCTATCATTAACTGTGGCTCTTGAGTATATATTAGAGGTTAAAAATAAAAACACCCCACCACTTTGTTCCCCTAGTACAGAGTAAATAAATGGCAGCCAATTCACTTCAAACGACGTTCCTGCACACAAAGTTGGTGACATAATTAAGAAATGTATTCAAGCTATTACTAATTTAACATAGCTCATCAATACTTCCACCAGAAAGCTGTTTATGGCCAACAGTGTCACAAATGAATTTATGCATTGTAAATACAAATATATTTTATTCATAGAAAATTCTTGTGACTTCAATTATGCAATAAGTATTTATTTGGAATTCATTATTTTTTGTTTGATAACCATCATTAATTCATGTCCAACTGATTAAGCCTGCTGTAAAGCTTTAGTGAACATTATACAAGATAAAATATAGATTTGTAGAGCTCTGTATTTTCCCTACAAAAGCTAGTGGAGTCTCTGGACAATGACATTATACTGTTTCAGAGGACCACTGAATTTGATATTATAATAGCATCTCTAATCACAGAAATATATGTCAAGTCTTTCTGTTAAAAACAATGTAAATCTCTAGAGAAAAATTATTGATTTAGTAGAGCTTTAGCTACTTGCTGCTTTTAAACTGCACAAAGTTATCCCTCTTCTCACTCCCCTTTTTCATTTCTCAGATGGGATTCACGTGAAGGGTGTTTCCTCTGCACCACCCCTCACTTTGCAGGTCTGCAAATGCTTGCTTACCAAACAACCAAGCTCTCACCACAACTGCTTCAGTTGAAAGGGTGGGACGTTTAAGAATACATAGTAAATTTAGTCTTCCTCCACATTTTTTTCTTAAGCAGAGTGCTAAAATTTGTGTTGGAATATAAAGTAAGTAAGGTTCATATATTCCTGAACTGACTTTTCTTTTTATACTGTTTTTGCTCCAGCTTCCTGAAGTTCAGTAAGAAAACAGAAGCAAAAAAATACAAATTAAAACAACAAATATGTGACAGAGAAATAAAGGCCACACTACTACATACTGCTACTATTTTCTCTAGCTCCTGTTCCACAGACAAACCTACTTTTAGTTATTTGAGGAGACAAGAATTCAAGCTGATGCATAAAACCATTTTACCGAAGTTAAAAGCTGAGGACAGAAAGATTTAAGTATTCCAAACCAAAAAGTGCCTACTCATAAAACCAAACAGCTGTGTTGAGGCAATTTCTGGTAAACAAGGGGAGCATGAAGCCACAAATTAATGGACCAAAATAGCTATGCTGGAAATTAAACCCAATTAGTGAACAAAATAATGAAAGGAGTTGCTCTTTCCCTCTCACTTTCTTCCTTCCATGTGCTGGTTTTGAGATCCTGATTTCACGCCGACTCCAGTGGAAGGCGCGGACCAAAAGGAGCCACTGCACCATTCCAGGACCTACAAATTCACTTTTATTACTCAGCCACGGTTACAAAAAGCCAAAGACCAGAGACTCAAATGCCCTAGCCTGTACTTGCTGCAGTGCAGGAACTGAAGAGAACCCCCAGCTGAGCTCCTGTGGCCTCAGCCCCACCCCCTTCACCTCAGCTCTTCCTTTGGGACCTTTCTGGGGTTTGCCACTCACCTGAATTAAAAGCCGAACTTAGCTGGCCAGCACTAAGTCTTCTGTTTTGTGAGCCCTTCATCAATAAAGGCAGCTACAAATGACATCTTAACCCAGCACTGTCCACTTCTGCCAGCTCTAAACACGGCTGGATTGCACGAAAATACTACAATCAATCAGAGCCACTGTCCTTGCTATTAATATTATGGGAATATCTTGAGAGCCTTCATCAGATGACTATAACTTTGCTGTGAGATATTTCGCACAATTTTATGTGGCCAGAACTGCTGCTGGTCCAAACTTGCTTACATGAGGAAAATTTGTCTTCCTTTATTTCACTTGCTGCAACCTTTCTACGAGCCTTCTCAAAGGCTCAGGTGCACAACCACCTGCTTTTCCTACACTTTCTTTTCTAAAAGTTCACTTTCTAAAAGTATCAAAAAATTATTTTACTTCCTCACGTTCCAAAGCTAAGTATTAACCCAGCCAGAATGTTAAATTATTTCTTTCCATAAAAACAAGAACTTATGAGTTCATACAGCTGTTGCCAGACTCATTTGTGAAGCTGACTTTAGAAACCTCTAGCACCACTGACAGCTACATCACAGACTGGCTCTAAGAATTTAATTTAAATTTTTCAAAACCAGAACATGGTCACTTTACAATAAGCTGTGAAATTGCATGGAGGACAAAAGACAGAGTGAAATATTTAGTACCATATTTATGCATTTATATTTTTAAACCGATAATTTAATAATAAACTTTGCATGCATAGAGAAGGCTTTTATATGGTAAGAGAAATCAGAACATCAAATACTACAGTATTAGTGATGGCTTTGATGCTAAAATATATTATTCATAATAATTCATACTAATTCATACTAAATTTCATCCAAATATTTGTACTAAAGGACATTATTTATTTAAAAAAAAAAAAAAGAGAAAGATTGATTATCAGTAAGCACTACCAAAAATCAAGATCAGAAATTTTAATATTGCCTCATAAAGGAATCCTTCATGAAAGGAAAGATATTTCTGGTCTCAATGAAAATCAACACAGTGGAATATTAAAGCCAGAAAAGACAGATTTAGAGATAGCACTGGATTCTAAAGTGAATTCTAGGACATAGGAGGATCCCAAGTGGATTTAAAGAGCTCTCCTGTTATCATGTAGTGCTTGAATGCCAAATGACAGGTTTTTAAAATGCATTACAGGTCTCTCTCATTAGCTTTTTTTCTCGATGGATTGTGGTTTTGAGGGGTTGTTTATTTGTTTTTAAGAAATCCAACTGGAAACGCACTGTGATATATCTCTCTGAAGCAAGCACTTCTTTTTAATAACCCATCGTTGCTCACCAGTAATAATTCATTTTTCTCATCCTGTCAGACACTCGTGCAGGCGCTCACACACATTGCCTATTCTAAAACTCCAGCGAAGAGAGCATCCACAATTTTTGCTCTAAGATTTTACCTAAACTGAGGAAGCAATACAGTTGCCCCAAGGAGCTCCAGTGCTTAGAAAACTGGTAAAAGTACCAGATTCTCTTCTACAGGCTTAAATCAGGTGTGTAACAAAAAGGACCACTGCCATTTCCGTTAATCTAAGTCAGTTGACTCACTACTTCCTTTTTAGTTAAGGAGAAAATTTCTTTCTGTGGAGAACTGAAGTGAGCAGATGGACATCATGTTCAACTACGATAACACTGCTTTACATCTCTTTGACGATATAACTGCATTGGATATTAGTGTAATTTACTCCCACTTTAAGTCTCCTTTTCACTGACAGAATAGCATGAAGAGATCTTCATGTAAGTGAAAATAAGTCCCCTGTGAATTCCAGGACAAAATTATGACGTAGTGAATTCAAAACAACAAATGGCGGATGGAAACCATACAATTAAAATATCATTCTGACTTAAGTGCTTTCCAAGTATTGAAAAGTAAATAGGGATTATCTATTTAGTTCACACTTACACAACAAATGGCAATTCCTCTGATCTCTAGAGATGATAGCAGTGAGGCACATGATTAATACATTATGGTATATTAATCACAAATTATGGTGTGCCTGTATTCTGTTGCCTGCGTTGCACATGAACTGCCTGGGAGGATTTCAGTCTCTTGCAGCAGCTACCTAACACCTCCCTGGCAGAATTGGCTTCCGTGGGGATCATTCTTGGAACAACAACAAATTAAATCCTGCATCTTGAGAGGTGACACCAAATGGCATTATTAGATGTTGAACACCTTCCCCATTCAAAAGGTCCCAGAGACCCCACTATGTCCACACAATGTAGAGTTACACAGATTTAGAGCCACTGCTGCTGCCTGTGCTCCTTCCACATTTAAATAAGCCCCCAAACTGCTCAAATTTAGCAGACATTTTATAAAGGCAGACAAATGTCCTGAAAGTTGTTGCCTTGACACCCTCCAGTTCTCACTCAGGGAGCAGGGAGGAGGAGGGTGTGCAAAGGAAGCCTCTCCCCTGCCCTGCAGAGCCTGTGCTGGAGGATGCAGTGTGCTCTGGAAATGATGCAGCTTGGGATGCAAACTCACCTGGGGCAGCCTGGAGACATGGGATTTCTCAAATCCTATTGCTAACAAGACTGTGTGTAGCGCACACTCTCGTGGGATATGATGTTGCCATCCTCACCTCACAGGCATACCAGCGTATGTTTTACTAACCACTCCAAGGAGTAGCTTTATACACAAATGCAGTGAGTTACACAAATACAACACCTAACGCTTTTCCCACACAGAGTTTACTAAGCATAGGGAAGTAACTTGGGGTTTAAGATGTTGCAAGACTCCCAGATGCATCCATCTTATCCTCTAGAGCCTTTCATTTTACTACTCCTTAAAATTAGAAGTAAGAATCCTCCTGTCTGATGTGACATCTAGTCTACTTCTTTGAGCAGGCCCTTGCCTATTTACTGAAAACACCTGGTTAAGCCACAGTTCACCTGTGTTACCTCTTTCTCATGCCAATCTTACTTCAAAAGTGAGGGCAAGAAGAAGGCAAACTAGTATTACCACCATGATGGAAGCTTTAGGCTGATGCAAATGTATCCTGGGCATTCATAATCAGATTTCACCAGCAGACAGAATACATAAAGTAGTTTTCCAGTGTGTTCATCAACTGATAATGACTAGTTTATTGATGTGAGATCTGGTGTAAAATCATCATGAGAAGACCTAAATGACAGATGGCAGAAAGGGCAACGTATGGGAGGCTAAATCAAAAGAAAGATAAACTACAGAACAAAAGATAACAAGCAAATTCAGTTTTAAATAACTTAATTTTGTTTCATCTCCTACAATTTTCTCTTAATTCCTCACCTGTCCCCTCCACCTGCTGAAAAAGATGGTTATACAAATATATGGTTATCCCCACCTTCTGCAGATATAAAGTGGCCAACTAAAGACCTTTAATTTGTCTATTTGCCATCTATTTTATGCAGTATTTCTACCTCAGTCTGTACTTTACAGGACTGTAATGTTAATGTAGCAGAATTTCAAGCCAAACTTAACAATTTCAAATGATGCTTTTTCAGTTTTAGGCATTTGCATCAAGTCAGCAAAAAAAAAATTCTTCACTTTGCATTTTTAGCAGGACACTCAAACTATTCACAGTGAAACTTTCTTAATTATGAGAATGAATCCTCGCTGTCATACTGCACTTTACAAATGTGACATCTAATTTTATTTCTTTCCCATATTCTGCAGCAAAAATGTTGCAGAATGTGAGCAATTAGGGCTAAGAAGGGGTGGTAAGGCAGGATTAGTATAATGGGTAATCAAAGAAAGCTTTTTAAATTGCAGGGAACCGAGTGTTTCAGTGCATAAGATAAATATTGCACCATTCAAACCATCAGGATTTATTGCAGGATTTATCTCAACCTCTGTCGTGATGCTTTTTTCCCCACAATTGGAAGGCCACCTACTTTGAGTTCCTCATGGCTGATTTCTTTCTCCACTAATGTTCAGTAGCTATTGTTTTATTGCAATGTATTTATGAGAAACAGGCCATTTTTTTTAAGGTGCCAAGAGCTTCAAGCTTTGTTTGTTTATAGCTCCTCTGTGCACCACTACATTTTTTCTTGGATTCAACTGCCAATGTAAGGGATTAAGGGGCTAAGCGAGTTTGACTGGTGCAGGAATCTTTCAAATATGTTCCTCCAGCTCAACTCTTTCACTGGCAGTTTTTACTTAACGATAACTGCCAAAATAAAAATCCCTTGGTGCAGCAGGAGTGACAAAACAATCACACTTTTCAGGCACAATTCGATATCTATTCACACCTCTGAAAAAAATGAAATAAAATAAAAGTTGACAAAATTATAGAGCTCTGGCCTGTTGGCTTGCTTTTGCTGGGGTTTTTGTTTAGGTTTTTTAAATGCCCCAACTAATCTTCAGATTGTTAGAGAGAGCTGGAGTAAGTGTTTGCTTGACCCAGAGGGCAATAATCATTCAATTAAGCTCCTGTAAGTGAAAATAACATTTTTAAGCCTATCCTACAGGAATGTTGTATGAACACTCTTCAGTTACTGCCTTATTTGTTCAGACTACCTGAAACCTTCCTTTGCCTCCTGATCCTCATATGTCAGTGACGCTTCTGGTGTTTCATCACTAGAAATGGAAATTATTCCTTGCATGAATAACAGACAGCTCTCTGTATTTCTAGGGAAGGCTGAATTGTCACTGCTGATGAAAGGACTTATTTAGTAACAGCAGAAAATAAATTCAGCGCTAGCCCCAGAACTATGTCTGCTGTTACAGCTCACTCCTGACCAGTCCTGTTGTTTTGTTCCTTGTTTCCTGGGCACCGAGACGAAAGTTGTAATAAAAACTATAAGGGCTTTTCTTCAGCAAGAATGCTAAAGTCCATCTTGCTCTCACAAGCTTCCTAACTCCTGGTCCTCAAAGCAAAGTACAGTTGTGTTCATTTAAAGCTATGCAAGTATGCCTGTTAAACAATTAAAAAGATACTGCCTGTATGTCGTTTTTGAATAGCAAGGTGAAGATAACAGTATTGATATTCATTCTGCTTTTGTTCATTAGATTTAATCATTTCAACTACAAACTGTTTGCTGGGTTTTTTTTAATTATGAACATATTTTTTATTTGGTTAAAGACACACACAAAACCACACAACTTGTTATTTGGTAAAAGATGCTGGTAGATCATAGTGTAATTGTGAAAGAGGAAGAAGAAAAGAATCATTGAAATGAGAATAACTTTCATCACGCAGTTGAACGCCGATACAAATACTCCTATTAAAATTTGTGGATGATACAGTGACAAAAAACGTGTGGAAAGACTAATTCTTGACAAAGTCGCATTGAAGCAAATACTGAGCAGAATTATAGACCAGAGAATATGGAATACATGCCCTACCAAGGGATGACAGCTTGAAGCCAAAAAAAGCTGCCATTCTGACAAGGAAGTAGAGAATAAGTGGAAAGGTAATTCAGATACTCTGTCATGATGCTGGGTACAAACAAAAATAAACCCTAATTCAATATCTGTCAAAGACCAAGCAAAATGCAAGAGCAAGACAATGTTACAGCCCATGTGGCAATAGAGCATCTGGTAATCAGCTCTAAAGAGAGCTGAGAAACTAGAGAGGAAGTCTAAATGTATGATAAATATGATCTCAAGGTTAGAAAAATGTGTCTTATTATTGGTAGACAGACTTATCTCTTTAGCCTGTCTAAAAGGAGTCTCCAGTGTTATGTGATTCTACCGTCTAAGCATCTTCATGGAGAAAAAAAGATAGCTACAAGAGTAAGACAGAGACAACTCTGTCTTTGCTGTGAGGCAAACGTTCCTCACAGTGAGGGTAAGTGGCCACTGGAAAAACCTAGAAATGCAAATCACCAATTTCCTGTCTTTTGACATTTCAGGCCTTTCTGAAATATACATTTATTAAACAGTGATCTCCCTGCAGTTACACTCGAGCGACATTTGTGACGTGACGTGATAGCCACACCCTGTGTCATATCAAACAATCTGAGCGATAGCATCATTCTTTGTGTATTTAAAACCTGTCAGAGAAGACATCCTGCATGTTTTACCTCTGTAACACATGGAAATAACCATATCTCAGTAAATAGTGTATCTACATCTCTTCCTTACTTTAGTCTAAGAAAATATATATATATATTCCTTACTCAGAACCGTTCCCTCTTGGCATGAGGGAAGCTTGATAGCTCTTGGCATGAAAGAACATGTGATTAGCACGTGTGGGCTCAGTGTTCCTCATTTGAGAATACTGGCTTCATTTGTATGGAATACAAATATGTCACATTTCCTCAATATCTGAAACAGAACATTTATATTTATGAGGATATAAACTCATTTTCTCAAGTCTCCGATATTTGTTGAAAATTAATCATCCCCTTGCGAAACACATTCACTAGAATATTCATAGGAAGCAAACATAATGAATAATCATATTCAACTTTCATAATCAAAAGTTCCCAAAGCAATTTACAGGAGATAAGTATCATTATCCCCATTTATGGACAGGGAAACTGAGGCATAACATTAGCTTGCTTGACATCAAGTAGCGGAAATGTGTTATACTTCAGAGTTTTGGCAAAACCCTGGAATTCCTGTTCCTCCAATGCATAGATAGTCAAAGAAAAAAAAGTTTTAATTTTAATGAATATTAATATTTTTCTGTGATCTTCAGCAAGATTTCCCTCAAGCCATTGATATTTCTCTACAGTGTTCAGAACGTCTGTGTTCTTCAAGGCCTACCCATTTCCACTTGAGGTTCCTGAACTAGTATACTGAAAATCTGTGAAAACCTAAAACAGGTTTCTTGACTTTATTTGTAGCAATGCTGAGACATCAGAAACACCATGTGGAGCCTCTCTTCGACAATTGTTACCTTCACTTTGGTCTAAAGCTTTTCTTGTTTATACAGTACAATTTAACAAAGACAAAAGGCCACTGTAACCAAGGTTTTCTTAATCTTTAAGTTTTCACTTTAAAAAATTAAGGGAAAAAAAGTTACTTTAAATTTTAAACTTTTCAAATCATAATATACCCTTCTTCTATTGCCGTTATCATTTTAGTTAAGGCTCAAGGACCCAATCTACATGGAAAAAAGATTTTATCCTCATTTTGACTGGGAGAAAAAAATCAGATTTGCTCCTCTAAGAGAAATGAGAACACTGAAACTGTAAAATGTTTCACTGGCATATCCTCTCCATTTATGTACCTCTAGTTTGATGATGAAGTCAGTTCACAGCCCTACTTAACGAGCAGAACTGTATATATACATATTCTCACTTCCTACTGCTGAGTTTAATAGTTCTTTTTAAAATGATATATGCCAGTGTAAATATAGTTAACATAAAATAATTATATTCACAAAATATTTATTAAATTTCCTTCTCCACATAAAGAGTGAAAAATAAAATCTCCGTGCTTTGCTCAGTGATTTTAATGTGAAACTGCCGGTGAAGTCGTCAACATATTCTCAGTGTAATACATTAAGCCAGCATGTGTGGGTGTCACATAATTGTAGACAATTTAGTGACTGAATTCCTTTAGGGTTTTAAAGTCCTACTATGCTTTTGCTTGGATACCTCCTTTCTGGGTCATTAAGACATGGTTGTCAAAAGAATGGATGAAACAAGCTTTTAATGTTTTATTGCTGAGTAAGAGTTTGAAGGAGTTGCTCTGTCTGGGTATCCAGGGTTTGCAGCCGCAAAGCTGTATTTTATCTCTCACACACCCCCTCTGAAGCTGCGTGGTGAGAGTGAAACTCATTTTAGAGAAAACAATGTGGAGTTTTCTGGATTTTGATCACAGGTCTTACTTTACTGTATTATCTGATCCCCCTCATTAATGCACACACCAATTCCTCTGCACCAGTCAGCGGGAGCTGCTCCCTGCCTGGGCTGACCTGCAGTCCTTGGGAAACTACTCCAGCTCCACAACAGAACAAATCACATTGTGTCGGTGCTCCCCGTTATGCTGCTCTGAGGGCAAAGACACTGCACATCCACGCAGCCTGCAGAAACACGATTGGCAAGGGATGTGATGGGGATAAAGAAGAGCTTCTGTAGGTACAGCAGCAGCAGAAGGAGAACTGAGGGAAATACAGGCCCACTGCTCAATAGGGTGGAGGGTGCAGAAGAGCTAAGGGACACAGGAAGGACTCGGTGCCTCAAACTTACACTATAAGGGCTGCTCACAGACCTGCTGGGACAGGGGGAAAGTGCAGCACCACCCATAACAGAGGATGACTGAGCTACATCTGAGCAAACTGGACACACACACAAGCCCAAGCAATGAGACAGGACACATCTGAGACCTTGGGTACACGAAGGACATTGTCAAACCACAGTGAGCCCCGTTGAGAGCTACCAACAGAGGCAGTGGCTGCTGAACATACAACAAGGGGCTGAGGGAAGACAGACAAGGCTCAGGGAGAAAGGGGAGGAAGGGATCTACCTTTGTACAGCTGCCTGTTAGGAGGTGTAGAGATGACAGAGCCAGGATAAAAGGAATGGAAAAAGAGAATCTCTACCCTTGGAGATATTCCAAACTCCTCTACAAGGCCATGAAAAAACCTGGTCCAGCTTTCAAACAACATAATTGCAACTTGTTGGCTTTAATCATCAACATGATTATAGTTTCAGCATCAACATATAGCATCACATAACATCAACACAATTATAATCTATTAATTGTAATCATCAACACGATTATCATTTCAAAATGAACTTATAACATAAAACAACAACAATTATAATTGGTTGACTGCTGTCAACTTTTTTCTCCATGTGATTATTGCTATTAATATTTTGAAAGAAAGAATCTTTAGTACTTTTTTTTTGTACTTTTTCTACTTTGTGTAAAATTTAAAAGTCGGAGTATTCTAATTCTCTCCTTCTCTTAAGTTTATTCCCTGAATTCCTTACCTTTAAAGACACATACCCCTCTTCAAGCTGTGTTTAGCTGAGCAAAAACAAGGGGGAGATCGGGAAAGTACACAAGACAGCAACGAGAGAGTTTCAGAAAAATCAAATAATTGAAACTAGTACTATTTTAAAACCCTTCATACTAACCCAACTGCCAAAAAAACTTCAAAATCTGTAATATACTGCACATTAGAGTAAGTATTCACAAACCTAAGGGAAAATCCCACAGGATTAAGGCAGTGCAGATGAAGTGGAAAAATAGAAACACCTCAATGGAGGAAACAGTCTGGAAGGCTGAGTGAGAAGTCAGTCTACTGCAAATTTACTATATGATTGTGAGGCAAATAAAAGGTTAGGAGAATCTTGGGTGATTTCAAACTGAAAAGTAAGTCAAGGTGCTGAGAACAACTTCTCTATACTTCTGGGAGTTATGCATCAATTTTTGACAGTTCAGTACAGAGAGACAGGTGCATTTGACAGATGTACTTTTTCTGCAAGACTGAATGAAGAAAGTTCCAGACGATTGCAATAAAACACTTATTTCATCTTACAGAAATGAACAGAAGAGTTTGCTGAAACCCTGGCAACACAGACTGCTGAGAGATAGCACTAAAACATGCAAAGAGCTGAAAGGGGGAAAAGGATGGAATGTTATTCCTGCTTTCATCTGATCTTGCACAGAAACAAAATGTGATCATTTTATATAAACCCTTCCATGACTGTTACTTCATTGACTGTACAGGGATTGTTACTACCACACACTCCAGTGAGGGTGCAGATTCACAGAACAGGACATGGACATCACCTCACTGAGTCATGAAATTGGGTTTGCCTTTGGTTTTTTTTCCCCAAATTACATGGAAGTAGCTATTGCTCTAAATCCAGTTAGTTGGCTGTTTCCTCAGAGCATCAGCCCATAGGCTTTCACAAACTGCATGTAAGACCTTAATGCCTTTTTTTTTTTCCTGTGGGAGATTTATTGGTCATTCCTCACTTTTTCCTTCCAGAAAATGGACTCCAGAGTTTTCCCATCCTGCAAATATCAATGAAGAGTGAGTAGCAACAGGCTATAGAAGAAAGAAGTCTATCAGAGAACATCTGACACTGTTTGAGGAGGTAGCTGTTGTAGCACACAACAAGCAGCAAGAGTGGCCACAGACCATCCATTCTAAGGTGTTCTGCGGGGCATGCAAAGGAAGAAGGGCCGGGGGGGGGGTTAATTAAGAATATATGTTTTGATGATATGAAGAAACAAGATGATTGTGGGATTAATTAGACTACAGAACAATTTCTATCTCAAAGGAAGAACTGGAATTTCCATAATTTGAAACATTATGAAATGACTGGATGAAACTAAGGAGAATTCACAGTAATAACCACCTCATAACTTGGTAAAGTAGTATAGTAGATATTTGGTAGGTATATTACAACCTTAAATTGTCAAAAATTGAACTCTGCATATTGGGAGCACTGCCTGGTCCTATAGCCAGACGTTGGGCAAGGGAATGCACAATTTCTCTAACACGAAAACGAATAGCAACTGTAACAAGATCCTGGAGCTGAAGATACATCCCTGGACAAGAACATGGTATCTTGCTAAGTCTCTAATGCATTGGAGAGGCTCACAAAGGCAGCATCTAACATCTTCCAACTTGCTGTCAAGCAGAGTTGGGAATCTTCATCCCCTTCCCACCAGCAAAAAACTTAATTAGCCTATATTTTTTTAATCAGGTGCAAATATATTCTCTGCCTTAAGAATGGTGGCAAAAGGTACCTACTTCTGTCCAGAGTGCTGATCAGGTGGTACTGAGCCTGGACTCCCTCTGTGAATTTCTGCATTAAAAAAACAAACAAACAAACAAAAGCAGTACTGATTTCTTTTGCTGTACTTCCCAAACATCAGACTGCTGGGTTTTCTGTCTAAATAAACCCCACCACCCTTGTTCAACCCGTAGCCCATTTCCTTGCATCTTTTTATTACCTGTCAGTTTGTTGCTCTTTGCCCTTTTAAGCCTTGCAATGCAGCACCTCCTTTACTTAACACCATGATCGTAGTCCTGTGTAGCTGAATCACCACCATCTAAGCAAGTAAACCCCAAACCCTTCATCTTGTTCGCCATGACAAAGCTTCCTTCTACATTTTCAAATATTTTATGTTCAATGCAGAGCAACAGTTTCAAGACACCTATAAACTAAGTAGTTTAGAGACAAGGAGCAATTTTGAAGATGCACACCCTACTCAAATAAACCCTTGCAAACCTTATCATTGCTTACCACTTCTATTACAGTTGTGCTTTAAGATTTGAAGCAAGTCAGATCATACTGAAAACATAAGGGATGCAACAAGAATATTCTTATTTTCACCATTTTTCTTGAACGAATCTTAGTGCAAATCTGCTCTTAGTCAAACCTCCATTATGACTCAAGTTTCTTTCAAGTTTCTGATTATTTAGCCATTTATGTCCTACAAATTCAAAAAGACATCATACATAACACCTGCTGCCCCTTCTATCAGAGAAAACCATCGTTAAATTTTCTGCAGAGAGGGGGAAAGGAGGTAAGGACGTGGAACAGCTGTCTATAAACTTATTTCTGCTACCAGAGAAATTTATTTTTACTGGATAAGAATTTCAGTTACTAACCCACAAAATATGTCCTTTACAAACCGTGACTTATATTAGAAGGATTTGTGAAAAACAGCAGACTTGTCACACTGATGCACTGATGCCTCCTATATATGTGTACAGTATTGTGGAAGAAAGGAATTGCTTAACAAATTACTGCATTTCACTACCCAGCAGGGTAATAACCATAGCAACATCTCCTAGAAGAGGAGGAAGGTCGAGAAATTGTAGCTCTGGGATTAGATATTTGTAGACTCCATTTTGAAGAGAAAATCTTTATTTAATTAAAAGTTTATTTAATTTTGAAGGAAAAAAAACACCTCATGTGTGTCTCTACAATAGATTAGAAAATTTATATAGAAAGGTATATAACCTTGCAGAAATTACACAATGCTATTTCCATATTTTACAGCATTTTACTAAAAAATAATAAAATTTAGGTACATCTATATGAGCAGTTGTGTAGATATTAAGCATATAAAGGGATGAAGTGAATATACAGAGGTTAGAAAAATCTGTTTTCAGGATGCAACTCCTTTTGAGACTCTTCATCATGTAACATATGCATCTACTAATACAGTTATGAGCACAGTCTGGATCGTTTTGTGTTTCTTAGAAGTCATGTTTACCGTCTAAAACTCATTTGACAACCTGGAGGGCCGTCTAAAAGGTAAATTCAGGATCACACAGACAGACTGCAGAAGTCTGGGAGTTGAGGTTTGTTTGGGTTTTAGAAGCACTTAAAATCTGCCTATCTGAAATTCTTCAGGCTTTGAGTGAGAAACCTCCCTGAATATTTCCTTCCAAAGGTCTACTGAGATGTGCTGGTCTTTCCAATGCCAGCTTAACTTACAACAGCACAGCTGTGACAAGGCTGGATGAATTGTGTTTGGACTGTGATGCCCAGAACCACAGAAAGTAGAAGGGATCTCCAGAGATCTCCAGTCCAAATCCTCATGCAAAGCAAGTGCGGATAAGAAAGATTGCCAAGGGCTGCATCCAGAGAAGTCTTGAATAACTCCAGGAATGGAAGTTATTCTTCTCTGAGCCTCGTTCCAGTACTTTACGACTCCTACACTGAATTCTGTTCCTTATATTAGGTTGGCATTTCCCATATTCCAACCTGTTGCTGTACATCCAGTCCAACCCCACCAGGACTGTGCACCCGTTGTTAATCAGTTGTCAACCACAGTAACACCTTCCCTGGCCTTCTCTTCTCCGGGTTGAACAAATTCATCTCTAGTGAAAATACACACTAAATGTTGAGATTTTTTTCAGTACATAAAGGAAGGTTTTGTTCAGGATACATTCTGGATGTGTAATTTAGCTTCCTTTTTGTTTTTTCCCCCAGAAGAGAATTTCAAACCATATTTTTTTTTCCATTCTATTTTCTTAGAATATTTCCTTCTCTAAAAATATAACTTCTTACAGAAGATTGCTGTCCCTCCAGTTCTGTAAGTATACCAAGTGAATTTTCTGAGACCAACATGATCCTTACAGAGAACAGACAGGTTAAAGAGCTTTTTTAAAGAAGCAGGAACACCTAGCAAAGGCTTGTTCCAACAGAATCTTATAACTAACTCAACTAATTTTCAAATACGGGATAATGACTCCGGCAAAATAACACTCCTTCAGACTCCTCACAATATCCATCAGCATTTCAGTTTGCATCAGGATTTCACTCTCTAAGCAAGTCTCTCGGTTGCATTCTGTGCTCACACGAGAGAGCAGTTTTGGACTTCAAGGACTTTATTCGGATGAGATTCCAGCAAAACACATGTGACAGGACTCCAGGTAGGTCACTCACCATGGTTCCAGACTAACACCCATGTAGTAAAATCCCAGAAATAATTACAGCATGGATTTCGGCTCCTCAACACCACTTGCTTTTCCTTGCAGCTTTGCTCTTCTTGATCCTTACATCTCTCCTCTGTGTGGCTTCACTAGAAAAACGTGTCAGAACTGTCACAGTGGTGGCAATTTGTGAAATTTTGGGGCTGTTATTTATGTTACCACTTAAGAGCAATTAATATGCATGATTTAAGTGTCTTAAAATGTTGCCAGTTAGTTTCTATTCACTTTTGAGAATTCTTTTTTTGATATAATTTCTTTCGGTTTGGTTTTCCCTTAAAATGGGGAGTTGGGGTTCATTTCATCCCATTATTAAGGGTATCCAAGCTAAAGAAGATGGCTGTACAATATGATTTTCATTCACATTTTTAGTGTATTGGTATGTGAAAAGTTGCTTATCTTTTGAAACTAGAATTACTGTCACTAAAGGGAACCAGTGCAGTGTGCTGAGTACATTGCATTAATGTATCTTGCTGAGCCTGTCTTTGCCATAAACAGGAAATAAAGTTCTTATTGTGGATGCTATACATCTTTTTTCAAAGGGTGAAAATCCATACTCAGACTATGTTATATAAAGCACCGAGTGATGTGGCAGCAGCAGACAAAAGTATTAGAGCATTTACCAAAAGGTATTATTAACTTATTATTTGACACAGATGCTTTGTTAATATTTTATGCTTCTCAGACTACTCGAGATGGTGCATTTCCATTACAGATGATCTTCCCAGTTATGGTCAGTGACTATTTTCAGATGTTTATAATCTTGTTCGCTATGAAAGGTAAAGTAGGCACCTAAAATATGCATAAAACCCATTATTGTCACATTTTTGATGCACATAGCGCTTTAGAACAAAACAGAAAATTCATTGATCTTAAGATTATACACTACGTTGCGTGCAGAAAAACATTATAAGCTGTGAAAATTGTGAAATTAAAATAGGAGATGTCTTCCTTTTTTTAGTGTAGAGAGGTTAAGGGGAAAAAATTGTATGTCATTCCCCCTCCTCTCTATGTGAAGTAATAAAATCTATGAAGTACCTGCAATATCTAGTAAACTCCCTGAGTTTGCTAATTGCATTTACTATATGCAAAAGCTTCAGAAAAGAATGTCTTAGTCCTTTCTGGAATTCTCCATCACTGAAGTAACTAAATAATCCTTTGCAGATACAGGCAGGAAATAAAAGAGTGAAGAACAAAATAGACAATCTCCAACAGAGACCTTTTTGAATTATATTTCACGCAACAAATATGTTTAATTTGTAGTTCACATAAAGCATTTTAAAAAAACTATTCTCCTGTGACATAAATCTTCAGCTTTTATGCACAACATCTACTGTGTTCTCCTAAAGCTGAAATACTAAAAGTAAATGGTCAAAATTGGTGTGTTCTCAGCAGCCTTTCTGTAGTAATTTTGCCAACTCATTTACCCATCTAATTTAACATTGTCTCACAGAAAACTCCAATGGGAAAGGGAACTGAATTGTTCTGAAGCAAGAAAATTTAAATTATGCACTTACAAATGGAAAATCAGTGTGTGTGTAACCTTCTCTTAGCAAGATCCTGAAATGAAAGGCTTCTTAAAGTGAAAATATCAGTCCTGCTTTTCGCAAGCAGACTTACAGTTCCTCTGGAACATGGGATGTTAGTTCTATTAGCTAATGTGACGTGGGGTCGTAGGTAGTAGTAATCAACACCATACCTTAAAAAGAAACACCACCACCTTAAAACTTGTAGATGAGTCATATTCACAACTTACTAATTTCTCTCCTAGAAGTGGATGTTGCTTTAATATTTTCCCTTCATCCTTCTTTTGCATATATATGATATAAAGCCAACCCAGTAGTGTCCACAGAAGACTCATGTTCAGCAACCAAAGAGGGAAAACACACACACACACACAAAAAAACCCCAACATTAAAAGCTGCCAAGAAGGAAAACCAAAGAAAACATTTCCCAAGAGAAACACAACATAGAACTTACATATATTTTTAATTTGATGATGCAAACAGGTCGAAGTGTTTCAGCTCTGTCACATCACGTGAGTTGCCTAAGTTTGTCTGTAGGATTCTTCTCTTCCAAACCCTGTTCCATTTCTACAGAAATCACTCAGCTCAAAAATTTCCCTGAAGCCCACACAGATTGCTTGTGATAGAGAAAATTATTGCCTCAGTATCATCCCACTGCAGGGGTAGCAACCTTTCTGCTATTTACCCATAAGAGTCACCACAAGATTATAGTTGGCAATCATGTTGAAACAAATGAGAGAGTATTAATAAATGAAACCAAAGACTTCATGAAAGCGGAATTCAACATGCTTTGAATAAGCTTAAAAAAAAAAAATAGAGAAAAAAATGTAAAAATAAAGGAGGACCATAAGATCCTTTACTAAAAAGGACAGTTAAAGACAGATTATCTGAGTGTGAAGGTGAAACAGATGATCATCAAGATGTCACTTCACTAAAGCACAAATTTATTTATTAAATTCAAAGGGTGGAAATTAGAAAATGTTTTTAATTACCAAGGACAAGTAGAAAAGAATAACACAAGCGCATATACAAAGTGTAAAGCCCAAGAGCACACAGACACAACTAGCCACTAGTTAGCTGAAGTAATTCTGAAGGTCTATTAGTAATAAGAGAAGGACACATGCACACAGAGAGGGGAAAAAAAATTAAAAACAACTGATCTGCTACTGCATGGAGAAGAAAATCCAGAAAGAGCAAAACAGGGAAGGCCAAAAAATTTAAAATCTTTTTGCTTCAGCCTGCACTAGTGCCATAATTGCAAACAGGCTACCAGTACAGTTAATACCAGAGACTCAGGGCGAAACAAGGTCTCGCGAAAACATAGGAAAAATAATCCAGCACGATTTAGGTAAGTTAAATTTATTTTCAAAACAGCTAGGGTGGATTTATTTCATTACAGATCTGACTGAGGCGGTGTCAAAATTAATTACCACTTATAACTTGTGACAATGGTGAAGTATTGGACAGGCAGAAAAGGGAAATAAGTTGTGCCTGCCTGCATTTGAAAAGCAGGAGGCAAAAATAATGGTCAGACAGTTACAGAAAAGTCTGATTATTTTCCAGGAAAAATACCGGGATAAATAATCAAACTAGTTGTAAACTTATAGATGATGAGACACAGTCAGAACAGATTTGCAAGAAGTCACAGAAATGCTTTTAATTTCTTTCTATAGCAAGGTAACAGACACATGAAAAACAGGGGGGGTTGGAAAAAAAGGAGAAAGAAGCGGGGGAAAAAAACAGAAAAAGAGATGTTAAACATCCTGATACTTGTAGGCTTGTTGACATTCACATGGACAAGCCTGGGGAAAAAAAAAAAAGGAAAGAAAAACAAAGCAACAAGCAACAGCCACCAAACTCAAACCCCTGTGAACCAGATTAATTTACTATTGATGCACTACTAAGACAGGATGGAAAACAATTTTCTACACTTATTGGGTGCCCATCATTAGAGAGGGAGCAATAAGTCAGGTTCCTTCAGTGACTGCCCTGATTCTCCTACTGTTTGATGGTTTCAGTAAGAGGATTACACATTTTTTTTTTTTTGGTGAAGAAGATACAGGAGTGCAGGAAGCTCCACAAGCACACAAAAGCAGCCTGAACAAAACAAACTGCCCCACAAAACTTTGAGTAATTGGAGAAGTAAACTAGAAAAGTGAAGGGAATTCAAAAGGAACAAATAAATTCAGAGGCACAAATAAAATATAGTGACTAGTCAACTAACTAGGAACCCTGAAGTCTTGATCAGAGTGTTGTAGCAGATCATAAGTTGTTTATGACTCAGTAAATGTCATGGACTTACAAGAGTGGGAACAATTTCCTCAGAGGCATAAAACCATTCTATGTTCCAGAAACAGGAGTTCCTCTAGATACCACCTGAAATATTGTATCTCAGTGATGTTCAGAAAAAAGCTAAAGAATTTGCAAAAGTAATTTTTAAAAGTTAAAAGACAAAAAAAAAAGGAAAAAAAGAGTAAAGGTATGAAATTTATCCTATAAGAAGAGCTTAAATAAACTGTTGATGCTTAGCCTATAGAAAAGCAGAGACAGAGGAGAGTTGATAATAGTCTTAATGTACTAAAAGGAAGGAAAGAATCCATTCACCATTTTTACTTGGGATAGCATAGGAATTAATGAGCTTAACTTACAGCTAAAGAGATTTAGGTTAGATATTAGGCAAATCTTTCTAATTGTAAGAACACTTAAGCTCAGGATAGATTTCCCTAAGGATGCTGCAAAGACTTCATAACTGGAGATCTTTAGGAACAGTTATGTGCTCGTCTGGCAGGGATGAAGTACAGTTGATCCTGCTTTGAAGCAGGATGACAGACCAGATGACTGAGTTCTTTACCTGCTCTTCTTCCTCTGAAACAGAAAATTAATTTCCTAGAGCAGGATCTCAAATATGCAGACTCCCGATGTGGGAGGTGATTTTAATTTGATGCATAAATTTCAGCTACCTACAGTGAAGGGAATAAGAAATATTAATACTCAATTTTTTACTGTGGGAAAGATAAGATGTCCAGAAAATTTAAAAAAATGGAGCAATTTCCTAGATTTGCCTAAATAAAGGCATTAAAAAAGAGGTCTTCCTATTTTGCCTAAATAATTTTCACACTTGTAGCTGCTTAATGTCTGGTGCAGTCCCTGTTCCTCACGTTTTACAAGCCTATTATTGTTAAAAATTTGAATTTAAGAGAGAGGGTATTTTTTATTTCTTAGAACACTTTGATATGATCTTTCCTCTCTATACATCAATCTCCTACCAAACACATAGCACACATATAGCACAGTCCCAAAAGGGAATTTACAAAGCTGCTGCTTTTTCTTTTCATGGGATAAAATTTGTGCTCAGAGTAAAATGGTTTGCATCATCTTAGCTGAGTTGATTTAATTTTTTTTTAAATAAACTTCATGTGTATTTCTGAGCTGTGTTCTGTTAATAAGATGGAAATAGTGAAGGGGTAAAAAAAAAAAAAAAAAGGCAAAGTTTCTGCCATATAAAGTCGCTGGACCAACTGCAGAAATTCCTCCTGAAATTTCCTAAACAGTAGATCCTCCTGTTATAAAAATCTTCATTCTGATCCACATTAGCCCAGAAGTTTTCAACTGCCCTGGTGGTCCTTAGGTTGAAATTTGGTAAAAAGATTCATAGAGTATGAGCCATTGATTGACAACAACTGTATTACAGCTGGGGGAGTGTACAGACATAACCTCCAATGGCCTACATCATCCAAAAAAACCTGTTTTTAAACTCTCTTCCCTTTAGGAGAAATCAGAACAACTGGGGGCATACAAAGCTGCACCCAGTCTTGTAACTAGAAGAGATCAGCGTACGGAAAAATCTAACCTAAGTCTTCATGAGACAGGGATGAAACTTAAACTGAATATTCTTTTGATGCCACAAAAAGCTCTGAAACCACGGAAAATCTATTTTGACAACTGTAGGAGTTAAACTCTAATTTCAGATGTGTGGCTGTCAAAGAAGAAAAAAACCACCCTGTTTCTATGCCTACAGAGATTAGAATCTGGGAGATGATCTAAAAACCCATCTGAGTATTCTTTTTATAGTCACCTCCTAGTCCCCTTATTCACATAAGGAGTCTTGCAGCATTCAAGAACAATGAGGGGGATTTGGCTCATCTTGCTTTTCTGTTCAATAACACGCTGTAAGAGAAAATCAATACAGACAACTGCATATTAAACTGAAGGTCACTCATATGGCAGGTAACTACCTACTCTACATCTCCTGTTTATAGGCCTCTCTGCTGCTAAGAATGACTGTTTCTGCAACTACTGGCAATTATTTGAGTGTTATTTTCCACATTTGTCTTGAGGAACTCAACGAGAAGCAGAGCAGCCCAGTATGACAGAACTTGCCCTTTGCACAGAAGAGTTTTGCATCTTCAAACACTAATCTGAGCATTTTCTTTAGTCCTGTGCTGTTATAGTGCTTTGGTGAACAGGTTTTCCATCACCACATCCTTTCTACAGCTCAAGAATTCCTTTCCCTAATACACTGATAGATGAGACCTCTCTCTTTTAATAGAGAAAGGAATATTTCTCATGCTTGTATAGGCTGTGGCTACGCAAAACTGCTCACCTAAAAATGTGTTTATTTCCAAACATATTAGACACCTAACTTTATACTCCAGAAACCTTTAGCCTGAAGTCTGGAAGCCTCAGAAAGATTAATTCCTTTCCAGAAGTGTTGGGCGTTTCCGGGCTTAACTGAAGCTCAGCTAAGTATTCTGCTAAAGAACTGTAAGTTAATGAACCCCATAATGAAAACACTTCATTATGACTAACCCAATTTTTAAAGAAATTTTGTCTTTTGATGGCATTTCTTACTGAGTATCCAAAAAATGAGGCACAAAATTTCTCAAAATTTTGGCTTAAGAATCATCTGAAATCTGATGAACACCGATGAAAACACAAGTCTTTCAGTCTACTTAGAGCAACTAAAGAATTCAGCAAGAAAGTTTAAATAAGAATAAATATGATTCTGAATGCTAATGGTGAAAGAAAAAGACTTCTCCTCTATGCAACCTAAGTTGAATGAAATGTGTGTCAGAGTACAGATATCTACAATATGACTCATAACGCATCCAGGGGATTTTAAAAAGTGAATTATATTATAGAAGGTGCCATCCTCCACTGTCAGTATTCAAATATGAATTAGACTTATTCCAAGTGTTACCTAATGCCACTATCTGCTCAAAGACACTGTGATGGTGTATCGCTGTTCTACATTTTCAGGTAGAAATTCATTGGGCCACTTTTGAAGCAACTTTATTCTACAATCCCTTTTCCCGTATTCTTTATATGAAAAGACAAGAGTAAATTAAAAAAATATTAAAATTATACCATTGGATATACATTTCAGGATACAGTGTGGGTTATGAAACTTTCCACTTCTAGAATGCAAAAAAGTCAGACCTAAAATGTTCCTACCCTTTCCAAAGAAAATCGGCCGTTTGTGGAAGCTGAAAGTGGCAAGCTGTACTATACAAACATTTTTAGTTATTTTACACTTTGTTTTCTCAGGTACTTGCTGACACTGGGTCTTTTTTGGAACTGACACTATAGCAATAACTAAGTTTAAACTCTCATTTTAGATACAGAATTCAAACATCTCACTGCTTCTGACACTCCATGGCATTCTTCATAAAAATAATTAAGTTCGCCAAGGAACTAAGTCAGCCAAGACTTTGACATAATGAAGTTACATGAAACTATTCTTCATACTAGAGCCTTCCCCTAACAGCATCCCACTGCAGGAAGGCATCACACATTAGTTTTTAAAAAATCAGGGGTATTTTAAGTGTGTTACTGTTTACATGCTGATCCAAACACTGGAGAATCAGCCTTACTTGCATCTTAGCATTGCGTGGTACACACGCACCATCCTCACCAAAATAACACATCCAGGATGGGAATAGATGGGACTTATTTGGGGACACACATGACACTACTGAAAGCAAATGTTTACCCTGCCAAGCATTCCAGAATGCACTTGGAATTCACTTCAGATAGCTCAAAAGTTACACTCATCCTGATCCCTATGCTGCTTTTTCCTCAATTTCTACATCACTTTAGGGGTTTTCTCATTAATTAGTTTGTAAAAATTCTGGAAAGCCCCTCAGAAATCTTATATTTTTAAGGAGCTTGTCTATCCCACGCACATTTCTTTGAGTTTGGCTGCTGCTTTCCCCAGAAACACCCCTCTCCCTCCAGAACAATATGCCTTCAGGTGCAGCTAGTGGATTCCACCCACATGGACATTTCCAATGATGCAACGAAGTCACCAAATCAAAGTTTCACATACGCAGAGTCCCCAAAGCATTACCAGACAGAACAAACCCATACTTTCCTCTCTCTTCCTTTTCTCATCTGTAGCTGTTGATTCAACACTCGCTCAGCACTCGCTGGTTTCATTCTATCACGTGTCAGCAACTCTCTACACCTGCAACACCTCTGAGGAAGGCACCAGGAGCAAGAGCAAGCACTGAGAGCTCCATCCCTCCTCCCATTCCTGCTCCTATCTTGCCTCATCTCAGGTTTGTACAAAATATTGCCTCCAGCTTCTGTGCAGCACGGAGCCAGCATCTGCACATTTCAGACTCTTTTTATTTTTACTTTTTTCCTCCCTTTCTCTTTCTCTGCTTTTAAGCAGCTGTGTTTCTGGAGTTTCCCCCGGGGAAAATCTTAAACTTGAAAGGGCTTCTTAATAACCTTGCTCAGCCCTGCACACAGGAAATTAAGCCATTCTGCACATTCAGCATTTACCACTCTGTTCTGCAATCCAAAGTTCTCATACATACATACAGTTTTCAGACATTTGGGGATTGACTCCATCACCTTAGAGAAGTGCAGGTGAATTTTCATTTCTGTGTGTGAACTCTTTGCCTAAAGATGTGGGTAATAGTTCAGATATTGAATACAAACAGCTCTAAATATATCAGAGCATGGCTGCCAAACAGATCTGTCAGACAAACAAAACTCATACCAAGTGAAAACATAATTAAGGGCCTTTGACTCTCAGATTATTCTCCACTTGATTAAGTGTAATGAGTGTCTGCTCCCCTTAAAAAAATAAAAAAGGCAACTCATTCCCCCCCCCACCTCCTCTTCTAGTGCACTGTAGTTTAGGGAATTCATTCATTAACCCCTCTTAGTTGTTTTCTCTCTAGTTTAAGGGGCTGATACTTAGGGACACGACCCTCCTTTATTTACATACCAAGGCTGAGAAACTGGCTGTCTAATTTGGCTCCATCCCAGGCAGCCGGTCTGTGAAAAGCACAGTCAAATTGCTCAGCTGCTCTGCAAGTTTAGGAAGCTTTGGTGCCCAGCACTCAGCACAGTGCTCACAGGAATTCCCAGCCAGGCTGTCCAGAGCTCTTGTGGAAGGTTTGGACCAAATATATTTCTTCTTCTGTATTACGAAAATCAAAGACTAATGATGATGTGTTTGCTGTCCCATTGAAGTCCATGTTTCCTTGCATGAGAACAACTGCCAATACAGAACTGTGCTTCTTTCCTGACAGTTAATATACAAGAAAAACCTACAAATTCTGACATACCTCACATGCAAGACCTCCTCTTTTTCTTGGCTTCAGAAAGAGACGCAACAGGAGTATAAAGCTTTTGCTTCCCCAGATTCTGCACACTTAAAAACTCATGCAACACTTGGCTCCTCTCTCTGCACTTGTTGCCACAGAGCCATCTTTCCCAGCTCCCAAAATGCCTGCATTGAAATAACATCTCTGTCTTGACATTTATAAGTGCAGCAAGCTGTGCCCCTCTGAAGTCACCCATCCTTCCTCTTCTCTCCTCTGAGTGACTGAGTGACCCCTTTAAAACACGAGCACAGGGAGATGGAGTGCTGTGCACCCCGGCTGCTTCTTCATCACGCTGTACAGAACACACAAAATGCCAAAGGCTGCCTTCGCTCTGCACGTGTTTCACTGAGCTTTCTATTAGTTGCAGCAGGCCACTGACAACCCCTGACTAAATTATTACCCAATGACAACATCTCCTGAACACAAACCACACAGTTCTTTTAACCCTCTGTCTACCTCTTGCTCTCCCTTCAGAGCCACGGCAGAAAGCTCTGGGTAAGAAGACTGAAGCACCACGTTAGAGGCTCTCTTATTGCAGAGATGGATTCACTCCAAATGTTTGTCTTCCTTAAGCAGTTACTCCAGAGGCAGAGAAGGCTGGCAAGACCCAGGAAGCGGAACTGGAAATTCTTTCCTCTACTTGTAGCAGAGGTACAGCAAGCACATGGCTCAAAGATGGATTAAGCACCAATGTGCCACAAAAATACTTGTCAGCTGGTCTGTGTATAGCAAGCTGTCTCCATACAGTTAGCAATATGACTTTTTTTCAGTTAATTGATGTGAATCAGATTCTTTAAAAAAAAAATAAATTAGAGTGTCAACTCTTCATAATTACCGTGAAATAACTGGTTTTTACAACTGTTTTACAAATATATTTAAAAAGCCTACCATGCTAATTTTATTTTACCAGCTCCTATGGAATCCAAAAGAACCAGGCTGAAGAATTCCTAAGCAAGAACTTATCCCAATGTTTTCCAAAGAGATTTATTACAAGAGGCTTACATACTCAATCTGACACAAAGAAACATCATCATTCTCTTTTGTTGAACAGCCAGTTGAGCACATGCCAACTTCAGCATCCACGAGATGAACAGAGCTCAAAATTCATATCAAGCCATTGATACCATCAGCTATTGGCTTCTGATTCAAGACATCAAAAAAAGGATGTAGGCAAATTAAAATTTTACCCTAAAGAAAAAAAATAATCCCATTCTTTTTTAGGGAAGCAATCCTGCTGGTGCTCTGCAGTTATGGAATGTGAAGTACGTGGGCCATACCTCTGAGCAAAGAGTTTGCTGAAAGGATTGCTTAAATTATTAGAGGGCCACAGATTGCGTTCAATATTCATAGCAGTGAGTTTCAATAATAGTATCTAAACGCAGAGCTAAATAAGTTATCACCTGGCAAGTAGCGCAGACAGAAAGTACAAGGCCAAAGTACCACTTAATGATAAAGCCCATTATCAAACCCCTTTGGCCTCTGTAATGATTTGGAGCACTCACAAATCCAAAGTCCAAAGGAAAAATGTTCATTTTCTGACTTGACAAGATTCCCCTACCACACAACTACCAACACCGTTACTACAAACAGATGCCTGTTTCGCACATAAACACAGCAATGAAAAATTGTTTGTGGATTAGGGAAAGAGTTCAACATTTGTTTTCATTCTGTGCTAAAAAAAATATGTGAGAGCAGTGTGAAAAGCCTGCCATACCTTGTTGTGGAGCCAGAAATATATAACTTAAGTGTTCTTTTAACACTCCCTGAGACACTGCAAGTGCTGAAAGGCCAGTGCCTGCAGAACTGCTACTGATGTATAATTGAATGAAATATGAGCACTTCCTGGGAGTCATGGGATTTCCCATGTTCTCCAGGAAAGGGGAGGATATCCTTCAGTCAGGTGGATCCAGCAACAAAATTTCAAATTTTGTCTCCCTCACAATTTGGCATTTTTGCTTCATTTATTTATTTTTAAATAGGAACGGTTATCTTGAAGTGTTATCTAAAAGAAAGCTGAATTAATTAGTTCAGATATCAAGTGCAGGTTCTGCATACTCTTTACTTAAGAAATGCACTGCAAAGGAGTGATCAAAATGTTAAGTTGCCATGGCTACCTTTATATCACAAGGCAAGGAAAACTTGCACTCAGGATAAAGAAAGAAACAAGGCACTATTAATGTTATTTTTTCCAGTGTTTTCAGAAGGAAAGTCTGCTTAAGAAGAAGCATTATACAATTTGCTTTCTTTTGTTTGTGGGTAAAGTGATGAGTATCTGCTACTTGCATTAGTAGTTAATGATTTTCATAAAGCACTAAATTCTTCACATTTGTTCAGATGTTCAAGACTAAGAAAAACATGATGGAAGGGACTTCCTTAGCACTGCTCTAATTGCAGCTTTGTAGCTTTAGAATACGATTTGAAAGGTGTTTTTTTTTCAAAATAGGACTTTGTGTGGATGTTTCCTAAACAAGAAACAAATAAAAACCCATAGAAGCACTTTTCAAAGAACCTGAAGTAAAGCCAGAGGAAAATGGTTATTTGTTGACTGTCCCATAAGGTACAATTATTATGAAACACCATGCCCTAATTTTTCATTAAAGTTTCTTGAACACTATGAAGTTCTGCCAATGAAACAAACCTGTTTCAATTAATGAAAACTGTGTAAACATTGTTGGGTGCTACCATTTAAAATCATGACACCCATACACTCGATAGGAATGTGCTTATGAAGGTGGGGATTTTTATGTCTTAAATCAATTTTTCCTACTATGTATAAATCTGGAAACAGACTGAAATATCCAGGAAGCTCTTACAGATTGAGTTGTTTGTGTCATAGTATGCCAACTTGATTCCTTAATCAGAATATTGACTTTATCAGTAGATTTAAGTGTCCTAAAAAAAACTTTTACAAGGTAATTTTAAATGGTTACACTGCAGTAGCACATAACCATAAAGACTTGTGCATTCATCCTGGTGAGGGAGGAAAAGAAACATCAAAAGCAAATAACTCTCGCCCAGGTGCTCCGTGGCAGTACAAAAACCTTAGCTAGTGGGTTAAGCAGCAGCGAAGAGGATAAAGCAATAAAACAAGAGCTGGAGAGAAGCAGGAAGCAAGGCTGACTTGGTGGGGATGATATAGAAGCTCTTCCTTATCAGCAAGCAAGCTCTGCAATGTCTGTGATCTGTGAAACACAGCATGTGAACCAGCACTGATGAGATCTGCCAGGGCAATTACACCAGCAAGAAAGTTTGGGCTTCTCAAAGTATAAAATAGGGAAAGCACGTATGTTAGTTCTTTGCTGTGTTTGAAAACTGGGATCAGAGCACATGCTTATATTCTGGTTGTACTGCTTTTGATTATGGGAACCAACTAAAAACCTATTTGCTAAGGAACTACACGCTTTAAATTTCACACGAAATAATACATTGTTATGAAAAAACAGAGTGCACAAAGTCTCATTAAAAGGGCTTCTCCCCCTTTCCCTCGTGCTTTTAAATGACAGCATAATAGCTTCCAAATAAATGAAGAAAACACATTTACTAGGAGCTACAGCTGAAAAGACTACACGTTGTGATTGATGGCCAGTTCTTTCCAGAGCTTCAGCAGAGGGTTATGACATCCATTATTGCAAATCCCATACACCACCGATGCAGAAACGCAAAAACACTCACTGGAAGCTGTACAAGAACAGTCCAGCCAACAGAACTTTAATCACAATAAAGTATGGAAATATACTGTCATTTTAATACATACATTAAATAAATTTAATGAGAACTTCTCAAACAGCACAAGTGTTTTAGTGGTCAGCTAAAATCACATGTAAAGACTCCATTTCTTTTTCTGAGGTATTAAATTATTAGAACTGAAAGGGTTTGAGAGAACAACTGATCTTTCACCTTTGCATTTTTCCATTTATTTCATGTGTTATATTTTATGCATGACACTTTTTTTCTCCCTCTTATCTACTTCTTTTATAGTTGAGACTGTAAGCCAAATGTTGTTAGGTGATTAACATATTTAATAAAAACTTTCTCTCTCCAAACTGTCACCAGTTACATATGCAAACTGCACAAAGTGTAATGAAGATTTTACACAATGCTCAGAGCTGTGCAGGACTGAAAAAGCAAACTACAGTTCAAGTTCTCTCTGATGCCTCACAAAGGAACCATCTCCTCCAGCTTCTGGAGAACTGCTCAAAGTACAACCTCCATGAGACTTTAGGTAGCATTGTATATAATATTGCAAAGATAGGGTGGGTGATAAATCTACGGAGCTTTCAAAAGGGGAGAGTTTTCCAGACCGGTTGTTTTGCTTTATTCTACTGTAAAAATGATACTTCTCTACTTTCTCTACAAATTACATAAGCACAAGTGTGCTTATACACACGCTGTAGGTTACTGAAAGCCACAGAGAAACTTATAGGTGAATTAATTTATGGCAAACCACATATGCAAAATATCAGATAAAGAGCTGGTCAACTTGTGCAGTGGCTTCAACTCCTGAAATTTAACACTCAAGTCAAGTTTCTGAAAATAAAAGAAACAAAACCACTCTTCTATGATGGATATATGTATAAGGACATAAACATAGTTGTTTATGGTGACATAAACATCGCTGAACTTTTGTGGCAAACTGTGAGCTTTCCAGGACATTGAGAAATCCACACTGGAAGTGGAGGAAGCCAAGAATATTTGTACACTAGCACCTGGCTTCAACAAAAGGGATACAGTGCTTCAGAAAAGTTTGGGTAGTCTTGTGAAGATATGCAGTTAAGAATTTATGACACCTCTAGTCAAATTTGTAAGTCTTGGACATGAGCCCTCAGAGCTCTTGGCTGTTCCACTGAAGTGCTGCTCATGGAGAGCCAAGGCCTCCTGAAGTAGAAATGCTAAGTGATGGGAGTCCAGTTCCCCGAAGGATTCAGCAGCAAAATATGAAAAGCTTTTCTGACTTTCAGTTCATTTGAACACTTCATATTTACACAAATCCCCTTTAAGGTCAAGATAATCATATTAAAGCCTCTGTGAATACAGCCAATAGTGATCAGAGCAAGTCTGAGTTACCATCAGAGAATTCTTTCAACAGGAAACGTACAAAAATAAATACAAAGTTTTCAGATGAGATGCTTTTATGAAATTAAGATGCCATGAGATGATGAACAGAAGAGCCTGAGTAACATTTAGCACAATGTGTAAAAATCCATGTACTCTCAGAGACTCGGGGAGGGGATATTTGTGTCTTTTTGGACAAAGGTGGGGCAGAGGGAACTGTTAGCCCTCACTTAAACTCCCCTAAAAGGAACCATTTGCAAGCTGTGTTTATGGTATTAACTACACTTATACAACCATCTCACATGTAGCCCTAAAAAATAAAAAGCAGTTAGCCACAAGTGTCATACCAGAACACTGACCCCAGAAGAAAAGAATGCAGATGTCATAAGCTTAATTTCACTTTGAACTAAGACTGCTTGAAGTCCTCAGGTTGCTCTCAACCTAACCTGTATCTCTAGAAACTTCTCCTTTACAGGTGTATTGAAAAGGTGAGGGGGAAAGACACATGTATCTTCTCATAAAACTCTTTGCTCCTCTCTAAAATTCAATTTAAAAAAAAAAAAGAAAGAAAAATAAAAACACATCTCTGGCTCCAAATCCTCCCACTGCCAACCATGAAAAATATATTTATCTTCTTCCTGAATCTGTGTTCACTCCAGCACATGACACTGGCTTAGTTTGATTTTGGTGGTAGAGAAGGATAAGTACAAATCTTACGGCAACAGGCACAGAATTAGATCCTTTCCCCCTCTTCTCATGTCTGCTGCTTCAGTGATTTGCTCCAGAAAAGCAGTATATTTAACCATAGACTGGTACAAACTCTTTTCAGAGAAGGAATGGCACAAAACGGACTCCATCAGCCATGAAGTTTTCCCTCCTCTTCCAGAAGAAATTGCCTCTGGGGATAGTCTCTCACTTCCTTTCTCACTCAGTTTGCTGGAAGCTGGACAGCTGTGGCTTTGCATAGTTTTAGTGGATTAGTCATCTAACTCAACCCATTCAGAAATATTTCTAATTAGTCCCAACAGAGGTTTCTCATCTAATTCTCCCCTCTTTTAATTAAATTTCTTTGCTGGAAAACAGGACTACAGGACTCAGAATTATTGTAACATAGTTTGTCCTGAAATCTTCCCGGAATAGGTACTCCAGGAACCAGGATGTTTATAGGATTTAAGATTTATGAAGTTTGGGCCTTTAAAGGGGTTTTTGATTCTGAGTATATCATGAAGCCTGCAGCAGCCATGAGTCAGATAAAGGGTATAAATCTTTCAACTTTAAGATGGAGCCTTGGATGGAGGAGCCTCAAGGGCCCCAGTAGCAACTTCGACTGTGTTTAGAGATCATGACCACACTAGAGAAGAGCAAAGTGCAATCAATATATGTGGCTGAGTGACATGGGATCACATTTACCACACAGGCCTGTCTTTATCTATGCCAGGAGTCAAGCGGATCCCTCGGATCAAGAACAGGCCCAACCCTTCTGTTTGAGGCTGTCTCACCTTGCACCTGTGGGATGACCCGTGGCTCCCCGGGTTAGACTGTAAGATAAATTAAAGACCATTTCCTCCCATCCCGTTTCTCTGTTCCTTCAGACATCATTAAAAACAAACATTCAATAATAGAGACCTCTATTCCTTTTACCAAGATAACCTCTTTGAAGTGGTTATGCTCTTCAGGTCTTGATTTGTTCTTCCCTTTAAAGTCACATGCTCTTCTATCGGTTTTCCTACACTTCCTTCTTGCAGCCCAGAGCAACTGCAGATCACTCCAGAGGAAAACAGCACGCAGGAAAATGAAGAAACTGAGGAATGTGATATTGTCCATAATGACATTACAGAGCTTCTCGTATTCTCCACATGGAAAGTCGGCTTTTATGCATTTACTTCTTACTTTAAAAGAAATCACAATCTGATTTGCCACCTCCTAATCAGATGATCACCTGTCAGTCCAGGAGCACAGTTGGAATTGCCTGTGTTTGCAATTCCTACAGCTCACAGGCCCTGTGTCCAGAAAGTCCATTAGCAATCTAAGGGACCGAAAGGAGCATAACCTGCTTCAGGGATTGCCAACAAAACCCTTTTGAAAAAGAGGAAAATATTTATTTTTGCCTTTCAAAAAAAAAAAAGAAAAAAGAAAAAAGAAAAAAAAAAAGCCTCAACAAAGACAATTTGCTCCTGCAGCATTCTGACCACGAGGGGATAAATCAGTTTTCAGCAGCCCTGGACAGGTAATGAGGACCTGCTGTTGACGCAGTTGCAGAGGGAAGATTCGCCAGCCAGTTTTTATTCCTCCTGCAAAGGCAGAAAACTGGGCGCTGTTTATTATTATTTGTGACAGTGCTTCATGCAGAACAGCAGGTCCTCATTAGGAAAGTCACATTTACCACAAACATTCACCTCTCATGTGGAGATCAAGTTACAGTTTGAGCTCACAGCACACAAAAACCTACTTTCTCTTTTTCAGGAGGCACAAGACAGTCAGAAGGAATTAACATACACATGGTACCACAGGCAAATTTTCTTCTTTTAAAATCACAGCTTTTTAATTTCAGTAACACGGACGATCACCATGTAGTTAGCAAATTCTGCCTACCTAGTTTTAGTATTTAATGGAGCAGGAGGGGGCTCAGTAAAAGAGTAGATGCCTTAAAAATCTGAGTTCTCTCAACAGCACAAATATATTGAGTGCCTCTTCAGCCAATTATTCAAAATCACATAATAAAGTTAATTCTGTAATTAAATACAGACCAAAATTCAAGGCTGTTTATAAGCTGCAGATGCTAGTCACTAAATCAGAGTATACAGAGTAACCCCCATGTGATAAAATTGAAACAGATAGATCCACTATCAAAAGTTTCATAGAATTTTAATATTTAATGGCTAAAAATTTCATACAACAGAAGGCAGGATGCAGTGGAGGAGAAGACAAAAGGGATTTGAATTTCTCCTCTTTCCAAGAATGAAAACCCTTGCATAAAAAAACTTGGTCATAAACTTACTTAACAAAACCACTGCAACTCCATCAAGCTGTAGCTGAACAGTTGACACAGCTACCCAGTTTAAATGAAAAACAAAGAGGAGAAAAGGTTAATGGGCATGCTTTGCTTCCAGGAAAAATCAAAGCAAACAACACCCTGCAATTAACCAAACAAAGACAACACAAACTAAACCAAAACCAAACCAAAACAACACCACATTAGCAAGACACCATTGGTTTCTGCAATTTATTAGATAAATAGCAGCTTTATCAAATCAAATCACATCTAGAGGAAGTCATTGCAGGAAATCATATAGGCATCTTAAATTTGATGAAATGGTGACACTGTAGGACTAGATTTTGATCCTGGGGTATGAGGGTTGGTGCTCACAGGTTCCCAAAATTCTGCTATTGAAACCCTGATAACTTCCAATAATCGAAGATGGAAAGTTAAAGGGAGAATTACTTTAGAGAAGTCTGAAGGAGGACTTCAACAGTTGGATCAGTAGAAACTAAAAAAAATAGCCATTTATAACAAATATAGTTGCAAGAGCAAACAAAACAAAAATAAATAAATACTTCTTTTTAGGAGGCAGAGTATTTTAACAAAAATTTTGGAGTGATCACATCAAGTTTAATTTCTTCTTTTCAGTGTCTAGAGACATGGCTCATCTGTGCAAACAGTTTAAAGCTTTTTCCATCAAAAATTACCTGCATAACACAAGGATTGAAAGTACTAACCAAATACGCCGTGTGTACTTAGGGATGCAATAACTTTCAGTTACAAACTGTATTCCAGAAAGATCCCTCTATTTTTAATCGATGTTTTTTGTGATCCCAAATTCTGCAAGAATCACATCATCAAACAGGTGTCCTATAAAAGCTAAAGTAAAACATGATTCTGTTCAACTTTGCTACATATGCTGGGTGATCTGTCTCAATTTTATTTTTCTCAAATGTTGCACAAATTTACCAAAAAGTTTACTTAGTCACAGTGCAAATTAGCCACTAGATGAACACCCAAGAAGGAAAGAAAACCACATTACACTTCTCCCAAATTTACATGTCTATAATAAAGTTTCTAGAAACGTTTTCTTGGACATGAAGGAAAGCTTTTTGTACTGCTGGAGATAGCAGCAGAGGGAAAAAGTCATCTATATTCCAGAATTGTGCTTTCAAATAACCAAAAGAACAACATAAGCAAAAATGTTATGGCCACCTCTAACAGTGCCAAACAGTTTGAACAGGGCATATATCTAATTGTGGAAAGTTATTTTCTCATAAAGACAGTGTAATTTAACATGTAGCTCAGCAAATAATGAAGAAAATCAAAACTGTTAAATAGTAATTAACTTGCAATTAACTCAAATTAGTCAAGAGTCTTGTACACAATGGGTGAGGGAGTCCATAGTGTATCAGTGAGAGTAATTGCCATATAAAGCTGGAACTGAGAAGAAGTTCAGAAAGAGGAAGTATAAGTTGGGAAGAATTTTTCCAAGTTGGACACAAGGATTGAAAGCAAAGAGTGAACTCTTGCTAGGTTTGAGAAAAAGACTCAACAGATTAAGGCGAGAAAACAAACAACTGCTGGGAAAAGTTAAAGTAGCCCAAGAAGTAATCTGGGCCAGGAAGTAATTTCACCCCAGATCACCACAGGTTACAAGAGCTTTGCATGGACAAACACATACGAGAGTCCGTCTGATTAAGAGTGATCATTGGAAATACCAAAAATAAAGAATTACTTTCATTCATTCGAAGAAACTCATGAAGACTTGTATGGTGCTCCAGCTGGAGGAAGTCCTGACAATCACCACTGACTTGGTTTCCAGGAGAAGAACAGAGTAATTGGTTTACAGGTGGTTTAATCCAGAAGAATCTAAAAGGCAGCACCGGCAGGATAAATCAAGCAGTAATAGCATTGGTGTAATATGAGATGAAAAGGCACGGATGTAACAAACCAATTGCAAATGATCAGAATTACTCAAGAGATAACTGCAATTCAGAGTTGCAGGGGAAGGAAAGATGTGTCACTGGAACGAGTTACCTCCTGTGAACTTGCACTTTAAGCTTCAGGCTTAAATACCTGATTACGACTAGGGCTTAATACCTGATTATTTATGCAAGTATTAGGAAAATGCCTTCTATTTCTCTACAAAGCTTTGGAGACCTAAGCAAGATGCACAAAACTAGAAATATTAAATATGTCTAAAATATACTAGGATGACAATGGCTACAAATCTCCAGAGAGTGAAGAGCTATGAAGACATAAAGCACAATAATAGTGACAGATTTTATTTAGGCTCCATAGAGAAGAATATGGCAACATAACATGTTTGGTGGACATACTAAACCACGAAGAACCGCTTTTTTGGAACAGCTAATGAAAAAACCTACAAGATGAGAAGCATTTCTTGAATCAGCTCAAGATTTAAGATGAAGCCATCGAAAAAAAAGTCTCAAATAGGCACTACTCCACACTCAGATACAAAACTGCTTGTATGAGGGGGGGGAAAAGCCAAAAAGAAACCCAGAAGGAAATCCACAAGAGGTTTAACTTGAAAGGTTAGCTTGCTTAACTTGAAAAAGAAGAATGATACGAAAATGAAGAAGCTAGTTAAAAATAAATTAAAAAGAATTGGGTAAAATTTTAAAATATTCACATAAATATTTTAAAGCTTTCTTTTTATATAAACTGGTATAGAGAGTCTTTCAAGGCACCACTGTAAAAGCTCTCAGAGTACATGTATATTACCTATCAAAAATAATTTTATGTTGGTCTCCAAAAAAAGTCAGTGTACTCAAATAGCAGAGTAAAAGAGGCTATTAGACATGAAAAGATATCCTTCAAAAAGCAGAAGTTGCATACACCTGAGAAAATTGAAAATAAACTCTGACAAGATTAACAGAAAATCAGAATTGGGGGGAATGAAAAAAAAAAATAAAACCACAAGAAGAGTTCATGAAATAACTTACTAATGATCAAAAATACTGAGTTTTCAAATATCCACAAGAAGCAAGAAGCCTTTTGAGCACGTGGAGCTGATGGATGTGTATGAAGAACTCACAAAGAAGGAAAACCATGAATCCTATGCATTCGTATTTCCCATAGATAATCTTATTAAGAGATTCTCCATGTAGGATGAGTACAATATACTCCCTCAAACTGACCTCTTATTAGAAAGCTTTTAGAATAAATTGATAAAATGAACAGAAACGCATAATATACACCTAGTAGTTCCAAACCACCTCAGATGTAAAATCTGTGGTTATCTGATTGTGGTTTGCAACCTACAATTTAAATTAGTGTTAACACGATTAGAACAAAAGATAATAAGCACAGTATCAAGAGCTCAGGGAATCTAACTTCTGAAATGCGAATACTGGTAGAAAGTTGAATGAAAGACTAGAATGTTTACCTCATTGATTGAAGAATTTTGGAAGCCAACATCCTGGAGGGAAGCTGGGCCTGAGAGCAACGGCAAAAAGAGTGGTCCAACACAAGCAGTGCTCTTCTATTCCTCCACCCCAAAACTGGGACATAATCCTTCACTGAAGACTGTCATGAAACAGGAAGAAAGGTTCTCTTGTACATTAATAACTGGTAAAAAGACAGGAAACAAAGGCTAAGAAACACCCTTCTGTGTATGCTGTTATCTGCACAGATTTTCAGGTAGGCTTTATAAAAGCAAACCCTACAGGAGAATGTTCCTTATTATAAATTTCACTCTGACACCGGTATTTGAAAGCATTTCTTACAGAAGAAACGTACATACTGACACAAGGCTCCATGAAAGCAGCTGTTTACCTCCTAATCTATCATTAGTTCTCTTCCACAAGACAATAAAAACTCAGCCCAAAAGAATAACAAAGTAAAAACAGCATAAACAATTTCCGCCTGCACTTCTGCTGAATGGAGGAGTTGGATCTGTTTGTTTTTTAAGAAGAAATTATGCTAATTTAAACAAGAAAGCTACAGTGAGAAATAAATTGTTGCACATCTTACTCAGAAACATCACATAACAAGGTCATTGTGGCTGAGGCAATTATTTTGGCAAATTGTTGTGGAGGGATAAGAGCTAATAACACAAGTTACAACTAGTGAATTGCACATGTGTGTCTCAACGCTCAATGGATAAAGAAATTTATTTCTGTAAATTAGCAAGAGGATAAACAAGGCTGTGCCCCGTACAGACATCTCTGTGCAGGAACCAGCATTGCCAGATGATGACACATTGTTATTTGAGCAACGGGTTTTTCTTTGTCTTGTTATATGAATTAAACTCAGTGTCAACAGCTACATCAGAGCAGCACCTGCACTTCCTCAGAGTATGGGACTCAAATAGTTCCCTCTTTTAGGGCACCGTGTAGAGAGGACATAAGTCTACTAAGAAAAAAAAAATATGATCATATTATTCACAAAAAAAGTGTCAGCTTTGCAAAGGACAATATTTAATTTTCAAGAGCAAATGCAGCACTTGTCTGTGGCACTTTGGGCATAAATGCAGAAAGGTGGAGCTCTGCACACAGGCAGTGCTGCCACCCTGGAGGTGACCCAGCCCTGGGAACCCAAGGTGCCCTGCAGTTTCTCTAAGGACTAAATGATCCCCAGTGTTGTGATTGTTTCTTAGGTTTCACTTGGGGAAAAGAATAAAATAAACAAACAATCCGAGGAGTTCGGTTGGTTTTCGTTGTCGGTTTGTTGGAGTTTTTTGGGGGCAACCTGAGGATTTTTCAAGCGTTGTCAGCGGGAGGACTGGAGAATGAGCAGGTAAATACAGCTTTTCTCCCAGGAGGGAGCTAGCCAGTGGTCAGCTCAGTTCTCCAAACCTTCTGAACACAAACCTGCTGATGCACAGCCTGGGAACACAATTCTGGCTAATAGACCAAACAGCCCCATTACATAAGGCTAAGCTATAATAAAAGAAGTTTGAGGCCATGATTGCACCGTAGCACTCTCCTACAGGTACCATGAAGCAGAGACAGCACGTAGGCCTGGTCCCAGGAGGGCTATTTTGGAAAGAAAGAAATGCAGGATGCTACCCTTGATCAACTGTGAAACACGGCCAGGAAAAAGAGCAGGGAGCTGAGAGTGCCTCAGCCACTACAAATGGCAAAAATCTCATCTGTCTAAAGACTCTGGGCAAGGAATATAAAGTTTTAAAGCAGAAAAGAGTAAGAAGAAGTAAAATGCTTGATCCACAGCTCAAGGGCACACTGGAAACAGTTCTTCTACCTCATGCAGACATAAAATTGCTAGAAGGATGTTCTCATAAACAAAGTGCTGGAGGCCATGCCATCGTCCACCTCCTCCTGTTTCTCTCGACATCTAAGGAAGGCAAGTACATCTCATAAAACAGAAGATGCACACGTTTCAGGAATATCCCAGAGGCAAAAAGAAAGAATAGTGAAACAGTAACAGCTTTCAGAGCTGGTGATACAGCCTCTTCTATTCAGGTTAAAAATCCTCTAGGGCCTGTTCCTACTTCTGATTTCCACATACTTGCTGGATTTTCCACAGTTTCATTATTCAAAGAAAATAGCTGGATTTTTACTAAGGTTGGCCATTGGGGGCAAAATTCAGCAGCAGCAGAAAGTCAGATGAAGGTATTTGCACCTTGTAAGTCCCAGTCTCACTCTCTGGGGCACGACTTAGGTACCCATTAAACCCTCTGGACTTGAACACGATTTAAATGAGGGAACAGAGACCTAATCTTTTAATCTCTGCTATTCTTTTATGATCTGCAAAACGTTCTACGTTAAGATTTACTCATTGTTGACGTTTGTCTAGCTAATCATTGCAAATACTTTCCCACTTTGTTTTGAGAAGGTCTAAATGCAGCTCACTAATGTTTTAAACAGACCCTGATGCTTCCATTTCCACAGATCAGCAGAACAAGGGGAACGAAAGGGAAGGTGGAAAAATAACAGAACAAACCTCAGAACAGAACTAACTCAGGATTTATAGGTAGAGTGGAAAACCGATGGAAAGGCTGAAGATCTCTTCACAAAACAACTGCCCTCCTTGCCACTGATAGGATTATGCAACTTAGTAGTAGTGTCTGCAAAAAGCTCCTCTGCACTGAAACAAATACTGAGGTGTGCTCCTTTTCAGGCCAACGCAGAACTCATAAAATAATAAAAAGATGGTCAGTTCCATCCATTAATTTATTCACACAATTGCCCAAGATGTAGCTGACAAAAGAAACCAAGTAGACCCTGATGCTTTTTTAATATCCATATGAAATGGCACCCAGACAGATTTAGTGCTTGATTTAAAGCAAACTGATGGCTAAGTTATACATTTAGATAGGGATGCTGGGGTAAGGTCAAACCACTATCATTAACATCCCAAGGAGGAAGGCTGATAATTACTAATGCTTAAAAGCACCAGCAGTCTACTGATTGCATGGATTTTCTCAGACTTTTGTTCAGCCACTTTCTCAAGTAAAAAATAGCATTCAAAGACTTTTAGCTCATACAGTGTAAGCCTCACTCATTAGTAATCCTTGGAGCTTGACTTCATTTGAGCCTGTTCTGGGTCTGGATAGCAATTAGTATTGCCCTCCAGGTAAGGGAGTGTAGATTTATTCCCCAGAGGTGGTTTAACTTCCTCAACCTACTTTAAAATTAGATTTACTCTGTTACAAATCGTAAGTGTTAAATGACTAAAACTATTAAACAAGGAATACTGCTGGGCTAAAGCATTTAATGGTTTACCACAGTATTACCATTTTTATGGTCTATTAAAACAATTGGAAGAATATCAGCAGTATGAAGAATCAAGTAATTTATATACAAGTTTGATAAAGTACCGTATGTTTGAGCAAAAAGTGAGCTCATTTTCTTACACTTAAGAAAATTAGAGGAAAGGATCTTTTAAAAGAAAAGGTTCCTTTTGAGCTGAAGTACATTTATTTTAAACTGAATTTCTAATAGGATGTACACCATACATCTTATTGCCATGTTTTTTTGCTTTACACAGCTTGTTACAACCCAAATGCAGGTGGTCTAAACCAAGACCCCAAAACTAACCAGTGCAAATAAGATATTAAAAACACATCTCAAAACGCATTCATTTCTATGCTACAGGCCCATCTCTCCTCTTTTTCTCCCCTAGTTAATGTTGGCACCAAGGTCATCAAAGATCAAATTACCCTACAGCGTTCTGAGTCTTTGCATGACTGAAACCTGGAAATAACAAAATCCTTGGTGCAATAGCATCCAAGAAATTTAGAGTCCAAAAAATCATACAGTAAGCTACTACCAGAACTTCTTTTCAAATGTGAACTTGAGAAACGTTTTATTTAGTCTGTTTATCACTTGCCCTTGACTAAACATTCAAGTAAACCACTGTTTTGTTCATTTACTTGAAAATATCTCCGAGAAACAAACAAACAGAAAACCTTGAAATAAGAAACTATCAAAAGAATTCCTTCCTTACTGGCCTTGCAACAGAGTTTAGCCACTCTAAAGATAAATGCTTGATTTGCTAATGAAGTTTGAGAAACTGTTCAAAAGAAGTTTTATTTTTTTGATTAACTTACCACAACAAAATCACAGCAAAAGCCAAGTGCACCACAGGTCTCTAAAAACTCAAAGCTCATACAGCTGCTTCAGGGATGAGGTTAATAGGGACAGCGGCACCAATGCCTAAAGCAAACGAGATAACTGCATATGAAACCACATCTTTGAAGGAAACTTGGTATTGTTCTTAATGATCTTCCTCTCAAACAAATCTGGAAGTCTTTCCTTAGGCAGACAGAAGCACTAACTGGAAAAATCTGATTTCTACAAAATAGCAAAAGAGCTCTGGAAGGTCACAGTCTGCTCAAAATGCAGGCAGGTAAACATGGAGATACTGGGGCACAAACTGCCACCAGACGCTATTTTTTTTGAAACAAAGAGTGTAGAGGTGAAGATATCCATGACAACAAAGAACTTCCTAATAGAGATCATCAGCTACCTGGGTCACTGCTGACAGTAAAATTACTAGGAACTGAACAGATGTACTGGCCTGTAGTCAGGCATTATCACTTTTATAGTAAAAAAATCCATAATTACAAACATTTAAGGGTAATTCTATAGCTCTCAAAACTTCTTTCTATTTTCCTATTTTTAATAGGGTGCATTAAACATCTTGATAACACTACCTTAAACACCAATGCCACTGCACACAGAATTCATCTTTGAACTGGTTGCTCTACGCAACGCTAATCCATGAAGCGTGATGAGCCTTCATGCACTAATTAAACAGCTCAAGACCAATCCACCACTTGGATCCCCTTGGAGCACACAGTGCAAAATTCACACGATGTCAGAGTAGCACCTGAGCAACAGTCAACTCGGCACAGAGAAATAACGAGCCCCAACAGGGACAAAGGGGTACAGGACTAATGCTATCTAAAGTGCTCTCACAGGACTGCATTGTAAGAGCCAATAGGCTGGTAGAAATATTCAGTGCAACTGCTTCCCCAATGTCACCGTAAATTTAAGAAGTCTTCTAACTATGGGAAATTTGGCATCCTTACCTGCAAGATTTTCACTGTTTTTTCGCAAAGTGAGAGCAATGACACAGAATGTTTTCTGTAGATTCAAAGAAAGCATTTACAGAGATACTAGAGCTCTCAAAAATTTTCCAGCTTACTTTTTCAGTGAAGTTTTTTATTATCATTTATTATCATCATCTAACTCAACTAACACTTATCAATTACAGCTTTACCATTGCTGCAGTTAAAAAATGAAACAAACAGATAAAAAAACCCCATAAAAATTAAAAGGTATCTTAAAGCAAGTTATTCACTTTCCAGACTGCAAGACCTTTGAGGGTAGAACTCTTTTTACTGCAACCTTAGTGAGCAAAACCAGATTGGCCCTAATTCTCGACACGTTCTCAAAAAGTAATCACTAGTCAGTATCTGAAAATGGTGACAACTTTTGCCAGCATCCCTGATTAACACCTTGTGCATCCACCAGCCTTTTTGCACTGGCTTTTCATCCCTGTAGTTCTGCCAAGCAACAACACTCCAGTCATCTGGAGGGACTCCTCCTTCACCTGCCTCTGAAAGCACAGAGCCCAGCACATAAATTTGATTGATGACTACAAGAAAAACCGTTAGTACTTATAAACTGTGTAAAAAATGTGTGAATTTTCAGACCTCTTGCTTTAGACAATATTAGTCAATATTGGAAACAGACCTTGAGCACTGGAAAAGAAACACCAGCTTAGATGTGCTTTTGGCAAATCTAATCACCACTGATTTTTAAGGCACGTTCTTAACTGTGCTGTCTGGTTTCTTCCAATATCACCTGGGGGATTTTAATTTTTCTTTTCCCTCCCAAAGGCATGACAAGCATTTATCACAGTGATGTATTTCTGTGAAACTTCTTCGCGGTTCATTTTTAAATTTCTTAGAGGATTTATTGGCATCGTATTTTCTATTTCGTTTGTAGCAGGAAGACAAAGCAAACAAACAAACCAACAAAAATAAATCTTGAACTGCAAAAGCAAAAAGTGGGCAAGGAATGGATGTCCTTAATGCCTCTCAGATTGCTGCACCTCAATGAGACATTGCAAAACTTCCAGATACATAAAATAGAGACCCTGATATGTCTTATGAATGTTTCTATTTGGGAGTAGCTGACGCTTGGAAACCTAAAACATGGCAAGGCCACAGCCCATGGATGGGAACTACTCATGTCTTCACACCTCAAGTGACCTTCAAAAATCCCACGGATGATGTACTTCAGTGCAATCAGTAAGATGAGTTTTCAGGCTCTGCTTTATACTTCTTTGCTTTGTGGTTCTAAGACAAGTGTTTGATGTCATTTGAAGATAGATTTTTGTGGTGTATTACAGATCAGGGTTAGGCTGAGCTTCTGTTCTCTCTCACAAAGGAAATCCTTCAGACACATCCATAAAACAGCAGGAAGGACACCTACTGTCCTTATATATTCATATCATAATGTCTTTGCTTCTTTCTTGAGGATTTTTTCCCAGCAAAGCATATCAGATAAGATCAGTATCATCATCAATACCATCACGGGGAAGCTGCTGGCAGCATCCCAACTGTTAATTAACCCCAGCTCTGTCATACCTGATTACTTTGAAAAGTACTTTAGAAGAGCTGAATTAAAATAAGATAAATAAGGATAAAACATTTAACTAATATTGAAAAGACTACTATCTCTGCCATAGGCACAAATGGCACTCTTTCTGCCAGGGAAGAGGGAATTGATTTAGAGGCAGCTCAGAATTTAGACCTCCACTTCACACCAAGCTTAAGATAAACCTCCTCTTGAGAGCCTGATAAAACCACAGGTATGTGCAGAGGGGATAAAAGTGTAGAAGACTAAGGCCTAAATACATGGGAGGCTGCACATGACTAAAAAGATTTGTGTTGCTCCTGCAGCAGCACCTACATTGTGCACAGCAGATAAAAAGAAAGGACAGAGCAAACTCACGCCCTGCCCAGGTGAAGGGGTAGAAGCAGAATCAGATGGATGCAAAATGATGCCTTGGCTTCACCTCAACCTAATTGCATCTTGTCAGCATATGGAAGAACATATGCAGAACCCAGTAATAACTCATCTTTCTCCTCATCATTTTTAGCATGGTATTTCCCACTGAAATCAGTGGAGCAGAATCACACAGAGCAGTGGTTTTACTGTGCACAATGTCTTCATGTTTCACTCCAGTGTTACATATCATCAAATCTAGATCTTTGCAAGCAAATAAACTTTCCTGACCTACTGAAAAAAAAAGAGGATTATGAAATACAAATCTCCCCTTCTGGATTTTATTAATAAGCAAATGAATTAAACAGTCAAAGATCAGTGTGCAGGCCACCTAAAAGAATGACATTAAAAGATTTTCACTCTACTTACCATAGAAAAAGAGGATTTTAAAGTACTTTTTTTCCCAAAAAGTGTGGAGAAAAAAAAAAAAGAAAAAGAAAAAATATTTGTTCAGTTCCTTGGTGTGAAACAAAAAATAGAAGTTTGAATGTCTCAGGGTTGTGAGCAGACCAAAAGCATAAGCACAGCCCAAGCAGAGGTAAAAATCCTTAGCTAAGGGGATGAAAATCCTAAGATCCTTTCTCAAAGGTGGGACTCATGTAAGATGGCCCTTAGTATGCTGAAGCCTGGGCAGGAAAATCCAGGAAGGGAACTGGCAGGAGCAAAGGAAAGTTCCTCCCAGCTCCCCAGACACTCACATGGTGACAGAGAATATTTTCTAATTAGGTAATATTAATCAAAAATCCTAGCAATAGCTCTGCTAGTCACAGAGGTATTTTAATTTTAATCAGGATACTCTGAATGAAGAATAAGCCATATAAGACATCGATAACCCTTGAATTTGTTTTCATTGCAAGATTTCCTGTCCCTGAATTTCTTTGCCTGGCCCACTGTTCTGCAGTTACGGACAGGGTAAATATCACGGAGTGAACTGCTTCCATTTTTTTCCATATATTAAAAATGTAATAGTCTTGTTATATGGCAGTCGAGGTTTCCTATATATGTTTGATTTTTTTCATGAACTTTTGTATAATACATTTTCTTTAGTTATTTTTGTTCCTCTGAGCCTATGAGGTGCAACATGAAAGAGCAGCCAGATCTAACAGCAGATTCTCAATGTAAAATACCTTTTGGAAGACTTCAGAGTTTGCTGTCTCCCTATTTTGTTGTCTAAATAACATCTCTCAGCAGACTGTTTCAGATTATCATTCTTCTTTGGCATTAAAAATTTCTTGTGGCTGAAAAAAAGCACAAAGAGTTGTCTAAAGCATTCCCTAATCACAGAATCACCTCCAAATTCAAGGAGAGAATTTGCTTAAACAAGAATTGATCAAATATCCCAGGGATCATTCGATTCGGTGTAGACAAGTCCAAACTGACTGTGACGCTGGAGAGCAAAGCAGCACCTCCCACACTTGCATTCTTTCTCTCTCCATCTCTTTCTTGCCTGTAATTTCAATCTTGTGAGTAGCAAGAACATTGCCTTTATTTTCATCCTTTTTGCTTAGAAGCACGAAAAGCAGGGAAGAATTATTTCAGAAAAACAAAGTATAGGTTTTGGAGATCTTCTGACAGCAACCTCCACTACTACCACAATATTGTGTGTCAAAAAATATGCCCTTAATCTTGTCAAGACAGGCAGCCACACAAAGCAGCATAATGAGATTTCCCAACTAGAAGAAATTTGGTGAGAAGGGAGTTAAACCCAGCAGTGGGAAATAGATGCAGAGGAGAAGAGTGGGAAGGCTGAACACTGAGAAATCACTTTGGAGACAGTAACTAACCTGACTACATGAACTATATTTCTCATACCTCTGAGGGCTAATGGGAAAACCAGCTTTGAACAGCTTGCACACTGGGAATTAAGAGCTTCCTGACAAAAGGGAAAGGAAGCCAAATTAGATGGTTTCCCAAATAAAGCTTGACAAGGAACCTTTAACAAGCTGGAGAACCTAAGGACCACAAACTTCACAGCAATATTACAGGATGAATTAGGCTGGTGCACAGCTGAGCATGGAGTAACTCCACAAAAACCCTTCACAGGATATAATTAGGTAACAAAGTCTCAAAGTAAAAGGAATAAAGGAGAAGTAGTTTGGTTACTACTTAATTTATGGTTACTGTTAATACCATCAGTTTTGGTGTTAACAGAGCTTTTTTAACTATGATAGTCTGCCCAAATATAATGCAGCACTTGTGCAAATAAAAGCTTCTAAAGAGCTTTTGGTAGAGCAGAAAATAATTGCAAAAATTTACATGTACATATAAAAGAGTAGGGCAACAGTTCCTAAACCCCTCAAATCTAAGAAAAGCCAAGTTGAAAAGATTAGATTCACCGCACAGGTTACCTCTTATCTCTTCAAAGTTGTCTCTATGAAGACATCATCTCTTCAAAGATACATTCCAATATCCCAGAGTTTGGTTAATGCCCAAACAAGAAACAGAACAGGAGAAAGCCAAATATTTTGCAAAAAAACCCCCAGGAGTTAGACAAAACACTAATGACCTATTACTGTAGTTAACAAAGGGCAAGGAGCCTGCACATTCTGTTTTCACTGGAATATCCCAAGTTTACAGTGATGATTTTCCTGTCCTGAACTTGCTTTCTGAACAGCAGAACATGCAGCAAAGTTTAAGGTTTCCCTTCTATCAATAGAAGTATTTTATTTTGGAGCAATTACCAACTGTTCATAATCCCTGCAGGCTCTAGCAAATCTTTGGATCTTACAAGACAGAGACTGACTTACTTAAGAACTAAAAACACGTATTGAGACAGTGAATATTATTTGGATTGAAAGTAAAAGCTGAGTGCATACTACTGAAGTTCATGCCTTTCTCAAAAAAAAGAACCACTAAACATGTGGTGCCAGATAAAGGAGTTTAAGACATTTGTTTACTATGAAAAAGTTCTTAGTAACCCTCCTGCTTTAAGGTCTGGCAGCAGTGACAGACATGGGCACATTATTCTTAAAATTTGCTTTTAAAGGATCACCAGGCTTTAATACAACCCAAAATTTGGTCCCAGGCATGCATGTCTCGTTCATGTTACCATCATGGTCACCTTCAGTTTGGGCTCCTTTCACTGAACAGCCTACTCTGAAAGCCAATTAAATTACTTTCAATTCAGCTGAGAAAAAGAAAGTGGTAGTTCTTTCAAATGGCCTATTTGGAGAAACTTGAGGATTGATCCTTTCTTCCATTGTACCAGCTTTCCATCAATGCAACTCTGATAGTGTCAGTGTAGCTACACTGGCAAAACACTGGTTTAACTGAGGAGAGAATCAAACCCTTTACTTGTAACAATTTCTGTCAAGAGACCAGACTAAGTCACTTTAATTGAGTTCCTCTCGCTTTCATTGTGCAGAAACAAAGGAGGAATAAAAAGAGATCAAAGAGCCCTTATTTGGAACTAACATAATTGTGTCCCTTGGAGAGCACAGCGAGCCTGAGATTACTGAAAGGAGATAGACTCTGAATATAGAAACTTGACAACAATGACATTACAACGTTTTAAGGAGAATAAAAGGCATATACAAGGAGATTTATTGTAACTTTTCATCACTTTGCCATCGAAGGAGTGTGTGTTCCAGTGTCTCTTTCACTATTATATGTATCACTTAAATTTCTCTTACATTTCAGCTTGTGGAAACAGGTTTCATCTATATATTACTTTAAACGACACACCTAACAGACTGCAGTAGGCTGCAAAATTTTAATTTCCTAATGATTTTTTAAGAACTGTTTTCTAGGCTTGTAAATTCTGTATTAAATGGGTGAATAACACTTTTGAGATCTGAAGAGATGGTGTGTGCAAGGATAAACTGCCATAGTCAGTGGAGAAAACAAACAAACAAAAAACAACGACAACAAAAAAAGACGTTTAGCTCTGAAGAATCAGTCAGCATGTGCCCTTGCCTATTACTTCAGCACTTCACCATGCAAAGGTGAAAAAAAGTCACAGTATACAGAATACATGCACAATAATAAGTCCTGTGAGCTAATAAAAGTAATTGTGGATACAAACTATAAACAAACTTCAGGTTTAGGACTCAAAAAATAAAGTTGTGGTTTCTGAAGGCAACTTAAGAAGATAAATTCTGTTTTGGAGATCCAGAAGTAAAACACCATTAAATAATCAGCCTTCAAAGAGCTGGCATTTAAAATGCCTTTCATAAGACATTGGGAGGATTCAGAGAAAAAAAAAATGGGTTTCTGAAAGCTTAGCAAATGCCCAAGGAATTCAAATATATAAAACCCAGGAAGCAGTACAGGCAATATACAGAGATACCTACAGTTCTAGCTAAAACATGCTCAAATTAGTTGTGTAGGCACATCTAGTGTTGCCATTTTATAATTTAAGGTGTTTCATCAATGCTTGTATACCAGTAACACAGTAAAGCAAAATTTAACCATTACTACGGGTGAGGACTTCATTACTGATCAAAAACAGTGAAAGGAAAACCTGAAGGAAGGAGTGCTTCTTCACCAAGGAGCCTGATCCAAATTTCCAGGCAGGCTGTGCATCCCCCCCGGAGTCCAGCAGCCATCATTAGGCTCTGCTCTGCTCAGGAATCGCTGACGGCTGTCTCTCCTTCCTCCCCTGTTTCCAGAGGCAGCCCAACAACACCTTATGAATGAGAATCTAAACTCGCTTCTGCAAAGCTCTTCTCACTGTGGAGAAATCGAACCAGAGAAACACAAACAAAAAGCTCAAGTGACACAGTGAACAACAGAAACAAAATAGAGTCCGTGAGTCATTTATGGGTACAATCAATTACAAACATAGCACAGGCTTTTTCATCAGGTCAGAACTGTCAAAACACACTGAATCTGCCAGTGTAGGCTAAGTGGAGCTACAGAGGCATGATAAAGGATTATCTGGTAGAAGAAAAGACTTTTTAATGTTTTGAAGACTGATAAGGAAACCATTGCTTGGAGCTATAGTAAAACTATTGCTTGCTTGACACCCCTTCCAATTGTGAAGCCAGACTGCCTGGTACCATTCCTTTAAAGATGTGGTTATCACAAATTCGAGCTCCTCTCCGGGGTTAAATCTCTAAACAACATCAAGGGGGAAAAAAAATCAGCTATGTGAGAGATGTAGTACAAAGTGTGGCTCACAAAATAGGGAAAAAACAAACAATAAAACCCCACAGAATAATGGAAATAAGACTTTCCAGCAAGGACAGTTAAGGGCACTTCACCCCTGCAGGAAAAGAACAAGGTGGGGATTTTCTGGCCGAAGTTGTATCAGACAGTTTATGTCTTTACTGGAACAACTCACCCAGGATTACTTTTAGCCCAGTCCTCTAGAGGCTGAGGATGCTTCCAACCTGAAATAAATACCTCGTTTGCACAGAGGTTAAAAGAAGGTTTAGCTTAAATTTTGACTAGAATCTGTCTCTTTTGCAGCAAAGCTGAAGGCAAAAATCATTGACAATAGTCTTCCCCTGGTTATACGAAGTGCAAGACCAGGAGGAAAGAGCATCTCAGAGCACAGCAGCTTTAGGATATGCTTTCAGGAGCACATATACTGGTAGAGACAGAGCTACTGTAAGAGAAATTAGGCTTAATTGCAGGAATTCTTGCACATGGGCAAAGCTGGTCAGATCTGACATGTTAATCTCGGAACAAGACCTACCCAGAAATATTCACTGTAGGAAAATTCTCACTGAGGATGACAAGAGAGTCAAAAGTCAACAGCCTGAATTAGCTTCTCCTCACAATGAAAAAAATGAGTGCTGGCTCAATAATCTGACCCTTTGGAGAATAAAAATGCAAAAAACCCCCCCCAATTTTTCTGTTTGCTTTTCTAGTCACAGTGGTAAAGATAATTGAGTCGGATGCAGATCTCTTCCCAAAATTAACAAGTAACTCTTGTATCATGTTGCCAGAGGCTGTTCAACATACACCTGCCATTCCAAAGGGGAATACTGCCATACCTGTCCACACAAAGGCAATGCCAAGGCAAGGTGCTCAGCAAACATGCAAAAGAAAAACCAGCAATGAGGAGGGAGCAGCTCCCCATTCAAACCTCTTAAACAGAAACCTGTTTAAGAGGAGGGGAAACAGATATAAGACTTATTTTCTCAGAGAAAACAAATCCACTTAATCAGGATTGCTGTTGTACCTGAAGAGGTATAACGATAGGAAAGGATCTTCCAGAGACAATCCTGACAGGATCCTGTGTTTTCTCTCAGAGGCAGGAACAGTTCCTCTCATTATTTTAATATAGTCAATTGTATTAAGGTTTTCCTTCAGACTACTCAGTGAGAGACTTGTCATAAATTCACAGGGCCAGAAGAAAATATCACAGTACATTTTATACACTTGCAAATGAGGAGACAGACCAAGGAGGGAGGTTTAAGCCTGGAATTCGTTAAGGAGGATGGGTTACTAATACTAGCACGTGATCACTCACCAATACTTAAGAATACTTGTTTTATTTTAGCTTATATGTAAAGACAAACAATTGTGAATTAAAAGCTTTCCAAATGCATTTTTCTATGCACATGCATCCTTCACAGATCCAGCAGATTTATATTAAGATGTCTGAAAAATAATAATAAAAAAATAAAAACTATAAAAGGACAAATTGTCTACCAGAATTCCCTCCTCACCCCTCCCCCAAAGTTACAGAATTGCTTTGCAGTAGCTTTACTGCATTGAATTACCCAATTATCTTCTAAATTATAAAAGGCAAATCTTCATCACCAACTGTTCCTAGAACTGCCAGGATGTGCAGTGTTGCAAAACTGTAGCAAAAATGTAAACAAAAGAGCCCTACTGAACAGGGAGGCTGGATGGCCACATATGCCAATCCCAGCGGCTTCAATCAAAGGAGAGATTGTTTCACAAATAAACTAAGCCAGTGCAACTAATAAACTCCTGCTCTAATTACTGGCTGCAGATGTATCAACTGAAGCAAATGAGACCCAGGCAGCCATTAATTATCTAATGAGGCCAGCAGTGTTTCTGATGAGGTGGGGCTGATTAAATATTAAACAGTAGCATATGGTGAGTGCCAAGAACAAAAGATTTGAATCTGTCTCTAGATATAGATATATATATAAAATACAACATTGCATTAAAAAAATCCCCCTCTGCTAAGACAGAAGAGCAATCTCACTCTGAGAAAGGTAATTAGAACAGAAATGGAAGCACAAAACTCAAAGGGAGTCTAGCAAGATCTGACTTCTGAAAGTGTAACACAGATGAAAAGGTTTCACATTAAAGGGATGCCAAAAACATTTAGGCATTGCAGCAGTCATCTCTTTGTTTAACCCTTCTTAGTTATTAAGACCTGCCATTGTTTCCTTTTCCCTCTCTTTTATTTCTTCCCTGATCTTTCACTGGAAAAGTCTCAGGGCTCACTCAAATAGCATGAGCAGTACCTAACGAATCCATCCTTATTACACAGCTCATAATATTCAACCAAGAAATGGGAAGTACAAGAAGGGGAATGCAATCATTGAAATGTTATTAGGGCCAGCAAGGTAAGACAGACTCTAAACTGCAGGAAAAGCCTAACCTTACTCACACAGATGTCAAGCCCACTGAAGCCAGCTAATCCCATCAGACTTAAGTGGGCCACCTCCAGCCAGCACACCACAGAGCCTGGCATGAGCCACATAGGAATTTTTTTCCCCCTCCTGTCAGCTCCTCTACCTTTCATCACAGACATCCAGTGATGCAGCAGCTCCAAGAATCACCCCTTTCCAAAGGGCAGGGGATGCAGGACACAGCATGATGAACTACTGAAACCCTGCCCAGCTTCTGAAAGGGGATAAACTGCTTTACTGCTCAGTGATGCTGGATGGTTTGGCTGCAGCCTTGCCCCTGTGCAGCATAATGTTTCAATCTAAGAATTCTGGGAACAACCAGAGATGTTGTGGGTTTGCTTCCCCCCATACACATGTGTCAGGTCAGCCTGATTTGTCTCAAATTTAACGAGCAGCTATTGAGCTGCTCAGTGCCAGTGATTTGTGCACCCACAGGAGGTAAAGACTCATTTCTGTGTTTGAAGCAAACTCTGATCTGGCTGCTGGAAAGCTCTGCCCGGACTCCAAGAGAACCAGAAATTTTCAAGAAACTTGAGAAAACCCCCTTAAATCTGCCAGGAGGAATTTGCAAAGCTAAGGAAAAAAGTTCAGATATAAAGTAGACCCATAGGAAGGGAAATTGGGTCTGGAAATGGCAATGGCTGCACTTTCTCAGAAATTTCTGAAGGCTGTTTTTTTAAACTCTTAATAAGCCAAGGAGCATTTGCTGTTTATTTCAAAATATGATCAGATGGCAGCCACTCATGACATTTTACATTGTTACAGTGACAATACAAGTGTCCTAAATCCACCAGATTTTTTAGCTGCCGTTTTTATCAGGTTATTATGGAAAGAGCCCATTTTTATTTCAGGCCTTCAATTAGTAACATAAAGAATCAACAAGTCACTATTGATTACCTAGGAAGAGACCACATTTCTGGAATACCTTGGCTATTACAAATGGTTTCCCTAAATATGAAAGAATGGTTCTCCCCCTTCTGCATTTTTTTCTTTTTTTTTTTTTTTTATAATACCCTTCTTTATTATAATCTCCTTAATATCCATCTGCTACCCTTTAGGCTAAAGCTTCTTAAATTCAAATATAGGGCTATTTTTATCACGGAAGAATATGTAAAGCAATAGAAACATTTTAATGGATTTTTGTGCCTGTGGCCCTTTTTAGCTGAATTTCCATAATGAAATCCAGTTACAGACATTGGTGCTGCTACAGTTGGCTGTTCACACAAATAAAGAATGAACATTTTTGTCTTGTAAGCCAACCCAGTAAAACAGAGAGTGCAATAGCTACCTACAGAAATCACAGGGTTTTTTTTCCTCTCTTGGTGCTTTAGTATAACTGTATATAACTGTATATTTACTCCAATAGGGCATAACAAACAAGATAAAGGCACAACCTTACATTTCGGTTATAAATAAGTCGTATAAAGTCATTTTCATAAGTAGTAACTAACAAAATGAGAATGTTTTGTTTTGGGCAGGAGCATTTGGGAACATCAAAATAGCTTCATAAAAACAACTACATGCAAAAATATTCACAATAAACATCTATGTAAGCTGACTCTTTGTATTAAAAGTCTAGAAAAATATTTTTCTAATAATATTTTAAGGGCACCAATTCTTCTGCACCAAAATATTTTATTATTTTCCTGTAGCTGTAAACGAGGATGAGCTGAAAACAGTTTCTTGTACCATAAACAATGCTAAAATTTAAAATGTTTTGCCACATCTCATCAGGGAAAAAACAAGAGCTTTAAAGAGGGGAAACTAAATCCCTATCCCTTAGAGAACAGCAAGAAGTCCTTCTCATATAGGAATTCAAGCCAGCCCAAATCCAGAGGCCAGGTTGCATTGGGATGGCCCATTTCTAATGATGCAAGACAACCAGCACTCAGACAGAAAAGCCTTAGTAGCTGTAAAAATATTTTTTAATTATTATTTATACATTAAAGTCCCAGTTGGCAAAGAGATCGGTGACAATCCTGACTCTGATCATAACACAGCTCAGCCTCGTGTCAGTTTGACTGAATTACATTGGTATCCCAACTGCTCAGCCATTGTTAATATTTTTTTAATCAAGCCCAAAGTATCTTAAAATGGGCACTTAGACACTGAAACGCTGCAGAGATATAACAAATAGCGACATTCACAGGAGCACCTGAGACATTTAGAAGCCTTTCTCGCTTCTAAAACCAGGACCTCAGCATTTCTGTAATGTTTATCTCGCAATTACTTATCAAATCTCATTTCTGTTTCCAGAAGCCTTCACCATTAATTGCCTCAGAGTCTATACAAAGTGCGATGAGCCTCTGCATTTTTATAAATGCCCTTCTGCAGAAAGAGTTTTCAATAGTTTGTAATTGTTCTGCGTGGGGGTGCTTAGCACTTAGCACCTATAATACAATACTTCTCCTATTTCAACAGTAATATTGCCTGAGATGCTAAATCCAGGAAAGTCTTTTGATTCTGGTTTGTATATCTTTAATTCTGATGATTCAATTATTCTAAGCCCAGTGTGTACTTTATGGTGACTGTTGAGAAGTACATCACTCTGCTTTCCCTGTGGAAATTCAGCAGTGCAACACATTCCTTTGACTTACTGTTTTAAGTTTTACTTGGGGAGTGCCCTCATTTATACAGGAGTTGGCTTTTTAGCACAGCAGGCTGTTTGGCTGTTGCAGTGAACATTCAACCACGTAAAAATAAAGCACATATGAGAAAATAAGCGTGAGCTTTCACTGCTGTTAAACACTGGCAAGCGTCTGACATTGTCTGCAGGTAACACGGGCCCAGAGGCAGCAGGAACCGCGGGGATGGTGGGTGGCAAAGCCAAACCATCTCCAGGTAAAGGTGGTGAAGGAACGTGCTCATGGAGGGAATGCAGTGGGTGGGCAGGCAGGAACCCAAGGAGTCATTGTCTGCCCAGCCAAGGTTTTCAGAGCGTAACAGTCTGAGCTATCTAACTCATATTAGATGTTTATGAGGTCAGGGAGAAGCCATCAGCTGGATGCCAGGTGCCCTCCAAAGCCACTCTGTCATTCCCTTCCTCAGCTGGACGGGGGAGAGAAAATATAATGAAAGGTTCAGGGATTAAAACAAGGTAAAGGAGATATCACTCCTCACACTCTTATCCTGCTCCAGCATGGGGTGCAGTCCCTCAGGAACAAACTGCTCCAGCGTGGGTGCCCTGTGGGTGCCCACAAGTTCTGACAGGAGCCTGCTCTAGCACAGGCTTCCCGTGGGCTCACAGCCCCCATCAGGCACCCGCCTGCTCCAGCATGGGGTCTCCAGGGGCTGCAGGTGGATCTCTGCTCCCCCACAGACCTCCCTGGGCTGCAGGGGCACAGCCACCTCCCCATGGGCTGCACCTCGAGCTGCAGGGGACCTCTACCCCTCCTGCCCTGACCCGAGGGCTGCAGGGCTGTTCCTCTCCCATGTTCCCACTCCTCCCTCTGGCTGCAATTTGTTCTTTTTCCCCTTCTCAGATCTGTTGTCCCAGAGGTGCTGCCATCACCACCTTGGCCAGGGGTGGGTCCATCCTGGAGCCTCTGGCATTGGCTCTCTTGGACATGGGAGAAGCTTCTGGCAGCTGCTCATGGAATACACCCCGGCAGCCCCCTCACTACCAAAATCTCGCCGCACAAACCCAATATAGCCTTCTAAGTGTTTTCTGTATTCCTTTGTGGAAAAAGAGATGTAATGTATTTTCAGAGGGACTCAGCTCCTGCAGGATCCTAAATTGGCTCATTTAATCTACATGGGTACTTGAATCCTCACTTAAGACATTAGTTAATTAAGCCACATTAAACCACACAGGCAAAAAGGAGGCTATGTTCGGATAAATTTAAGGGTCTGATTTTCTGATTTAAAACCACAAAGCAAAGTCTTGCAGAGAGCCCAGCCTGTGCTCCCTCATTAACTCAGCATATTGTGACATTTATAGATCTTGCTCAGGACTTAGAAACCAAGGAAAATAGGGGTTTGCAGCAGCAGAACAAAACTGTGATGCTACAGAAAAATAAGGAGGAAACATATAAAAACAAGAAGGTTTTGCCTTGTGGGCATTCAGAAATCTCTCCCATGCCCATGTGAACATTTTCATGTTCACAAGTAGGACTTTTGTTGCTGCCATTTGAAGATCTCTTTTCTATAGACATGTCAGTAATTCTGTCTGTAAGCAGAACTCCTCACTGAGTGAGCTAAATAACCACATCCAAAGAGAAGGTAAGCAAGGAAAATGAGTTTTCACGAAAAAATCATAAACTGGAACAAGATTATTTAAAATGTTCAACTAAGTTCAACTTAATAAACAAATGCTAGCTAAGAAAGAAAGCCCCTACACAAACAAGCAATAAAACAGTAAGAAGAGAGAAACCAAAAAAATAATTACTTGGCTAGGGTCCACATGTAAGTAAACACAGTGCTACATGTCAGAGGGCCTTCCCTCTGCTCCCAGAAGTTTATCCTGGCTTCAGGCATCCTTCTGTGAGTCAAGTGCATCCTAACTGCTACATAAGTGCTTGAGGTTTTAGGGAGCAAAAAGGGGGTAAAGCAGAGGTTTCTGAATTTTGGAGTTTTCCTCTTCCTGGCTTTGTTTGTTGCTCTTAAGCAAAATAACTTAAAAATTATTTCACAGGATAAAAACTGCAGTGCTGTGTAGGCTTTGCTTTCCCTCCCACATCTTTGTTTCTGAGAATTTTAGGAATTTTATGCTAACAGCGTTTTGCAGCAATATACCAACATAGAAACAACAGGTATCCAACTCAGAAACAAACATCTCAGGCAGGGAAAGATGCAAACTCCTTCTGTCTTCCAGATTGAGAGTTCAAACACAAACCCCTCCCCTCCTTACCTGCAGACTACTTGAATAAAGCTGCAGGAAACAAAACCAACCACAAAAGAAAAAAAGAAGAAGAGAAAAAAAAAAAAAGAGAAAAAAAAACATAAAAGAAAAAAAAGAACCCCAAGTAAAATTCTGTCTATTTACAGATTCATTATATCTCTTTCTTTTGCCATGCCTGTCGTTTAGAATTAATCAAACTGGTTTTGTTAAGCATATAAAGACAGGACACACGCCTTTTGTTATCTCTATAAAGAATTAGGGCGATAACAGATTTAGTAAGAGAGATTTTTCAAAGGAATTTAGGAGTACGGTTTCCTCTGAAAACAAATCACATGCTTTCCTAAGTGTAGCAGATAACGCTCCAGCATAAAGAAATACAATAACATAAAGAAATACAATAATCCAAGTATATATTGTACTTTTCCTATGGGTACAGGTAACACTTTGAAAACCTTAAGCCCATGCCTTCTGTTACATCAGAAGAAGAAATTGTGAGAGTTTTAGCAATGCCTACAAGACTACACAAGTGCAGATGCAAAAGAAATCAGTTTCAAACTGATTTCTGATCTTTAGAAATGTATTTGTTCTAAAGGCACTTCAGCTCAGCATTCCCATCCTTATTTTCAAAGAATAGAAGTATTATCGCTGTTACTTTAATTTAGGATTTTGTTCAGCAGCTTTAGAAGGACCTCCCTGAGATTTGGCAGGAATCTTTCTTTAACCAACAGTGCTGAAAAAAAGCACTCTCAAGATTAACTTGACACAAAATCATGTAAATATTGTTTCAAGTAATGATCAGCTACCTACATTTGAAACCAAATTTAACGGTCTCTTTTTTGTCCATGAACAAAGTAACCGAGTTCTGTACGCAAAAATAAAGATAGTAAAATGTTGATCAGTGTGCCGACTTCAATTCCCCTGACTAGTAGCTTGATTGGTTCTGAGCAAGTAATTAGAAGGAAATTAAAACAGATTTCTGGTTCTGCTTATTTTTGTTTAACGTTAAATTCCATAACATTTGGAAAACTGCTTTAGTGCATTGCACTAGGCAAGATAATAGATAAAGGAAAATTATTTTCCATCTATCTTTGAAGCTGATTTTTTTTTTTTTTTAATCTTGCTTTCCCCTCCCTACATATTTATAAAAGAAAAGAAAGGAAGCCTTCTGGGGACTTACCCATTCCCTTTATGGTTTAGTAGCTAGGTTTCCTAGGCAGCTTTTGAAAAAGTATTAAAATAGTCCATTACCAACTTCTGCTCATGAAGAAGTAAATGGAATAAGGACATGCATCTTTTTGATACCTACTACAAGCTGCTACACACTACTGTTCTGCTAACCTGTTTCCTAGTTTTAACCCTTCTACTTTGACTCTTATGAACTACTGACTTTTAAATTTTATATATTATAAATGTATAAAATATATTTTATATAATTTATACACACACACTTATACACACTTGTATGCTATTAATTTGTTGCCAAGGTTTCATTTTCAGGAATATACAGCATGGTACTAAACAATCATTTAATAACTAAATTAATGTATGAAAGCTCATGGTTGAAGCACAAATCCAGCCCAGGATCTCTGACACTTAATCCAATGCCCTATTCATCAGAGCTGCTCAAAAAATACATCAAGTTCAAAGGCAGAGCTCACTGAGAGGCAACAGAAGTTACACTGTTGTATTTTATGCACATTATTGGTGGAAAGAAGGAAAGAAACAGTGGGTTGAACATATATTTTGAATAAATATGTATAGAGGCACACTTAGAAGCATAGGAATTCCTCAGCTGGTTTGTATTTATGTATCCACATAAAGAATAATTAACTTGCCTCCTGTGGCAAGTTAATGCCCTCTCTAAATTTTAAATAAATTATATTATTTATATTATTTAAAATAATTTTTTTCTTTTCTATCTCAGTTTGACATGAAACTCAAGGTAACTACTTACAAGGTAAACTGCTGCTCTTATTTTGCAACTTTTCAGCCCCTAAGATAGAAGTCTAGAAACTTCTGAACTATTTAATTCATCCACCTACAGCATTGACTCACTTAGCAAAAAGGTTGAAAAGTCAAGCATTAAATTTACAGAACAAGGCCAGTGTAAATCTAGAGCAAGTGTCTCAGTTTCCCCCCATCTGTCACCTCAGCCCATGTTCTCCCCCTCCTGAGCCCCCACTATTTATTCGAGGCTTTTGTAAACACCACAATGTACCTCACAGCAGTAAACACATGTAAGAAATACAGGCACTTCTGTCATCATCTCTTCTTGGTGAGATTAGAATTTAATTTAAAAGGAGCGACTTTCAGAGGCAATGAAGTCCTCAGTTACCCCTGCTGCTCAATGGAGTTGGATCCTTACTCCCTAAAGTAATTTGAAAAATCCTAGGACTTTTCCCTTTTCTCATCCCGAAAAACTGCTACAAGGAAAGGCAAACAAGTTAAATGGAGACTACAGATTGGATTATGTTCCTCAGGAATGGAGGAGCCCAAAGTGGCTCAGAGAACTAATCTGTTTGTGTAAGTGATATATGATTAGATGTTTGCACAGTTCTGGTAGATGCTCGCACTGTTTACAAATGCTAAGTATCCTCGTATGGAAATTAGCTGCCTCTGCAGAATTTTTTTCTGGTGAGTCAGCAGCTACTCATTGCTTAAAGATGCTCTTGTTCTCAGAGTACTCTTTGATGCCTCCCCTCCATTTTTTCCCAATGGGAGATAATGCCTTTTGCGATGCAAGTTCCAATTCCTGTGACAGTCATGGATGGCATGCATTGCTGAGGGGAGATAATGAGAACTGTGGAGCTGCAGAATGCACTGGCCTCTAAAGCACTTCTTGCATCTATTTAATGGCTTCCCATATCTTTAGTATCAAATTAAAGCCTTAAAACAGATTTCTAAGAAGCTCTTTGGCAAAATGGTTTTAATGATATTGAACATTCTGGGGGTTTATTAAGATTTCATAGTAATAAAGAAATTAAATTTGCTTTGCTTCAGGCCAAGAGCAAAACACCTTTTACTGATACGAATCTTTGGGGGAAACAGAGAAAAAGCCTTCAGAGGAAGGCAGAAGATTAATCACGCTTTTTCCCTTTGACTCAGGACCCTTCCTGAAAAGCTGGAAACTCAAGTTCACCCAAGAAGACAAGCTGGACTTCCCAAACAACTTCATGCTTTGAGCATGTGCAGGATAATTCACATTCAATCAGGGTAGACATGGTCAAGTAGAAGATGCAGCAATATCCATTTTCCAGCACTGTTTTCCAGTGCTCCTCAATCTTCTTAAAAAAAACAACCAAACAAACCAAAAAAACTCACAAAAAACAACCCTGCCTAAAACGGGAGAGCTAAAATAAAATGAGGGGTTTGTGGTTTATAGACTGGACTACAGCAACCATTTCAGTTAACATCCCATCAATGTCACATTGGCCAGATCCTCAATTTCAACTTTCAGCATCTCTGTCTAAACTGAAATTTGACAAACTAGCCATAGCTCTTCCTCTACAAGTGTTGCAAGTAGATGTAGGAAAGGAATTATCCCATTCTCTTTTGAAATTCAGTGGCTGTTAAACAAACTGTGGGTAATCTGTAATTTGAGCAGAAGTTGATCCATAACCATTCAGGATAATTTTGTTTCAGTATCTCTTATTTAGAAATATGATTTTTTTTTTTACAGTAGTTTTTTACCTCCTACCAAATTCCTCCTAAATAGTTCACAACTATTGATTTTTACCATTTTGGTCGTGTAAATCACATCACCTATTTCAGCAGCAGACTTTAGACCTCTATGAACCAGGCTTCCAAAAATACAATATGAGTTATGTAATAAGTTCTGCCTTTTTTTTTCGTTATCAATACTTTTATTCAAAATAAGCATTAATTTATTGTCACTTTTATGCTTTTGTTGCTAGGTTTCAACTACTCTTCTTTACTGATGTGTAGGCCACCCACACCATACCTTTTTTTTTTACCAGGAGACCAACACCAACTCTCAAAACCAGCAGCATGTGCAACACGCTGCTGGCACAGCCGCTATTTTAACATTCAAAACTTGGCACATTTCATCTTGGTTACCTTCAAGAAAAGATACTTAAAAACGTGGATTCCTTGGATTTCTCCTTTTTTCCAACATTTACATTTGTACCTCTAAGTTATCCCTTGGTGCAGAACAGCACTAACTGAGCACATTCCTCACCCTCTTCTTTAGGCTGAGAGCAGCTTCCAACCTTGGCTTTAAGACAGCGGGATGGTCTGTGGGTTAAGGACAGATACAGGAGGTTCTTCCCATCCTCAGTAGCACGATATTCCAATCAGGACATCCCCTACAGAGATCAACACATCCATGTGGGATACTTCCTTGTGGACCCGAACAGCTATACACTTGTGTCCTGTGTCGCCTCGGTGCCCAGGCACCGATATCAGTGCAAACTTCAGACGCCGGCAATTCAAACTCCCGCTTTAAAAATCACTCCAAAACACGCCGGTTCAGGAGTTCACTGAGTGACTGTGATTGTAAAGCTCCAGTGCTCGTCTCCTCCCCCTCGCTAACAGGGAGCTATCAGCCACTCGGAGATTTCAAACAGCCAGGCTGATCAAAGGCCCGACGGTCACAGCCACATAAACCGACTGAGACTTAAAAAGAATGACAAATGTGCGCTCAGTGGTATTGTAAAATATGCACATACGTGTTCCTCTGCCTTACAGGGAGTTGCACAGCTGAACATAGGAAATATTTCCTATTCATATGGAAGCTTTGGTTTAACCTCTGGGTAATTTGGGCAACAAAAGTTATGCAGACATGCCGTGTAGTGAATAATTGCAAAATAGATAATTAGCTAAACTTGTTTACTTATTGTGGAGAAAGTTCTCTCTTTATGTTACCTTACCTATACCAAGTTCTGTATTCATGTAGGCTTGAAAGCATAGCACAAAGCAGTAACATAAAATCACATCAACATTTTCTTATCCTGCAGGAAAAGGCAGAAAGAGAGTGATAGTTGGAAAGTAACCAAACACCACAAAACTTACCACGTGTAAGTGGTGAGAGTGACTGAATAATCCCAAGGTGCTGCAAAAGCTACAAAAAATTAGGGACCAAATCCACAAGGAGCAAGCTTTAGGGCTGGATTTCTAAATTGTGCACCCTGGTACTGAAGATACCGAGACAGAAAAGCTACATAAGTAATGAAGCCTGATTTACATGTGTTGGAAGCTCATTGTGACTTCTGATGGAACAGCATCCTGCTACTTTAGCCATTTCTAGCAAATCTCTCACATGTGGTTTCACTGGTCCCAGCCAGGAACCAGCTTGGGGCAGCTTTCCCTGGGTCTCCTCTACCAGATGCTCCCCCCAAATCACAGCATTCCATTTGTCTTTGCAACCTATTTTTTTTTTTTTTCCACACGGTTAGAACACTAAGTCTGAGAAATAGGCAGAGAAATTGCAAGAGAATTGTACAAGCCTCTTTTTCCTAGGGAAGTTGTTGCAATAAAGCCAGGCGATGCCTGTTCTTGGCTTCCTCCCAGTGTGCTTTCCTCCAGCTCTGGGACAGCCAGCAGCCCAAGGAGCACCTTGGACCATCACAGACATCTGCACTGCCTCCACCCTCACTTGAGGAGCAAATGGGATCCTGGTCTCCATGTTTCTTGTGCTTGTTCAGCTGCCTCTTGCTTCATAGGCCTGAGGATGCATCCATCAATGTTTAAGCTGTTAAGGTATTAGCTCGAGAGGGCTTTGGATCACTCCTCCTCTACTAATGAGGAAAACACAGGCAGGATCAAAATCTGCTTTCTGCCTCAGGCAGCAGGTTAGCAGAGATGAAGAGGAACATTTCTAAGTAAAAATCCAAGAACATGAAGACTGTAGGATTTCTTAGTCAGGGTTGCATAAGATGCAAATGCAGACATTTTAAGTAAACACTGGGCGTTTCTGTTATGCCAGTTGAAAGCTTCAGCACACTTACTACATTTTTTTTTTAAACAAGATGTGATGTCTCAGTTATGATAATGCCAGCAACGTACACATCTGTAATTTCATGCTCTCAGCTATTTCTTACCACACTAGAAAAACAATTGTAGGTCAAATAACAACTGGAGCTCAAAGGATCACTCCAACAGCCTGACCATCACACGTCTGTGCTACAAACATTCAACAGTCTGATTGTTTAGAAAAATAACTTATGAACTTAAAGAACATGTCACAAAACCAAGATGGCAAACCAACAGCATGAAATATATAATGCAGAACTATATAGAATCAGCAACCTGACTCAGTGAGCTGACCTTAGGTCCAGGGGCCACCCAGACTTGGGCAAGGGTGAACTTTCCTACTCTGCTACTCTGAGCTAGTGCAGAACTTCACGCTGTGCTGCCATTCATTCTTAAGGGTTGGGCTGGATCTCTGCAATATCACAGCATCCAGTCAAAAATTCAGAAGCCACCTGTATATATCTGCACTCATAACCACCTTATCCATACTATGAGCAATTATGATTCATTTAGATGAATCGTTTCTACACAGAGTCTGAGCAAGGACTCTGAGTCGACAAACCTGGTGGAAAGTTTCTTCCCTATGAAGAAATTTCTCTAGGTTCTGAAAAGGTGAGTGTCCTTCCATTTTGGAACAAACTCATTTGGTTACTTCATGGGTTCATTGAGAACCTCAGGAAGGAAGGAGAGGCACTGTAGACAATAAAGGAGGGGGAGAAAAAAATAAAAAGAAATAAAATCAAAATAAGAGAAAGCATTCAAATAAATGCATTGAAATCAGTGTTGGATGCTTACTATGACCAGGGGCCCTGCGGTCCCTAAGTTCTGTGTGATGGACTTGCCACAGTGCTCTTGCAGTGATCCAAACCAGTTCATTGCTCAGGTTTTTGCCTTTCTGCAGTGGTTGGGCTGCTCTCACTGTAGTACTCCTGTACTGGTGTGAAATTACCTCCAAGTCAGGAGGCTCACCTGACCTGTTAATAGAAAGCCTAAGTTGTATCTAGGACCTCCCACAGCCAGAACTGATTTCTGCCTTGCTTTTCCAAATACCACACTTGGAAGATTTTGTAGCAAAATTAAGTTTGAGCTATGTAAACCATAATCACTACTAGAAGAATTTAGAGGGACTGTATGCATTTGAGATATAGCATGTACATGTCTTTAGCAAATATTTACTCTAGTTTTAAAATGTAAGCTAAAATCATGCCTTTTCAGTGCTATGTTCTGCTTATAGTCCTCTTAAGTGCATATGTGTCTAGACTTGAATGAAAAAATATGATATTTTGTAAATAAAATATAAACAGTTCAGATATGGATCACAATCCCTATTTCTTTTTGACAGCATAACTGCATAGTTAAAAATCCCAGCTCAAGCATCGTGTCAAGACAGCTCTTGGAAAGTGAGGGATGAGAAGTGAGAGAATATCTCTAAGTGCCCTTCGTGCAGCTGCAAAGGCTCATCCTTCTTGCTGCGCACAGCTGAAAGGTGTCACTGCAACGTGTTTTGGGATGATGCACTCCAGAGAATGAAGTCTTGTGTGGGCTCAAGCCTTGCACAAGCAGACCATCAAAGAGACCATACTGAAGGCAAGCTTCACATATAGTGAGAGTACAAAACATCTCTTCACCTCACTTGAAGATTTAATACAGACTTCCATTTTGGCACTCCCCGAAAGAAACTAATTCCGTTGAACTGTGCTGTATTTCTTAGGAAAAATATTCATGACTAGGCACCAGCTAGCTTTTAATAGTCTAGACACAGAGGTAACTTTAGTTATGTAGAAAACAGAAGTGTATTTGTTTGAGCAAACTACTAGATACCAAAGCATTGTACAGAGCTAAAAGTATCTGTATTAAAGCTGGCATTTCAGCAAGCATACACTGGGAAGATGCCAAAGACTTGGGTTATCTCAGTTTGCATAATAAGCAGTTTTCTTCTATAGTGGAAATATCCATATCCTTCAAGACATTTAGGCAGCATGCCTGGCTGGAGTGACAGCTCACTCTGCACAGGCATCCAGAAACATCCCACCTCCCTATGGGAGCTCTACCTGGACAGCAGAAAGAAGGTCAAGGTTACATCAAAGACACAAGCTAAGAATCCTTTTTTAAGGACTTGTTATGACATTGTTCTTGGAACCAACTGAAAGGAGTTCTTCCACCAGCAAGGGAGAACATGGCCCACAGAATTCAAATCGGAATTTCACAGCTCAGATTCACTAACAGCTACAAGTTAGTGCCTATCACAGCAACTGAAAACTTAAATTCATTTTTAGTCATTTACTGTAGATAGAGAGAGATTGAAACAGGTATTGTGCTTAAAAGAGTATACTCTGCTCAGGAAATTTAAAAGGAACAATTACCACCCAAAAAGTGGTTTCATATTTAAGTGGTTATATATCATATTTGTGATTGAATGAATCATGAACAGCTCATAAATCCTGGAAAATATACACGGTCCAATGAGTATTTACTATAGATTTTAGAAGTTAGTAACAACATTAAAGAATTTCATAGAAATCAATGATGACCTCATTTAACAGTTCACTCACTTTACCTGCCAGGCACAAACAAGAGCCACTGGCACATAAACACGTCCCTGACTCCCCCCACTCCCCTTCCCTAGTTTTTCTTTATTTTGGAAAACTGAAAATGTCATTATTTGTGCTGTAAAAAAGAAGTTTTAAGCTGCAGATAAATTGTGCAACTTCTTAGACAAAGCAGGCAGAAACTTCAGTAGAAAAAGAACAAAAATTGGCTATTCTACAAAGATACCTGAAACCTGCATTACTGCTCATCACAGAGAACGGGGGAGAAGGCAAACCCGGGGAGCTACAGAAGATCTTTATAACTCCTGTGAAGCTTAAACCCAGCTCTGCTGGGAATGTCCACTGCAAAGTTAGCAGGAGTGGGACTGCTCCCAAAGGCCACCCCACACCTCCAGCACCCTCCAGTGACACCTGAGCAAGGTGACGTGGCAGGGCCAGGTGACAGGCCAGCACTCAGCGGAGGCCAGGAGAGAACAAACTGTGTCTCAGTCGAGCTGAGCTTAAATAGGATTCCTGGGCCATGAGATGAGGGCAGCTGAGGCTGCTTGGAGCAATTAAAGCTCAGTAGAGATCTCTGGGTCTTGAGGAAATTAAGGGACAAAATTTGAACTGGACCACAGAAAGTCTCTGATGTATCAGCCCTTGTGCCCATCCAGGGAAAGAGCAGATCCATGCAGAGCTGTTCTCCCATCAATGACCCCACCACACAAAGCTGCCTACAATTCACCACAAATATTCTGGCTACCCACTGAATTTGTCCCTCTGTGAATAGTCAGTGCTGATTTGCAGTGGCAGGGGCAACAATAAAGACTAAAATACACGCCCATCTTGAAAGAATCTATTTTGTAGGCACTAATGTCAACTTTATTAGGGTTTATGGGGTGGAACAGTGGCCAAAGCACTCATAAAGCTCTGTTATTTGAAATTCCCGTGAAACTATTTCATATTCAGTGACAGAGAAGATGCTGATGTCAAAAATCAGACAGAGTCTTAGGATATGTGCTTGTTTACACCATTGCAAATGGGGAAATGCTACCAAGCCCAATTTTTCAATCTTTTTGGCAGGGTGTCAAAGATCAGAGAAGACTGAAAACAAGCAGAGAGAGTCTAACCCCAAAATGGTTTGTTGGTTTATTTTTTTTCTTAATTTCTTCAAAGAATTCCTCAGGCATAACTAAAATAAACAAGACCACTTGACTGCTACATGGTACAATTGAAAACTGTTATGTTGCATGAAAAACAACTCAAGAAATCGCTTGGGGAGATACATCTTTTCATCCTTAGCATTGTACTTTTAACAACATACACAGTGCAAGACTTGTACTTCAAGGGAAAACAGCAGTTACTTTTTCCCCCCCCCCCTCAGAAACAAAAATACTTCTTTAGAAAAAAACCAATTAAACAAATAAACCTTCCTTCCAAAAAAAAACCCCAAAACCAACAAATAAACACCCCCCCCAACCTCCTCATTTCCCCTTCATGCATATTCATTATCTAGTCAGACTGGAACAGGGTTTGGAAGCAAGCCATGCATATGCTCAGACATTACCTGGGCCCCTGGCAATAGGGAGAGACTGAAATATTGCTCATATTTTACTCCCTGAACATAATTTCTCATGCCATTCTGCTGACTGTTGAAGAGGTTTTAAAGCCTCTCTCCCTTCGTAACATAGATACTCTCATCTCTGAAGGATATGTCAGCCACAAAGAGGAATGGGGAAGCTCAGAAGAAATCCAAAGCAGGGAAAAAGGAAGGACTTAGTCCTTTGTGGGAACTGAGAGGCAGCAATGGAAACTTTGATAGAGTTTGGAGTCACCACTCACTGTCCCTGACCCCCCTGAGCTCAGCTTGGTGCTGGGTGACATTTAAAACAACCAGAGAGGGGCTGTGGCAGCTCGGGGGCTCATTTACAGAAAAAGCTGTTTTCCTCCATTTTTGTGTCTGATCTTAAGCCTCCCAAAATCCTGGCTCTACATGAGTGTTGAGCGTATTACAAATTAAGGCGGCAGAATGGTTTTCTAGGTTTGAAAATTCCTGTGGTACACTTTACATTTCAACTCAACTCTAAAACCTTAAAAATAATTAGTTTTACCTGCAAATTACTGGTTAAGCTTGTAGTGTCATTCCATCTGTAATGTACTTTATATACCAAAAATGTTTTGAAGGGAGAAAAGAACCATGAGAAATTATGAATTTAAATAAAGAGTAAGAATTTAATACACAGTAATTCCCAGCAGTGGGAAAAATTACAATGAGATTTTTTAAATTAAAGTGTTGTAAGTAAACACCAAGAATATTTTGGTTCTTGTTTACAGAAATGTTAGCTAAAGGAAGGATTGTAACTCACAAAAGAAGGGGAATTAACATTTGTTGACATTTTCCTGCTTTTAGTTTTTATGTAAACTCAAAGCAATTAAATTATGCTTAAGACATTTTTGCTGTAAGTAGCTTCCATTTACATTCCTAGAAATAGTAATCCAACTATTTTATTGCATTATTGGGAGCCCTGTAGCAACAGACCAAATATTTAGCAACAGGTCTGTTTGCCATCTCTAGAGCTGGAAACCAAAGACTTGAATCAATTTAATTGCATCAGTGTTTCTCAGCTACCGTGCCAGAATGTGTTGTTCTCCAGTTTAAGGGGCCTATTCCCACCTCCCCCCACAGCAGTCTCTAAATAAACCTATAAATCCTTGTTCTGTAGCACATGAATTATCAGTAACTTCAAAATAAATGAAGACAAAAATGGTTGAATATTTAAACGTGTAGCAACTCCATCCCATGATAGATCATTTCAAACCAAAATTCATTTTTTTCTTTGATATCTACTACTGCTATAAACTTCCAGTTTATCATATAACATTACAATTTATGGTATAACCAGCTTGTGTACTGACTATAAACCCTTTGTCAATGCCACTGTAAAGACTTTATAGTCCATAAATAATAGAAGAGCGATAGTATCTATCCTTCTTATTTTGCCCAGCACATCCAGAATATAGGGCTCTAAACATGTCAGGGGATTTGCTTGTTTTACATACAATATAGGTTATGTAAAAAAATAAAAGAGGTACATTTCCTCTCAGTATTTGGCTTACACAGAGCCCATTCATATAAATAGAAGTCACAGGTGCATGTTATAATTCAGGAACAAAAAATACACACAAGCAAAAATCAGTCTCAATTTATTGCAGCATTCAGCTATGGCCAGGGACTACAAAAAAAAAAATTAATTTCCTATCTCCTAACTTACTGAAGAGAAGATGGCACCTCACGTGCAATCACTGAGGGAAGAATTTGCTTAGAACTCTGCATGCAGTGTATCACCTTTACCTGGTTCTCCAGGAGGTACTCATCTGGTCAAGACAAACCTTTGCCTCCCAGTGCAGCAATTCCAGACTCAAACCTGTCACACGTTTACAGCCCAGGAAAATTGATGTCATTTGGGGTGGTTTTCCCTGATGTTGAAGCAGAACGAAGACCAAGACCATTCCTCATGTTTCATCCCTCCGTGCTGCACATGATAAAGCAGTAAGAACCTCACCTGCCGTGCCTGCCTTGCACAAGGAGCTGTGAAAATTTCTGCTTCTGGCTTCTCCTCTGCACAGGGATTCCCAGGAAAAGATGGTTGTTTCATTTTTCATACTGCTAGCAAAAGACAAGATGGGGCTACTTACAAACAATCGTACAAGAAGCCTCACAACTTTAGTCTGAGGGCCACTTCACTCCAATTTTCTGAGTATAGTTGTTTAGACTGAATATCATGAAAATAAGATGGTAGTTTGTCCCTGAATTCCACGCCGAACTCTTATCCCAGATGTGGCAGGCAATCAGAGCTCACATTGCTCTCAGCCATAGCCTCAGACATTCCTTAACACACCTGATTTCTCTCAACACAAAAAATTTCCTCCAAGCTTGTTTGTTGATTGTTTTTTCCATCACACAGCTCTTCTCCTGCACCCCTCATGGCAGGATGCTCAGGTCTCACCAGGGACTGCCCCTTCCCGTCGAATCCTGGCGAGCACTGGAGCATTTGGCCTTCAGGCACAAAGCCCTCACCTATTGATCCCACAAACCAAGCTTATGCTCGTAACACTCCCTCAAAGGATTCCCACATTGCTCTCGCTTCCTACAAACTGACAAGCACCTTCGTTTGTGTTCTTATCTCTTTTATCAGCTCTCAAGCAGGACATATTGACAACTTTCTCACTGCAAAATATAAGATGGGGTGAGGACCTTTTCTCCCCTTTCAGCTCAATAAGAGAAAATTTTAAAAAAATAAAATATATATATATATATATGAAGAAATCTGACCTTCTTTCTTTTCCAAACCTGGCAAAGGGATGGGTCCCTTCTTGGGTGGCATATTGCAGCTTTCCACAAGATCACATTGCTACAGCTCTGATACTCCTACATCCCCCTTCAGTGCTGCTGAGCCAAATGCGGGCAACAAAATACCCTTGTGGGTACATGTAGCACATCTTTAAATGTTGATGTATTCAAATATCTTTATAGAGAATATGACACAATAAGTCTCAGGTGAACCCTTCGGGAATTCCAGGAAAAAGGCTGCCTAATCTCCAGTTAAACAGGCCTATTATCTCTCACTCCCCATGAGAAAGTGAAGCAGAACTGATTTGATTAAGAGCAAATTAACCTCTCTAACACAGCTACCCAGGGTTTTACACCTGTCACTTTAGTATGACAATTTATATTTATTCAAAAAGCCATGAGACAGTAAATTAAACATTGCCCTAATTAGAAAAATGTCATATGTTACAGTGGGCTAGCAAACTGAACTCATTTCAAACAGTTCTGGTGCAAAGTACATTTCAGAACAGCATTAATACAACTAGAGTCAATATTTTTTACACTGTCACATCTGATCTGAATGCCATTGTGTCCCAGATGTATATGATAAGTTCCATCAAACAATAAGGCTGGACTATATTCAAAGTTCATCATATACACAAATTTGTTTAGGAAAAGCTATCAACACCTTAATTACCATATACTATTTCTGCCTTCTAATGTCACAGCATAAAGCAGCTCTCCTCTTAACTAGATCTGTTGGCACGGCATTCTTCCTAAAGTTATTATGGAATAGATACAGGGTAAATTCTTCAATAGGTTACAAACCCATACATTTGCTTCATCAGATAATTAGTCATAAGTGAACCTCCATGTTTCAAAAAAAATCTGAGGTTGTACAATAGAAATTTTTGGGCCTACAGGAACCACCTCAGACATCTTATGACTGTATATAGCAACTTGCACACTAATTGTGAGACAAGAGTAAGAAAGACCAAGGTGTGACCGTTCCCTCAATGAGGCAGAATTCAGCTAACCCACAGCTTGTGCTGAGCCCTGCTCTGGGCTGGGATCAGCACCATCAGGGCCAGGGGAGGGCAAGGTGTAGGCAGGACACGGTGGCCAGGAAGAGCAGGCAAATCACCTGCACACTGCTGTGCCCTCCAGCATCATCCTGGCACACCCTTGTTGGGCAGGGATGGTGGATTATCTGCAAGAAGTGGATTTCTACAGACTCCACTAACTCACAGTGTAGACCAGACTTCCCAGCAGGAGGGTGTAAACATGCCAGTTTACCCTACAAGCTTTTGGAAGCGGATCCTACAGCAATGGGACTGCTGAGGCTTTCAAACTTCCCCGTGGGATATGGGAGACCCTGCACTGTGGTGGAGGGGAAGGATGAGCTCCCTCTCCATTGATTAGCTCACTGGTTTGCTCATAAGCCCACGAATTATGAGTTATGATTGATGAAACAGAGAACTTGGGAGTTAGGAACCTCATGATTTAAGCGATTAATTAGTGGAATAATTTTTGTTGTGGTTTTTTTTTTAAACTTATCTTTACCTTTTTAACAGCTTCAGTTCTCTTGCTATCTGAAATCAGTGTGCATACTGTAATTACAATGCAGATAATAACCCTTGTGATAAATAAGTACAGTTTATACAAAAAACTCTTCAGAGTTGCTCTGAGGAAACTGCATAATAATGAAGCTATCTGAACTCTAACAAGAAAATAATTTAGGTCATTATTACCAGGAATGAATATTGGACATACACATTTGTTTTTCTTACCTTGCTAAGAGGAGGCAGAACTATTATTTTTTAAAAATGTATATATACATTTATATATAGATTTTCTGTGTTATGCATAATTATTTATTTCATATACATATATACGTTCATAAAAATATATAAGTATAGATATGTAGATAGCAATGAAATATATAAATAAATAATGCAGTTATTAGTAAATGAAGGATTTTGACTTGATGGGTGGGGGAGAAACCACATTTATGACACACAGGCATAGCACCGGTGTACCAGGGAGACCACCCAGGCTGCATGAGAAGCTTTGCCTAGATGGCATCTTTCCTCCTCCTCCTCATCTGCAGGGCAGCTTTTCCCTCCCTGCATGGTCCCACACGAGGACAAGCACAGCTCCCACCAAGCCTGTCCTCACCAGTTCTGGGAGTTTGCCCCCTTAATTTCCCTGTGTGTCTCCTATCACACTCCATACAGCCTCAGACTGCATTTAGTCTGGGAAATGCTAACGCTGTTTACATTCACCTTACTTGTAAATTGATTGAGAAATTAAGGGATCCTTGTTTATCACAAAGGATAGTCCCTAGACTTTGCTCGAGAGCCACTGGAGACAGATCAAGCAAAGCAGTTCTTCAAATCTAATGCAGCCATTATCCCTTATCAGATTTGGTTTTAAATAGATAACATCAAAACCAAAGGGAGCCAGCAAAAGCAGGAGTCGAAAAGAAAAAGAAAAGAAAAAGAAGAGATTTGCAGGGGCTCTTTTAGAGCTGTAAAAGAGTAAAGGTCCATTAAACAATTCTTCAAATCCTGTTTTAGCACAAACAAGGAAAGCCTACCAATAATTTTTATCTTTCTAAAGGTCACTAAATACAGAAAGTTCCTCAAAATAGACTGTCACATATAATCACTATTTTTATGCATTATCATCAGGCTTCCCGGCTCTATGTACAAAGGGCCAGCATCACAGAGATAGGGACATCTGCATTATTTTTTTGAATGACCCCACCCTTTCCAGCCTGAGCTGTTAGCCAGCTCATGAAACAACCTTTTGTTTCTCCCTTAAGACACAACAGCCATATAGCTTCAAAAGGAGAAGACAAAGATTAAAGATGCACAGATTATCTGAAAACAGTCTGTCTGCCTTGTCACCAACCCTCACATTCCAAGGAGATAAGTTTGTCAGTAACATATTGCCCAATTCATTGAATTTTGCTTAATTCAGATTCATTTCTATATATCTCACTCAATTTAGCTACTTTAAAAATATCTTGGCAATATGTGTGTGGAGAGCATGCTAGGGAATATCTACCAGGAAAAAACCAAAACACCCAAACAAACATTATCCTCAAACTGTGTCAAACAACCTAACCTAAAATAGCAAGAAGCACAGCCCAGGCTGTGTTTTAACTTGGGATGCCATCTCTGTCTCATCCTTAGTCTTCTCATGGGCTGAGCTGCAAAGACAATCAACAACCCAGACTGCCTCATGAATCAGATACTACATGTGAGCCAACTGAAGTTACAGCCCTGATACTGCAGCAGGGGCCTAAATTCACATATCCCATTGCAAATCTCTTCCCTCTGCCTAGAAAATTTCAGCATGACGTTTTTTGAAGTCGGACATTCCCATTGCCTGGGACTGTTTTTGAGAAAGCTTCTGCAAAATATAAATCTCTGTATTCCCTTAGAAGCTTTTTAACCTGCCCAAATCCCATGTGCTTTGAGATGGGAAGCTTAATATTACTCAAGAACATATCAGTGGGGTTACGACGGTGTCATTTATTTCACGTCTAAGTACCTATTCAAAAACTAATCCTTGGGTACCAAACATAGCCCAGAAGGGTCCTGCTCCTGCAGTAACACTGAAATGGAGGCAAAGGAATAACAGCAACAGCTCGTGCCAAACACAAGCTGCAGCAACAGATCCCAGGAAGGAATGTTTTCAGAAGACTTTAAAATGGAAGTTTGCTTTCAGGTTGTGCATTTGCGGATCAGCGAGGAAATGACAGAAATAAGGTGGCACCTTATAATTTAATGATTGAGTAAAACAGAGTTATGGATCATCTGAGAATTAGACAGATTTAAAACAAAAAAAAAAATGTTTTTACATTAAAATTTTAGGAACGCGAAGCCTTTGGGAAGAAAGAAATAGAAGGAAATACAGAAAGGGCAGCTTGTTCATACACACCATATGTATCTTCAGGAAATTCCTGAGGAAAGAGCAGCTAAAAGTTAGGAGCAAAATAGGCATATCAGCTCTCAAATACAGTGGATTTGATATTCTTTTTGAAAAAGCAAGCGCAGAAAAATAAAAAAAAAAAGAGAAGGAACTGTAGGGGTTATAAAAATATCTCTTTACAGGAAAAAAAAAATCAAAAAAATAATACCAATTAACAAGCTTTTTCCCTGAGGTATTTTTGAGCCTAGAAAAACTGAAAGTTACCAGAAAATGAGACTGCAAGAAAATACTGTAGCAGGAATATTAAATTTGTGTAAGAAGACAAGCAAAGAGATGGGCAGTATCACAGTATGTGTGTTGGATCAGAGGCGACTTCTAAAAAGCACTTATTGTTTGCAACCATCAACACCAGAGCACAGGGGAAGTGCTCCCATGTGTAATACCTGGTACCCCAAAATAGCTTAAAAAAAACCTCAACAAAGCCATCTAATTTTAATCTGCTTTGTACAAGAGCATTACCCAAACCAGGTTTGCATATGCCGGGTGAGTTCCGGCTGCAGTACAATGCTCTTCAGAGATACAGGACTTGGATCAAACCAAAAGCCCAAATGTGTGTATTAAGCTGGTGCCCGCTGTGTCTCTAACACCAAAATTCACAGAGCATCTCAGCTGATGCCTGGTTTTGCTTGTTTTCTTGAGGTAAAGAAAATGAGCAGGCAATCAGCTCAGTTTCCCAGCCCATCCGAAAATGAATCTTATGAAAGAGTTTATTCCTGGCTACACCAGAGAGCTGAACAAGCCCCTGGATACTTCGTGATGCCAGCAGAAGGGAGGGGTACAAGTCACCTCTACAGGGGGAAGACAGGATACAGCACAGCCTGAAGTTTATTTACCCACAAAACCACGCGTCGTAGCCCAATTTTAAATATCTAAAATCATAATGTTCATGTACCAAAAAAGACAGCCTGACCAACATGAAATTAGGTTGAAAATCATGCAGCGCAGATACAATGAATATATGTCATTTTTGTTTGCCTTCGTAGTCTAGAAAAATATGAATCTTAATAAAGCATTACAATACGTGTGATCATGTAGTGAGAGGACAAGGGGAAATAGCCTTTAAGAGAAAGAGGGGAGATTTAAATTAAAAATTAGAAGAAACTCTTCCCTATGAGGGTGGTGAGGCAGCAGCACAGGCTGCCCAGAGAAGTTGTGGACGCCCCATCCCTGGAAGCGTTCAAGGCCAGGCTGGATGGGGCATTGAGCAACTCGGTCTAGTGGAAGGTGTTGGAATGAGATCCCCTCCAACTCAAGATATTCCATGATGCTGTGACTTATGGAAGATATAAACCAGCAATGATCTCTTTGTTGCCCAAACGAAGGAGCAGTGGCTTTGGAGGAGTACTGGGAGATTAATGGTGAGAGCAGACCTGCAGCACCGAAGCAATGATGCTCCCTGAGCCCCTCAAACATCAGCACAGTTGGGAATCAAAGGCTTCAGCACCAACCAAAAGCTTCCTCTGCAGTGAGTCCCAAAGAGTTTGTTTCCCCAACACTCAGGGAGCGCTGGCAGCAGGTTATGGGCACTGCTGTCCTGGGTGGGGTTGCAGGTTGAAGGTCAGTTGTCATATGAAAACTGAAACCACAGTCAATGGCTGCTGTGGGGAGCAGAAAGGCAAAAACACAAAACCACCTCACAAAGCACCCAGATTCCTAAAAAAAGGAGAAAACAATCTACCTAACTCGTATTTTTGTTGTCCTGAAGGACAACTGTGATTAGTCAAAAGCTAAGAAATCAGCTTTAATAAAAGAAGGAAGTGCTGGAACAGAGCCAGCAATAACTTTTTATGGTTCTGACACCATTCAAAAAAACATGCTGAGTTACCATTTCAGTATTTTGTAGGATGCAGTTAGAATTATATCATCAGATACGTGAATCCAATATGATCCTTCCCAAGCAGAAATCAGCAGCATGCCATATGCTGTATATCCTAAACACTAGTCAAAATAGCCTCATTTCATTTGACAGTACAAAGAACTGTCTGGATGTTGCATCTTTTCTTGGCAGACCAGATAGACTTATTACTGTGTTTGTTTCAAGACAGGAAAATCACATCCAGCGCTTGCACTGCAATCATGAAAAGATTACAAGCTGGAGAAATATTAATATTCTTTGCTCTGGGTTTTGTGGAATTTAATATTCCCATTATATTTTGGTCATGAAGGGTCAAACCTGTATGCTTTCTGAAAGGAGACAAACAGCTTTTCTTGCACTGAGGGGACAAAACTCAGTATTCCAGAGGCTACTGCACACACTCAGGAGCTTTTTTTTGGGGGGGGGGGGGGGGGGGGGAGGGGTGGGGGGCACG
>VZRE01010501.1:518517-562243 GCA_013396775.1 Cephalopterus ornatus | reverse complement strand
TGGTGAAAGTGCAGGTTTTGGCACATGCTGAGTGTAAATAATGAGTTGTGTAGAATTATTATTTAGAAAATGGAAAGCACTAAATATCAGTATTGCACAGTCACAGTCCATTGTGGGACTCAGTCCATAAATAAACAACAAGCACCTCCTACAGAAAGCCCACACTTTGCACAGTTGACAAATATCATCTATTTTATTCTCTGGTGAGTAAACAATAGGATTATATTAAGCAATTCATTTTGGGGAGAAATAAGCAAAGCAAAAAAACCAAACCAAACAAACAAACTTACCACCAACCAGTTGCTCTTCAGTAATTTTGTTATCCCCTGCAGCCACACAGCCAAGTATGAGATGCTGTGGGCTTGGCCATCTCATCAGTGGTCATCTCTACATCTGGCAAATACACCTTTGTTATTATTAGGTTAAAAAGTGCTTTGGATTCACATTAACGATGGAAGTGATGTTCTCTCAACCCATGACTTACACGTTTCTAAACCAGGTACTTACAGTTAATAACATAAAACATCTCAGAACAGAAAAATCAAAATGAATGTTGTGCTTGTATAGTGAGATTTGGTGTTTTTTCTTGTTGATTGCCCCAGTTTTCAATTGTTCAGTCAAACCATTTATTCCAGACAGCAGGCAACATTTTCCCATTGATAGAAACTAATATTTCTTTTTTTTAGGTACACCATTAAAAGAGGTGAAAAAGACAAATGCATCTAAATATATAACCAGGGTTTGGGGACTTCAGAGTCTCAAGGGATGCATGATTGGCTGCTGTATACAGGAAAGAAATTTGGGTCAAACAAATGAATAGGGAGTAGATGTGGGGTCATAGAAAAGTGGGGAGGGAGCAAAAAAAAAAAAAACAACCCAAACAAACCAGTTATACAGAAATAAATGGAGTGTAGATTTTTGTAAGTAATAAAAAACAGATCTTCAAAATACCTCGTGGCAGTTCTAGCGAAGTGCCATGGAGTGGTATATTATTACTCCTTACATGAATGATCTGCTGGGTCTACAGCTGAGGGCAAAACAGGCAGACAGTGTTATCCATTGCAGAGTCTTTAATGAGACAATGTGAAGTTCAAGTTGCACACCACACAATATTTTTCTCCCCTGTTCAATCTATATTAAGTCGATATTCTGCTAAAACCTAACATTTGTTGCATTTTTCCAATTTAGTTTCTGTCAATGTCCCCTAAAAGTGCTGAGCCCATCAAACTGACATCACCCACACAAATTTCAATAAGGGCACCGCGGTGAAAAGCGCCGTGGAGCAGAGGCTGTGCTTTGAGGAAACTGCTCAGCTCCCCGTTCCCTCCACATCTGTACATCAGCAACTGGAAAAGTCTGCAGAGATGCACACCATGGCATGGCTCCGAGGCTCCCTTCGCTTTTTATTGATAGTGCAGCAGCAAAGAATAAGGAGCACTATATAAGTAATGGCTGCAGTGAAGACTAACATTTTTTACCCAAGTATATGCAAAGCTATTTTGATAACTGCAGAGCTGTGTGAGCTGCTACATTACACACACAGCTGCTTCCAGTCCCTCCTGCTTGATTTTAATTCTTTTTGGAAGGTTACTAATGTCTCAAACTTTCCTGTTCAATACTTCAGCTAACTACAAAACCAAATGCTTTTTATTTTAACCACATATTTTTCTTTTTTTTTCCCCTGCTGGTTTTGATTCTGTAAGATCCCACATCTAAATGACTGCAGGCCATTTCTAGAGGATGCTTCACACAAAAGCATGCGGGGGAAACAGCCTAAATTGTTCCTCTTCTTTTACTATAGCACCAAATCAGAAGGTACCTTAAGCAATAAGGTTAATATAAACTCCTGCAAACTTCCCAAACATCAAACAGCCAAAGGTGATTTTGGATGGCTCCCTTCCCCACCCCTTATTCCAGGTCATACCTCTGGCTTCTTATTCTCCCAGTCAAGGAGACTGAGAGCTTAAGAAAATTAATGCTAAGAGCAAAAGTTCTTTATAATACTTTATAATTTAAGGACATTGCTCTTGTAAGAAATAGAGACTATTAAACTCTTCACAGTTTCTGCTTCTGGACGTCTCTGGCTGTCTATAATAAATGAACTCTGACTCGTTACAGATGAACCCAGCAAAGGGGCAAGCTCTAATAAGAAGACAGCAAACCTAGTAGGGCAATTCTCAGGCAGGCATTTTGTACTGCTTGAATTTTTTGAGAGGCAGTGGGTCCAGCTGACATCAGTGGGTCCTGATTTCACAGGCCTGGAGCTTCTGTTGTAACTGAGTCAGAGCTTGGGACAAGAGGGAGAGGAGGCCAATGTCTTTAAGTGGGCCTAGGGCCTGTTATAAATGGACTTAGGATGACTCAGGTCATGCAAAATTACAAGGCTTGTTGGAAAGCTGTAAAGTGTTCTAAAATAGCAGCTTGCTGCCAAAAAATATATTGTAACTAATGGAAAAATATTTTGTACCATAACAAGAAAAATTGATGAATTGTATGGAAAATATTTTCTGTCACTGTGCAAGTTTCTTTTGTGTTGAAGTAAATAACAAAAATTACATAATTAGTGAACTACAAAACACATAATAAATAGAAAAATGCAAGTTAAACTAAACAGGGGAAACCAGCTTAATCTGTAAATCACACCTATCACACAGCCTTACAACAGCAACACCTTAATCTATGTCTGATCCCTTAACACGCTATCTCCTCTTCCAGGAACACATTCGGGCACAAATTTGATATATAGCTTCCAGTTCAAACAAATAGGGACATACTGCCCAATTTGCCTGTATAAATCACAGCAATCGTGTTTTTATCACATCACAAAACACAAAAGAAAAGATTATTTTGGTAATGCAGCAGAAAGCTAAAAGAGGTCAATTCTTGACTGCTCAATGTCCCAAACTCTGTAGTGATTCCCTGAAGGCACTAATTAGTTATAGCAGATGTGTAAAGCCTTACACACACAACCTCACCAGCTCACATATGAACCGGCCAGAACTCAAGCAGGTAGCAGGGGAGTGGGCAGGAATGTGTGACTGCAGGTTTTGAAATGCTGGTTTTGCTCCCAGTTTTCTTTCAGATTACAGAAACTCTGTTTTAAAGCAAACAGAATGTGGAGAGGCCCAGCTAAAAGCTGTTGACACAGTACAAATGAGGTCGCCAATTAGAAGGGATGTGCCAGTTAATGAACACAGAGCTGGGGAGCAGTGTAAAACTGTAAGCTCTAGATATTCTTCCCAACATTTTTCTTCATCTTCTTCAAGTAACTCCATTGCTGGGAGTTTCATATGTTAATCAGTGTTATGGTGGCCTCTATGTGTGTTTTGGAATTTTTTTCCCTCAGAGACTAAAATATATTCCTGTGAGATTACATCCCTTCATACTTGCAATGTAACTGGAAGTGTTACATGTTACTTTAACAAATTTGTAAATGAAAACTATTAGTGTGGTCTGCTGGGCACTTCTGACATTGTTTAATGTATCAGCACAAGTGTGAGAACACACAAGGTCACAACTCCTCACAATCATACCTACACCCCTTAAAGGTGATGAGAGCTTACAGAAATGTACTAAAAATAAACCTTTGCCGTTCATGAACCTCCACATATTCATGTTTAATCCCAGCCAGTAACTCAGGAGTAAGAGGTTTCTCCCATTCCACAGTTCTGTGAGCAAACATGCATATATGTATATGAATAAACATATTTATGGACTATATCTACCAAAGATACTTAAATATTATGGAGAGACAACATTGATATTTGCAGATGTAGAATCCCCTGTTTCTGGAAGCCAGACTGAGTTTCTGGATTGTTAACTCAAGCTCCAAATTAGAACAGAGCAAAAATAGTCTTTGCAAAATTTGAAGAAGAAGGACACTTTCATTTTCATGTTTTCAAAGAAATGCTTTTCACTTTTTGTTTTTTAATATAGACTAAGAAGTGTTTGTATAGGTAATCACTATGCATTAGGAATATACTCTATTTCCATTCTAGGTATCTTCTGTCCATTCAAATTGTACCTGTTATGCAGTGCATTACTTCTCTATTAACTACAGGCAGATTCTGTCTCCTCTATTGCATTTACTGTGATAACTAAAGAGTGGAATACTTGTTTATCTGATGTAGCCATGCCATTTCCATAAGGAAAGATATTTTCCCTTATGATGTGGTAGTACAGGGCAGTCAAAGTGATGCAACATCTCTAAAATAATGGAGTAAGCAAAGGTCAAGGATTCTTACAGAATCTGAAAGATTACAGCAATAAAGGTTTTAGAAAGCACTCTAGAAATTGTATGGAAAGGATATCACTCTCTCCTAAATTCTATAACTATAAAAGCTAACCTACTGCACCAGTAAACTGCAGTTTTTCCAAGATAAAAATAAATCTAAGAATCCACGGAGGAAAAAAGGAAAAGAAGTTTGGAGAATGGGAAAACACCATTATTGGACTCTTCATCCCTCCTGACAGAAGATAAATATGAACATGGTCCAGCGAATACAAAAATCAAGCCCTACATATTGGGAATTTCTTTATTGTTTTCTTATGGGAATGTTCATCTTATATTTGCCTTATAACAAATTTCTTGTTACCTTTCCCTCGCCTCCCACCCCTGTCTCAAGAGATGGATGAATTCCAAACTCAGCTGCATTCGCCTCCCCAACAACATATGCTTGTTGTCATGCCTACAAGACACTGCCTGAACAGGCAATATTGAACATGACCAGTTTTCTCCATGGTTCTTAAAAAGAACAATGAAATGATGGAGAATTTTGCCAAAGTAAGCACATCTAGGCTTTATAAAATAAATCTCCAAGATATTTTTTTTTCAGCCAGAACAAACTTCCCACCTTAGAGAGATGAGGAAACAAAAAAAAACAAACAACACTTTTAACAAATTATTATAAAATAGGATTATCAACAGAGGAATTTGGAAAAGAAACGAAGCTGTGGGAAAGAAACCTCAGCATTGCTTGCAGTCTAATAAGAAGGATTTCAACGTTAAAAGGCAAATGGTAATGTAGTTACAATACTAGATAGAGACAAACTACTTTGCCTTCAGCCTCGGTTTATCCACACAGGAAATGAATTATTGCTCCAAAAGCTGCAGCTTTCTCTCTTTACCAAAACTGTTCACGTTGAGGTAAGAATGCTGTTTCACCCTTATTTATGAAGCAAAAATAATGTTAATGCATCTACCTCTTAAGACACCGGTCAGGTGTTAAAATGAGTGAATTCATAAAATGTTCAGTGATGTTAAAAGTGGATTGTGACCTCATATTTAAGTTGCCACACTAAACATAAAAACCGACCATATTATTAATCTTCCATTTGGGATGAAAGGGTTTCTTCCCACCAGGCAGAACTCCAGTTAGGATGTGATTTCATTCCGACAAAATACACTTTAATTGTGATTCCATTAAATTAGAAATAGATGGGTTTGCCTGATACAATGCTTTGATGTCTATAGCATCAATGCTAATAAAGGTACTATCACCATAGGTGTACATTATATTATTTTTATTAATTAGGGCATGAATTAAAATTTTTCCAGGCTATACTAATTCTCAGTCTTTTAGATAACTCCTCCAAGAAGGGAAAAGGGAGGTGGGCATAATAAAACAAGTTAAAAGTTAAGGAAAGAAGAGGTGGAAAAGCACTGCACTGTGGGATAACTCCCAAGACTGATCAGTCTCCATGCCAGCAGACTGTTCCATGCCTTTTTTTTTTTTTCCCTTTATTTGTGCCATTGTGAACTCAAAAGAGATCAGAGAAGTTATGCTCAAAATCTTGCTATGGGATAAAAGAAAATGCACCTTACGTGTCCGGTCAATGTCTTCCTAGTACGATAATTGAAATACTAACAGACTAATAAAAGAATCATTATTAGTGCAGATTTAATCATTCAAAGATAAGAAAAAAGAAAAGGGAATACTATTACAGAAACAGAGTCTCACTAATAAGTTGCAGTTGCTATGCATGAGATGGTAATTGGGGGAGTAGCAATGAGGTCTGCAGAGTGACCCCAGGCACCAGAGGGGGCTTAGGGAGGCACAGTCACCATCAGCAGCACTGCACGACACAAAGACAGCCCAGGCTGTGCCCCATTTCCTCGGATGGACCTTCTGGAAGAGCAGCATGATCTATCCAACTGCTCAGTTCCATGATGGATTTGCTAAGAGATTTTGTGTTCAGAATTTGGGCTGTTTTTCCAGCACATCCGTGTGTTCAGGACAGAGGGCTTGTTCATCAGTTGCTGGCAGGAGCCTGCTGGGCAATGCACAGGCTCATAGTACCTTTTTTAGCATTTCTAATTACACTGGGATGGTAATTCTGCAGGGTGGTATGCATGGCAAAGGTTGAGAGTTGACAGAAGAGAAATGGTCCAAAAGTTTAGATATGAATGAGCTGGCAGCAAAAAGAACAGCAGGAAAACCAATAAAAACCATTACAGCCTGATAAATCAAGAAAACCTTCTGCAACCCGGATTTTTGATGGTAAAATTTTCAGAGGCTGTTGAGTGCATTGGCAGACAAAGCACATTAACTTTCTGTGGGCTGCGATTCCTGAGCAGGTGAGTCATGTTCAGAAATGAGACAAAGCTGATCAAACCTTTCAAAATTGCTTCTAAAAATTTTCCCCACCGTTATCTGGGGTCCTCCAAGTCAGATGTTGTTGCAGACCAGAGGGCCATTCCCATGGTTTCACTGGGCTTATTGTCCCAGTGCAAAGCCAAGTTCTGGAATGCCACAAGCACAACGCAACAAACCAATTAGTGTCTGTGGAAACAAGTCCTTGTGCACATTCCCATCACCTTTTAACAGCATCTTGATTGCCAAGGCATAAGGATCACTTATCATTCACAGAAATCTTAAATTTTGAAGCGGTTATTCAGGTTTCTCGGCCACACCTTGTGTTAGTTGTAATGCATTTCCATGACAGGAGCAAACAGCTTTAAAATAATGCCCAGCAGTCAAAATTTCATTGCACAGCCTCTGTGGTTATAAACCATGTAACATGTAGGCCAACAGTACTTCAGCATTTCACAGATAAACACATACACAGTCTTTATCCTTAACAGCTATGTTACTCGGAGAATAAAAGGTAGCAGCAGCTTGAGTGGCATTAAAATGAAGGGAAAGTGCAAATAAAATTCAGATTTATTTCAGTTTCATTTCTACTTAACTGCAGTTATTCATAACATCTAAATGCACATTCACTGCAGTTTCTAGATGCAATATAGTAGTTTTTATGCAGTTAAAATGAGTTTATGTACAAGAGAATTGCCACAAGCCAATTCAAAACTGCTTTTCAAAAACCCTTTTCCAAACTAAGTTGTATACTAATAATTCTATTTGTGTTGTGTCAGCTGGTCCAGAACTACAAATTTGAAATTACCATGAAGAAATCTAAGATAAAAAAAAAAATTAAAAACAAAAGATATTTGCAGAATCCATATGAAATAGCTAAACATACCACATGAATTAAAAGGAGTAAAAAGTCACAGCAGACAATTCTTACTTTGCTTGGTGACACACTTGCAATGTAAGCACATATCTGCATTCTTAACCCTGATACATTTTGCCTTTATCATACCTTAAGATTTTTAATGCCCCTCAAAGTCATATTATTAATCATCATTTGCATGTAATACTCTTCAACTAGTTTTATGTGCACTTACAAAGACATCAAACTATAAAGATATTAAAGGACTTTTATGATACTTCTTTCATTATGGTTAAAATAGCTTCTTCTCCAGAATTTATGATACACTGGAGAAGGCCCTGTTGGTCTCCATAGTGTTCCACAAAGACATTTTCTTTGGATTTCTCATAGCTTTTTGCATGATAATTCCAAAGATAAGGGAATGATTCGCTCAGCCTCACTTGCCATCCAGGGAAGGAAATGCAATTTCTAGAATCAGTAAGAAGTTCAGCTTCACCAGTCCCCCAGACCATCTCTGGGAATAGCCTATAATTTTAAGCTCCCAACACTGAGAACATGTTCCATGTCTTTCAAATTCAAGCAACTCTCATCAAGCACAAGAGTCACGTGGGAAGTTAGTTATCTGTACGTTGGTTGTAGCTGGAGACCTTGAGTGAGGTTGTACAATGTTCTTTCAAATACTCAACTAAGCTGTAACCTGTGCTCTGAAAGTTTACAAAACAGCTAAATAAAGCCAAAAGGGACAGAGAGTGCCAGGAGGGAGATGAGGTCAGATTCACCTGTCTGAACTTACTTATGAATAGGAATGTTAATCAAGTCACTAAACACAAAATCAAAATCTATACTCACAACTCCAGTCCAACAAGAGCTGCCTTTTTTCTTTTCTTTTTTAAATACAGAAAAGGGAGGGATGCAGGAAGAAGCCTAGTCAAGAGGTTTTTTGCATTCCTACTGTTGCAACCAACTCAAAAGTGTGCAAAAAAGTCTCCCCTCAGAAAATGATCAATGGCTCCCAATCATTATCTGAGCAGAATATTAAAGTAAGACGTGCATAATAAAGTAATTTTGTTTCATTTTTGAGAAGTGATGGCATTTAGTGAGATTCAGTAAATTGTCCCTTTCAGCACTAATAACATGTTCATAGCTTTCCCCACCAGACGTTCCATAATGGCAATATAATAGGATTGCAATGACAATTAAACGATTGCATATTTTAGGGCAATGGAGGGTATCCACCAGGGCATGAACCATTAGCAAAATGGTAACGTTGTCACAGGAATTTTCGTGCTTTGGCACAGCAACTGCTAAAGCAGAAGCACTGGAAGGGAGCAGGTATCGAATTCTTGTACCATCTTCTTGACTTATAAAGGCAGAGAAAGTGATAGTGAATCTTAAAATATCCAACAAAAACTGAAGTTTTCTTTCAGCCTTTCCTCCTCTCCCCACCCATCAGAGGGATTCACTGAACACCGTGTGTAGCCTTTGCTGCCACAGTTCAGGAGTGACTGCAGGGAGGTTCCTGCTCTTCCCTTTCCCGTGTCCCGAGCTGTGAGCTCTCCCAAAGCTCTCCCGCTGTGTACCCTCAGTGTCTCACACAGAACCTCTTCTGCAGGCAGAACTTCATTCCCCAACACACAGGGCCTGGGAAGCCTTTCCCAAACAACACACGTACTTCTGGAAGTCAGGAAACGTGCCCACAGAAAGGACTGAATGAAAGGGGAAAACCCCCAAAACTAAATCCTAACATCATTTTGTGGCTTTCTATCCAAACCAGTGTATCTAAACTGAACTAACAAGGACAGAGCAAACGGCACAAAGTGTAGAAGATTCCTGAAGAGAGCTCAGACTCAGCATAAATCTGGCCAGTAGAATTTAATTTTTTAATATTTACCTCAGATATCAGAACAAATGTAAAATGCACAGATCAGGTTAGATGCTGTCAAAATGAGAGTCGTCTCACAGATCTAAGTTTACCTCCCTAAATGCAGAACTGCAGGAAACACTGCTATAAGAGAATGCTGAATTCCATCATATTAATCACCATTTCAAGAAAGTTTATATATTTTTCATCTTTTGCTTAAGAAAAAAAGAACATTAAAAAGAAGTGAAACAGCAATCACAGAAAAAGAATATGGGGTAAAAAGCCATATGCATGAGAGAATGTATTTCCTACTTTCCTCCTATTTGATTACAGCTGGAGGACGGGAACCAAACAACATTTGTTGTATTGTTGCGTAATCCCATTTGCAATGATCGCTCTCCGATGTGGCAGATAGAAGGGTGTAGCAGAATGCCTGTAAGTATTTGTTATCCTTTTATTTTATAGGTATAACTAGTGACCAATATCTGCTGACAAAGTATTCCATAATAACTCTGGGAGTGCTTGTGCATATCCACAGATACACACCCAGCACGTCGCATGTGGCCATGCTGTTGGTTCACACCCCTAGAAAACTGCTAGAATTAAGAGCCCTTGGAGGTAAACCCTTTAGAATTTAGACAACAAAAATATTTTGTTTTCCTTCTTTCAAAGCCATTGAAACGAAAACTACATGAAAATCAGCATTAAACTGCCAAAAGTTATCCGAGGATTTTTTTAAAGACGTTTACCACACTTCAAAATATCAGACAGAGATTCATTGGGGTGGAGGCTCTTCAGGGTCACAGTAGTCATTTACTCTGTGTGTAACCCTGTGCCACAGGGACCCTGGTCCCACCATAGACCAGTAGGTACTACTAGAAAAAGAAGCAAAACGCTGTCCTCTACCAAAACAGTACCTGTTCACTACCCTGCCCAGAGAAGGGCGTGACTCAGAGCACACAGAAGAGTAAGTCTCTTTCCAATTAATGTAGCACCTTCATAAACCACAATCAAAAGACTGTGATCCTGGTCATCATATCAATCAGTGCCTTTCTTCCTTTATTAGAAATGCAAATTACATTCTTGCAGTCAGAGGATACTGACACTGAAGAAAAGTCAGTCAACAGTGATCTTCAGCTCATCAAAGAGGAGCTGAACAAATTAATGTAAAGTATAATAGAGAGACATCCTACTTATTAATGACTAGAATTCGTCTTCTGTAGAGACCGTTGAGGTGGAAGTCTACTCATTATATGAAAGTCACTCCATGATTTCAGAATTTTAACTCCCCTTTCTCCCATCTCTTCCTAAAATGCAAAACTCCAGGAATTGGAACCTGCAACAGTTTCTCAGTGGTTGTTGTTGGGTTTTTTGTTTGGTTGGGTTTTTGTTTTGTTTGTTGTTTTTTGTTGCTGTTGTTCTCCATGAGCACTATAAAACTACTTTTGAACTCGCTACTAACTATCTCTAGAACCATAAAGTTGGAACAGTGAACATCTGTTGGTAACACAGCCTGGAATACATTATTTATTTATTACTTGAAAGGAATACGTAACAGCTTATACTTCTATAGTCTGTTCCTCTCTGCATGCTGCTAAGATAGCTCTTAAAAATCCCAAAGTGACAGGAGAGAGAGTAGGGAAGAGGTTCTTCCAGGCCTGACACGTATCTGGTAGGGATTAAAGACTGGATCAGGTGTCTTGGCATATGGGACTCCCTGAGAGATGTCAACACGTGATTCTACCTGGTGAGAAAGGAAGCTTCCCAGGCATGCAAAGCAGTCCATCATGTTCATCCCAAGAGCAACAGAGAGAAGATTAGAGAAGAGCAGCAATTTGAGAACCACATGAGTCCTTGAGGCTTCCTAAGTAAATACCAGGTGTTGAAATAGCTTTAAAAAGGGAACAAATAACCCCCAGCACACCCCCCACTTAGGCAAGAATTTAATAGACTAGGTGGAATAATATCGTAGTTTCCTTCCACACAGCTTATGGTGTAAATACGTAATATGTAGCAGATTTTTAGACTAAGAAGCTGGGTCCAGTAAATAAGTCTATAAGGGCCAGAGCTCACTGAAGAACAACAGCAACCCATTTTTTAAAAAATAAGCATCAACAAAACTGGATAAATGCATCTAATTATCAAGACAAATGTTGTTTCAAAACAACTCAAAAAACCTAGCATGAAAATTCTTTATCTTTAGGAGGATAAAAATAAATATTTACTGTGTGCCAAATCAAATTAAGAGGTATTTGTCACAGAAAGGAGAAAAGCACTTTGAAACATGACATCATATAGCTGCAAACAGAAGACGGCTTCTATAACTGGAAAATGTCTTAAGAACATCTTTCCACTTTTAATATTAATAATGAAGAACTTCAAAAGCCAAAATTAGGACTCAGTGAAAAAATAATAAAGAAAAGCTTTTGATTAGTTATCCAAATCGTTCTTAATTGCAGCAAATTATGTGTCACATTCTCTTCCCAGAGTGGTGTTTCTGAAAGCTGTCCTACACATGAGCTCTGCAGTGTCTGTCCTTGGCTACTGCAGGTACAAATAAGTTTGCTACTTCCCACTTTTCAGTTGTTTCTAGCACAGAAAAGCAGGACTGAATCGAAAAAAAAAAAAAGGACCTTAATATCTCCTGATGATTTCCAACACAAAGACCACAGTGCAGAAACATCAAAACTACACAAGTGTATACAAACGTGAAACAAAGAGGAAGAAAACCCAGCAAAACATACCGGAGGCTGCACGTTTTTCTCACCAGGACCCACTGAGAGCTGAAGGCTGGGAGCTCACCAGGTGCATTCCATTGTCCCACCAAGGGCACTGCCCACCCCTGCACCTCAGCCGAGGTAATTTGCTTCACTGAGGTTCCCTGATTCCTCCTCAGCTGTAACGTGGGCAGAACTGATTTCTAACCTGCCCCCAAATTCATTACCAAAGATACAGTGGATTTAAAAAAAAAAAAAAAAAAAATTAAAAAATTCTGCACAAAAACTGGATTTAAAAATATTTAAAAGCATGTGAACAAAGGTTAGGTTTCTGACTCTGAAAGGAGAATTTCCACTGTACACGGTGGGTGCTGTGAATCCAACATACTGAAGACACAGTTTTCCTCAAAATAATAATGGCCATAGCTCAAGTAAAGTTAGGAATAAGCAAAGGAATTCCCATGAATTTCATTGGGACTTTCCCAATACACATCTCACACAAATTTGAGCCAAACAGTTATGGAATAACGAAAACAATTCTTGGCCTTCCATTTCTACAGCTAAAGGGGCAGAAAAAAAACTTTTCTGCAAAACTTTTCCTTACCCCTTAAACTTTGCTTGAAGCAGTATGTTCTTTTAGTTACATAAAGAGCACATTTTAATTATTTAGGTATGTTACGTAAGATAGGAAGACGGTTAATACATTTAATGTGCATGTGCAAATTAATTTGGTGCCACTTCTATTGCCCTGGTGCACAAATTTAGAAATATTTTGCAACATCTCTCTCTGCAATTAGTTCTCATGTCTCCTACGTTATTTTCTCACCATCTAGTTCTATAATTCATTGTCTTAACTTCTTCCTCTTTGAAAGTAGGGCATTTCTTCTTAGGGCCACATTATGTAGCATGCCCTGAAGACCTGGCACACATTTCAGGGCATTAGCTGAAAGGCTTCTCCTTTGCTGTAAATACAGGAGTAATGCATTTTTAAGGCCTCTAGAAATTTTAGGACAGCACATTCTTTTATATCGTATAACCCAGCATACCTGTGTTGTGTTAATACAACTTTATGATTGAAGAAATACGTGCCTTAAGAAAAACACAGCAAAACCACATGAAATCTGTGTAGTCCAGTAAGGTACAAAACTAATGAGTTGCATACCTGTTCTGTCCCATTTTTCTATGGGATTACAGGAGGCTGGAGAAATGAGTTTTGAAGCCGTGCCATTAGGAAACCAAGAGAAGCACCACAGAATATTTTTAGTTCTGGTCAGGGCAATCTCTTGGATTTAGGGCCTGGCTCTCACAGTCGTGGCACCTGGTCAAAGACTGGAAGAGCTGTTCTAAATTTCTAGCACATGAAGACAACCCGGATAAAGAAAAGGCCATGAAGGAAGAGTCATTAATTCACGGCCATATGGTGACACAGAACACTGTATTAACTAAATTTGTGAGTGCTGGATCTGCCCACATACAGCTCTGACCATACCTTGTCAGCATGATGAGATTCAGGGCTGTTTTCCAATACAGTGCACAATGACTTACTTGGACCCACCACAACAATACCTACCAACTAGAGGTGCACTGCAGAGGAGCACCTGTACTCCAGGAGACCCGGGAGAGAGCTCAAATTTGAAATAACTTCCTGTCGGGAAGCATGGAAAAAATGGGATTTTTTATTTTTTTTTCCCCAAAGGGTTTTTTTTAGGAGAAAGCAAGCAGGAGCTTTTTAGACATGGTTAAGGTAAGAGATATGCATTCACATAGATGTGGATTGTTGGAATAGTTTGTCAAGTGAGTACGTGGAGTTTTGCAACAATTAAGCTTACAAAAACACTCAATTTCACTTTAAATTACTCCAGGGGATAAAAAACGCCATCATTCCAAACACAGATCGCAACCTGTTGAAATATCAGCCTTAATATCTCACCAGCTAAATGAACAGTCACCCGCTTCTCTGAGCAGGTATCTTAAATCAAACCATCCATAACGAGACCGCCTTCCTATTTGCCAGGCAGCGTGGCCGGCCAAGTCTGCAGCAGTTGGCTGATTGCAGATGTCTCAAGGATAGACAGGCCTTTTGAGAATCCAAAGCATTGGCAGACACCTTCATAATCTAGTTTATAGCGTTGCAGACAATCTGCACAGGAGACAATGGACCTGCTCTGCGTTGGTGCACACCTCAGCTGGAGCCAAAATGGCAACGTGAGCACACTCTGTGACTCACAGTGCAGGGGAAAGGAACAGCAAAGTCATTCTCAGGGTTGCTGTTTTGGAGGAACCAAGCTTCTTTTCATCAGTATTTGCGGCCAAAGGCAACTCTTGCAGCTGTGCCCCCCTCCTGAAGAGGCCCAGCATTGATCGAGGGATGGCTAGACCGGTTCCCCGAAGGTCTGATTTTCACCAGCACCTTTGAACTTGCATTTTATTTGTGCTTCTCCTCTCTACCTACCATACCCTAAGCAGCTACAACCCAATAATCCCACCCTCTTAAACAAATAGAATCCACTCCCATTAAACCCTCTTGCTTGTTACACTCACATTATTTAACAGCCACCCCTTAAGCACAGCAATTTCATCAATGCTCCTTCACACTGAGCTTCTTTTAATATTCTGAAAATCACTTGTTTCAAGTGTGCTCCACTGTCTCACGCTGTGGCTGTGGCTTTCCAGCTAACCTCAGACTTTCAGCAGTTGTTAACCAAAGAGATTTAGAGCATGCTGCTCAATATAATCTGAAATAAAGTCAACAAAACCTGTATTTTTAAACTGAGGGGCAAGCAGACAGAGAATCATCAGGAGCCACTGTTGGGGCTGTCCCAGGAATAATCAGGACCGTGTAAGGTTGCTGGGTTTTAAATGCTGCTTGGTCTTCTCAAGAGAATATTTTCAAAGGAGCAAGGGAAGAGAAGAGCTGATATCAGGAACTGTCTTTTAGAGCCTGTGCTTGCAAAGCAGCTCAGTTAACCTAGAGCTGAGTGTTTAATAATAGAGAAGACACAGGTGAAGTGTTAGACTGAGATACCATGCTAGCTTAAACCCTGAATTTCTCCAAACAACGACCATTAACCACTCACTCAAAACTTTGGCTGAAGTTGTTCTGCCATCTGCATAGAGATACTCCAACGCAGTGGTTTGACACGTTTAAAATTGCAGCTGATCTTCATAGCCTAAAATGCACACGTCGGGTAAAGTAGCTGTGCCTGATATGGTAATGATACATTTTTAAGTTGTAGAAAATATTTACAAGCTAATTGATTGTTGCTGTAACTTGTACTTGACTGCAAAGCACTTCAGACTCTGTAATGGTTCTGTGTGGATCGACAGCATTCAGCTGGAAGCAAATGAGGAATTACAGATCCATCCAAGCCCCAGGGGAGGTACAAGGGACCCCCTGGCTCTGACTGAAGAGCACAGAGAAAGGCTGTCATTAGAGCAGCTGCATTAAAATCTTTACAGTGGGAAGGGAAGGGTAGTACCGAAGTTCAGAGTAAAAAGGAGTAAATCCCACTGCAGCACATAGATTAGTATCATTCACTAAAGCTTCAATGCAACAACAGATGTACATTCACAGTATGGTTGACACCAGTATCTCCCTTGCTTGTCTCTCTACACATCTCAGTTTGGCCTCTATAAATTCCCCTCTGCAGGGCAAAATCAGTCTCAGTCTTAAAAAAATCCAAAAGAATAGGAAAAAATACATTCTTATAACACATACATATTAAAGAGTTGATGGCAAATCATTATTTAAATCTCTCAGAGGTGCTGAATACAGGCATTATAGCTCAACACTTGTAAAATTTTCCCAGCCCCCATGAAACTGTTCCTGTAAGTTTGATTTTTTCTTTATTGCAGCATGTGTTGTGCAGAAGGCACACACAAATCTTCAAAAAAGCAGCTTCCAAAAAAAAAAAATCCTGGTGAACACAGCACAGAAGGCTCCTCTGAAGACAAAGAACAAGACATCAGTGTCTCATCTGCTGTGAATTAGTTTGCTTTTTTTGCCTTCAAGAACTCTTAATATGAGAATCCGATCACCAGTTAATCTCCCTGAGCAGACGCCACTTTGTTATCCTCTGTGGTAGTTCTCTGCTGCTGGGGTAATTTGTTGCTGAACAATTGAGGCAAACGCTTGGCTCTGGATAGAAAGAAGTAAGATTAGTCTGTAATTGGAATATTTTGTCTCATTTATTCTTGAAGATGTGCCATATTACACTGCATCAGCCAGGGGTTATTGTTTTATGAAATCAAGCTGCACCTGGCATTGCACTGTACAAAACCTGAAGTGCTGCTCTTTGCAATCCAGCTCTGCTTACCCAGGTCTTGGTACCAAGGAATGTCTCAGCCTGTGGTGGAACCTTCAGCCCCTTAGGAAATTATCCTATCTAGTCTTTAATTAAACATATATATCATTTTCCTGGACAACTGTTAAATTTAGCCATAATATCAAACACAACTGTTATGGATCAAAGTAATAAATGTACTTTTCTCTATACATTTATTTTCTACTTTCAGCAAGTTTAGGGTGATCTCTTCTTTCACATCTTTAAGCAATTACTACTGAAAAGAAAAAATGGATATGCCAAGATAACTGGTTGTATCCCTATTTAATTTAGATTTAGAAGTTTTTATGTGCTTGGACATGACTGCAGGCATAAAAACAAGGGGGTATTCAGAATTCAGCTGTATTTATGACATACTTCTACTGGTGTATTATACACCACATGTTACAGCATATTTTTAGAAAGCAAATTTAAAGAAGTTTTAGGATAAGCCCTCACTGACTATATTTAGAGGAATATAAACTTTCTTCTTGTTACCTAATTTTAAAGAAGTACCCCCTGCAAAATTCACCTCTAAAAGACATTCTGCCAAAAGGAATAAAAAGTAGCATCATTTATAGGTAGCTAATTCCGACTCGTCCTCTTGCGCACACACAGAACTGACAGTTTTTTGATGTTTTAATTAAGCCAAGTTTTTACTGTGAAGTTTATACTGACTTCACAACTCCGAAGTCAAATATTTACACGGTTAAAATGGAGGATAAAGGAGAATAAACATTCATAGATAAATCCTATTTCTAAGATGTCAGGTGGCAAGGGTAGAAGAAGGATTTTGCACTGGTCCTGTTAAAGCATTATAGTATCAAAGAAGGATAAAAAGAAGGGGTTTGCTTGGCTCGGTAGAGATTTGACCAGAGCGTGGTTGATTCTTGAACCTAAGGAGAGAAAAAAAAAAAAAAGTGAATAAAAGAACATTGGATAGACCTGTATCTTATAATGAGGCAGCAAGGAGATTTCATTTAAACTCATAAAATGCTATGATTTCCCCCTGATATTAATGTATTTCTATGTGAACAGATAAGACAAATCACAGTCTTGCTGTATATGGCATTTCCCACCCATTCCCTAAGATTTATAAGCTATACTCAAGTTTTAAGATCCATAGACATCTGACACCTGAAAGTGAGCGTTAGGTATAAAAGTAGAATGCTTGAGTTTTTATTAATAGTAGCAAACTGCATGTTTAAGTGCATTTACTGTGGGAGTAGCACTGAGAACCAGGTAACAGCTAAAGAAAAAAGTAAACATACTGAAGAATCAAGTAGAAGGCTGGAAAAGAAATGCAAAAAGACCCAGCTGTGCTGTAAGTACAGGAGGGGGGAAAGGCAAAAGATACAGACTCTAGGAAAAGTAAACTAATTTCAGATTTCCACAATAAAGCAAATGCTGTCACCTCAGAGGCAGACTTTTCCATGTGCCACAAAAGAGATCCAGAATACTACTGGAAAACTGCTCTTCTTGCAATGCTAAATCCAAGTACAGCTCTTCAGCAGCTGAAATTTGTGTTATGCTCAAGCCTGAGATTTGCCCAAACACACAGAAGGCATTGGTTTGTCTTTGCAAAATTGCTTGCAGGGGCTGGGACATAACGAACATTATTAATTTGATCTATTGTTACCAAGCAAGCTCCTAAATAGGTTCAGTTTATTCTAGCAGCTTATTTTGGTGGACGTACAGGTTTCTCCTCTGGAAACCTGGTTTACCTAATCTCTCAGGAGAGTTTTTAAGGTAGAAAAATTTTGACTTACAAGTTCATTTGAAACTCCTGAGTTATTTAAAAACTGGTGCAAATCCAGTTTATACAAAGTCAAACATTACACAGCACTGTCAAAAATGGTAAAAAGGTTTCCTCACAGGCTCTACCCCAGGCTTCCCTCAGAAAATTCTCAGACATCTCAATTATTAAAATAATTTCATCTCGGTGCAGTAACTAAATAACAGCTTGAGTTGGTGCCTCTGAGGGACCTGGAACAAAGGAACCCCTGGGCTTTTATACTCTCACATAAAAGTCTGAGGGTCATCAGCTCCTGCCACATCTCTGGGTGTCTCTCAATGTATTAGTAGGGGTCACTGCACCGTATTATTCAGAACTTTATTTGATTAGAAATTATGTCCGGAATAATAGACAAAAAAGTGAAGCTGAAGGACTTCTTTGTGCCAGACATTGCTGTACCCAGGCAAAGTATCTTTAAGTTGTGAGACTCTTGGGGTCAAAATTTTGTTGAAAATTAAGAGGGAGTACCGCTTCTAAAGCTCCACACAACTCAAAGTGCTGGCCTCCCTGATGTCTAGGGCCAGAAATGACACCTTCTCCCTGCAGAAATCACAGTGGTACATGTGCTCCGTTCTCCCTCAGGTATCTTCTGGCAAGAGGGGAGAAAAGCTGATTGCATCCCTGCATCCCCACCTGTATAAGCTGAATCTTAAAACCTCCTTTAAAGCTTTTCACTCAAAAGCCACGAGGTCATTTTTAAAGTTCCTGGCACAGCAGATGGGAAATGTTTAGTTAATTTTTTATTTATTCTCTTAACTTTTGACAAGTAAGCTTCTTTCTCTTTATTCCCCCCTCCTTGACATTATCCAAGCTGGTGTGCCTGGGAAGTTGAACCACTTCTAGTCTGCTCACTTCAAAGTATACCCATGTGGGGGGTGGCAGCCTGCCACGGCACCACATCCTAACGTGAGGTGACAGCTCCTTTGGAGAGACACGACAGCAGCGTCCCTTTGCTCATCCTCAGCAAGTTCAGGATCCCACACTGACATCTCCCCCTCCCTGTTCACAGCCCTTATTCCATGGGGGAGGAAAGGAATGCTTTCATCTTCTCTCTCCCCCAGCATTTTTCTTTGTTTGCCTAAAAAGAAGAGCCAGATCATGAGTTTTCAGCAACATTTTGTACCAGAGTGTGTCAGAAGCCATTACCTGGAGGTGCTGATTACTGTTGCGGCATTCCAGACAAGTTGGCAACTGGTATTTCTTTGGAATGGCTACAGACAAAAATAGTCTCAGTTGCTGCTGGCTTTTAAAACTGATTTCTCTAAAGCAATATTTTTCAGAATGAAAGGAATTGCCAGAGCCAACAAATTGCACATGAGATATGAAAGGAAAGGTAAGTATTTCTATCCTGGGGATACAGCCCAAAAGCGTGAGAGGTAGCTCTGGAAAAAGGAAAAAAAAAATCTCAGTGGCAGTTAAAAAAAAAAATAAAAAAAAGAAAGGAACTGGCCAAGTTATTGAAAGAAACATCAGAACTGATAACCCAAAGATGAGGTTAAAGGCTGCAGCACATGTACTCATTCACTGGTAGTTAATAGCTCAGATCTCAAGAGGTTGCTGGGGACAATTGCTAGGTAGGGAACACTGCTGCATTTTAGAGGCACTTTCAGAGCACAGAATAGAAATTGTAGGATGTATTCTTGTTGTTCCTGCTCTGAGACTTACCAACTATAAGTATAACCACCTGTATAGCAGGTGTGAATATAGTGACCTTCCATAAAGCCATTTCAGATTTAGTAATAACACCTGATATTTAAAGAACTTGGAAATTTTAGGATTCTTGCCTGGATGGGGCACAAGCAAGGTGCAAAAGTGACTGCAGCATCCACCCCAGATCTACAGGCATAAGCTGTTTGTTCTCAGGCACTTTGCCTGGTTCACCTTTGTCACAGCCTCTTCCACAAATGGACAACAATATTTTTTAGACGCTGTAATTTCAGGCAGGGAGTAATACTTCAGCAGCATACTACTTTGCTGGAGAGAAGGACTTGAATTTTAAAAAGCAGTGTGATTTACAAGCAAGTTTCACTGTATTTTGCATCATGCTACACATGCTCTCTGCCTTCTGTGTGCTGGGAAACTTCATTCCAGCTGGCAGCTTCAGTTGTTTCTCTGCTGCAAATTGAAGTGGTGCTTTTCCAGAATTCTAACTCTTATTGTTTCAATTTCAAGCTAAGTTTCAGTCCATGAATAATGTTAAAAAACAGAAAGCAGAAGTATGTACATTTGCTGCCCCAGATGTTATTTATGTCAGCTTAGAAAAAATAAAAAATAAAAAAATCAGAGACTGACAGGTCCTGAAGTAATCAAATATTTTCTGTTCATCTCATATTGATCTTGCAAAAATGTAGCTTGCTTGATTGAAAACAAGTTGTTAAAGGAATAGAGTAGCCTCTCTTCCCTGCGGCAACCAAGCCAGCTGCCGAGCGTTTAAGTATAGACATTAAAGGGATTATTAAATAATTTTCTTATATAGCAGAGTCAGTATATAATAATTATTCCCTTCTCTACCATGTACAGATACCTACTAGAATTTAAATGCAGCAGTCGGAAGAAGTTTGCCTTTCAGAGTTGTGGATCCCCTTTAACTTTGAAGTGCATTATGTGCCACTCAATGAGAAAAAGACATATTCTTGTTCAGGAAGGGTTCATCAAGACCAGCCTGTTGGCTCTAAGCAGACAGCCAGGTAGAAACAGGAGCAGTGTCAACTCATCTAACACTTCCTTTGAGTCCTTTTTCAGTGTCCAGCTATGTTCAGCTCAGGAGAGAGTTCCTGAGCCCAGCTTGGTTTGTCTAGAAGTCCTCCGAAGGATCTTGATTCCAAGTGTTTGCAGTTGTGCAAACATTAGCATTATGAAAGTTTTTTGTCACCAAGAGGATTCTCACAGAAACCGGGCATCTGTGGTAAAACCATCCTGAGGTTGACTTAGTTTTTGCTGTCCCCAGCCACAAATTAATCCCAACTGTCGTGGTTGGCAGTGTGGCCAAGCCACCGAGTCGGGAATCTCCCAATGTCCCAACAGGGCTACTGAAGGTCTGCAGCCCTAACTTTTGCTACATCACAACTTCTTTGGGAACTTCTCCTGAGACATCAGCTCTGAAACTTCACCTGCCAGGATTCTGTTCATGGATGAGCTGATTTTGCTTGGTTCATTTTTAACAAGGGGTGAGCGTGCATGGTACAGTCACGACTTCCCTTGGACAGTGAAGTTAACTTGTCCCTGGATGCAGCAGCTACTTTGCCTCCCTGAACCTGCATTTGAGTCACTGTGTGGGTGCAGCAGCTGTGCCACAGGGTTCCTAGAATTGCAAGGACTGTTCTGCACCCAGACCTCAGGCAAATCCAGGCCTAGACATTTTCATCTGATCTGGGATGCAGGCACATCATCAGAACAGAATTTCTAAGGCACCTCAGAGGAGAACTCCTCTTTGTTTTACCCAGCATTATTCAGCACATCTGTATAATTCCCTTTTGCTTAATGACTTGATCCTTATACCTATCTTGGCTATATTTTTTAAATGGGCTGTATTTTTTTTCCTTCGGCTAAAATACCATGTGAGAGATCATTTTCTTGTTTTATTCTGGATTTCAGCTGGTCAGAAATGCAGCAGACCTGTTCCCTACTTCAATTATACCAGCAAATCTGTCCCTGCAAACTTGCTTTCTCCCAGAAGGGAAACAAGGGAAGAGAGAATTTCAGTCCATCTGTTCTGTCCAAAATTAGGAATTACAGAGGAGTGTGAGAATAAAACTAAAACCCTACAATCCCATAAACCTACCCACGCTTGAATTGAATCTTATTTTGCCTGAACTAGTTCTCCTATGCCTCCCAGAAGCACTGAAGATTCTCTCGTACCTTTTTTTACAACTTAAAATTTTAATTGGAAACAAATTGCTACATGAACTATGCAGATTGTGTTAGATATAGATAATGGAAATTCCAAAGAGATACACCTCAGAGTTGGGCAGCTTGGAGTTGGAGTTCAGGCGTCTAGACATCACAGAATTATCAAAATTCATTCTTACTGGTGAGAAAGAAGCCTGTGTTGAATTCTAAGCTAGAAAGGCTTAGAGGGAAAGGCGGGATGAAGAGAGGGGCTGTGCTGTGCACACAGCCGTGCTATTTACAGCATCCCGGCTCACATGTCACAGTTCAAATCTAGTTGTCTAAAACTGATGCAATTCAATAGAGTGAAACTATTCCAGCAGTTGAGGCTATTCTGCTTCATTATTCTCCCTCAGTAAATCAGGTACATTAGGGTTCAAAACATCTGAACTGTGTCCACAGTACTCTGAACTCAATTTCCTACCAACTTTCACAGTAAAAATGGGACCAAAAAGTGTTGCATTTACTAAGGGAAAGTTATACCACAATTTCCCTCCCATCTCTTTTTACGAAAAGAAACCTCAGCTTGAAACAGACTGGCTCTTCAGCTGAAATCAGTCTTCTCCCTAACTCCCCTTGTAGTTTCAGTAATTAGAGAAGAGCAGCTGAAGTTACTGGAGTGTTCAATGAAGTGATTCTGGAGAGAGCTACAAAACACCCGTCCCCAAGGGTGCAATTTCAGCATTCTAGTGAAGGGACCTGCAGGACAGGCAGGTATACAAACATTACACATAAGACTTGAAAGATGCATAAAAAAATCACATGGATATTTGAAAAACTGGTCTTTGATTTTTGTTGCATGTGATAATCCTCAGCTTATTTTCACATAGCATGCAACCAAAAAAACCCTCGTAAAGTCTGACTTCCTCCCCTATTCCACCTCTTACCTTTTTCACTCCCTACTTCAACCATCATGTGTTTTAGAGACCTCAGTTACACTGATTTATTATTCAATGATCAGAGAGAGTATGTAATGCAAGGCATACGGTCTGTATCATAAAAAATTCAGGGAAGTAGAACTTAATTTTCCTTGGGATAACTGAACAGGTTTCATCAAAACCAGGCATCAAACCCTAGATTTCCCTGGAACAATATAATTGTCCATAATCCAGCCCTCACTGCCCAGCCTTCCCATTAGATGCTGCACTAAACTTCCCAGTAACATGAACTGTCAAAAACGAGTTTTCTGTAGTTTTGGAGGACTCCTTGGCTTTGGTTTCCCAGCACATAGGGTCTCATGACTCAGAGGTACTCCATGTTCTACCATGCAAAGGTGACAGTTTGCCAAGTGGGCACTTAAAGTCCTCCTTGATCAGGCTCAGAAAGTCTTTGATAGAAGGCAGGAGGCACAAGCTGGACAGGAGTTAGGTCAGTACTTTCAAATAGTGGTTTTCTTCACAGCCTGATGAGTACTTTGAGTATACTTTACTGGCACAAAATTCTTATCTACTTCCTGTCTATGTTCAGGACATCAAATGATTTCATTCACTTATCAGTATGAGCTACACTCGGTGATAACATTTGATTTTTACTGATTCCCTTCTTTTTTTAAAAACCAAGTTTCAGTTAAACTGAGGAACCACCTTCATCCTGACTGGAGCAGCAGCTAAAATGTACAAGAACTGAAAATTGCACAAGGACAACTTTCTTAAACATTCCTCATTGGAAAGCCACCCCCAACTGCAGGAATCAGCTTTCAGTAAGCACTTGGTTGAACTTAAGGAAAAAACTATGAAAAGTGCCTTCAAAACCATATCAGAACACATCAAACCAGACTCTTTATTTAAATGCCTGGGGTACAAGATTATATATATAACTATATATATATTTATATACCAACCAGCAATTAGTTCCAAATAGTAGTATCTGTCTTCAGCACTCAATAATGGTCAGTGTGGTTTTCTGATTACTGTATCTTCAAGGGATATGACAATTCAGTCCCTAATGCATTCATACAGTAGTTGGGACAAATCAAATCTGCTTTTAATTTGAAGTATTGTACACATTATTTAAACAGCTTAATTAACTGATCCAGCTTATAAGTAGTACTTGCAAACACTGTTATACAAACAGGAAGGCCCAGTTAACACTGAGTAAAAACACGATCATGGCATTTGAATGATCTCTGACAAGGGATATCTTGTTAGCCCAGCTGGTTGGCTGTTATTTGGAGCCATGAGCTGATCAGAGGAGTTGGGTATTTTGCTTCTTGAAGGGGACAAGAGAAGTCACAGTTACCATCATAGTTAATCAACCACAGCACCTGTGTTTCATAGAATCCTTCAGGCTGGAAAAAACATCCAAGATCATTAAGTCCAACCATTAACTCAGCACTGCCCAGGCTAAACCATGTCCCCAGGTGCCACATCTACACATCTTTTAAATCCCTCCAGGGATTGTCACTCAGCCACTTCCCTGGGCAGCCTCTGCCAATGCCTGACCATCTTTCTGGGGAAGAATTCTTTCCCAATACCCAATTTAAACCTTCCCTGGTGCAACCTAAGGTCATTTCTTCTTGTCCTATTGTTTGTTACTTGAGAGAAGAGACCAACCCCAACCTGACTCAACCTCTTTTCAGGGAGTTTTAGAAAGCAACCAAGTCCTCCCTGAGCCTCCTTTTCTCCAGGCTGAACCACCTGATTGCTCCTTGTCAGACTTGAGCTCCAGACTCTTCTCCAGCTCCGTTGCCCTTCTCTGGACACGCTCCAGCACCTCAAGGTCTGTGTTTTTGTGAGGGGCTCAAAACTGAACCCAGGATTGGAGGTGCAGCTTCACCAGTGCCAAGTACAACGGGACAATCACTCCCTGTTGGGCCAAACTATTTCTGATACAAGCCAGGGTTGGAATGTAGTCCACTTTTTTTGAGAGGAACTTTCATGGTTTCAGCTATCACTATTAAGCAGGGAAGATAATTCACTTAGGAATGAAAGGAAAACAGAAGGTATGCCCAGTGGTTACAGTAAAACATGCCATGGCCAGAAGCTAAAATCTGCCTGTCCTCCAAAAAACCACACTCTATATATGGAAAACAAAGAGGGGGGGGGGAAAAAGGGAAGATGAAAATAGGAAATCTAACTTTGAAAGCACCCAGTGGTCACTAGACCTTCACTTCCTTCAGGAAGATCCCTGAATAGTTAGAGCCCATTTACAGTGGGACCCATTTTGTAGACCCTTCTGCTACTGATCAGCTCTAGGAGAGAGATGTTTTTAGGAATTCTCCTCATATAGAGCATCCATCTTTAGCCTGTTGGGCTCTGAGATATAGGACATCAAATGACTCACTTCCTTCAGCAGTGAGCATTGCTTTTTTCCCCATGACTAAGACCACAGGCAAATTCCACACTTTGCAAACACTTTTGGTCAGATTATCCAAAAGAAATACAAAAAAAGGTAGACATAGCATAGCCAAGGAGAAGTCAAGGATATCAGACATTTCATTACTTCTGAAGAGTAGGAATCAAGAGACCCAGAATATTAGAGACATTCCCAGATTTGCTACTGAAATTCTGTGACATGTTTTAATTTTAATTTACTCTCTATTTCTTTTGTCTACTTAGATTCTGAATGCTGGCTGACACAGGCTATAAGCAGATTTAAAAGTATCAGTGAGCTCTTTTGTCTATCTAAAAAACCCACACAGGCCATATAGCTAAGAGGTTTTGAAGAATCCTGTTAGTTCTGATGCCTTTAAATGGGCACCTAAATCACTAACAGCTCTTAAAAGTGGAACCACTGTGTATCTGAAAAGATGGTCACATCTTGTCACACACTTTACATAGTCACGTCAAACTCAACATGAACATTAAGCTTTCAAAATCCAGATACTTACTTAACCCCCCTGCATATCTTTAACATCCCATTAACACTGAAATGCAGTTTACTCCTTTTCAGCCATTATGGAGCTCCATTCATGGAGCTATCTTGAATATGTTCTTTTCTATAGGGTGCTGCGAAACATCTGTACGTTTGACAGTTTTTACATTATAGACAAACCTACTGAATAAATGTGATTTGCTCCCAGTTCTTTTGAATATTGCTACTCTCCCTACCTTCTTTTCCTGCATGGTATGACATGTATAACATGAGATCCCAAACTGCCTTTCACTTCACAGCAGCATGACACCAGCACAATGACAGAGTTGAAAGCCATAAAAAGTTATCATTATACTCTTAGAAATGCTACGGTAATCAATCTTATGTTATGTATTCACCAGTTAGACATGTACCACAAATCAACCACATGTAGCCACGGATAGAAATGACATGATTTAAACTTTGGTGCAATAAGGTAAAATGAATCAAGTTCCCCCTGACAGGAACCTGCACCATAAGCAGTGCACTCAGCTAAAAAGAGTTTGTCATCAGCATGGACAAATCACAAATGGAAAGGCAACCAGGAGTGCTGCCATTTTATCACTGCACAGGCAGGATCTATGTTTGAGCCTTAGTCATTTATTCAACAGGACTTGATATAGTTTAGGAATTTATTTTACTTGAATCTAGATTATCAAGTAGAAGCCAAGTGTGCTATGCTTCTGTTCTCCACTGGTGGTTATTACAATGCTGGACTTGGGATTGAAGTAATAAGTAAATATTGAGTCATCTCTTGGCTTTGATGACAACATTGAGGGAGCTGGACATGCTGGCAGTCCCACATGGACAAAACAGAGATCAGTCCCAACTGTGGCCTCAGCTTCCACCTAAGACGATTGGAAGAAGATCCATGGGACAAGAATTAGTGCTAGATATAGGAGTCACTTTTCAGAAGGCATTTGCTCTAAATTTCCCTATGTTTGGGTTATACAGGTGCATCAACATGCTGTAATTTCAAAAACCCTCTGTCTGCAACTGCTGTTTTATGCCGTAGAGTGATCTTTCCCTGGAATTAAGTGGCATTAGATGCTCATCTTGTTTCATTATACTCCCTAATTTGTCTTAGTCTGAATATTCATTTTAGGAAAACAGGAAACACAAAAAGCCATGAGGCCTCCTGTGGAGCAAATTGTTTTTACCCTTCATTTGAAAACTTTAAGTACAGAGTCATTATTAAGTAGAGAATATTACAAACTAAGTACTGCTATTAGTCTAATGTCAACAGTTTCTCCCTCATTTGCATTAGACTTACCTGAAGAACAAAGTGAAGCCAGGAAAAGTTGTTTGTCCTATTTCTTCAAAAACCTTCCAGCGTAATACCCTAATGTACCAGCAGACAGGTGTTATCAAGATGCCTTTGTGTTATTTATTTCACACAATGCATTCATTCCCAATTAGTGCATTGTCTAGGTACAACCATGGGAATTTTTTTACTCTGCTGCAAGCCAGTATTTAATTTTAAAGCAACAGTCTCCTCTCATCCTGTTCACATGCATACATTATACATGAGAGGGCTTTAACCACACAGACTCTTTTGGTACCACAGTGCTGTGGAACTCCCATTTAATATTTCTTTCTGAACACTCAGTGTGCTCAGACTGCCTGTGTGAGAAGTAGTTCAGGGCTAATGCAGACCAGGCTTCGCATCTGTACATCGAAATGGTGAAAGTCTTCACAGAAATCTTTGCAGAGCCATTAATATGAGAAACATGTGGATAGACCCAAAGAACAGGCTACATTTCTTCCANAAGGCAAGCACATTCATAAAGAGTGAGGTCAAGGGAAATGAATCAATATAAGTCCAAATAGCAAGACAAGGGAACACTTGCCTGCTAATGCACTGAAGTAGTCAGGACTGGAGAGCAGCAGTCCTTTAACCAGGAGAGGAAGCTGGTTGAGCTGACTGTTCCCAACCATTAAGAAAAAAAATAAAAATACAAGCACCTGTCTGGTTAAGACTCTGTGGTTTAACTTTTACTTCATAAACTTACTTTTTTACCTAAATGCACATAAACCTAAACTTAAAAAATTACTACTTTTGAGTTCCCAGGGCCCAGGCACTACAGGAAAGGCTTCTCAGGTGCTTTGTTTTGCCAGAGCTTCCATAGTGAGAAGCAGAACAGGACTGGGTCCTGCTGGTGTGGCCAGAGTTCAGGTAAATCTTACTGTTCCATTGCTTAGATCAAGGGGCCAGGGATGGCTACACAAGGTGGGCTGGTCACTGAGCCCAAAATACCCTCTTAGGGCACTGCTGCCTCCAAGACAGGTAACAGCATCTGGCCAGAGATGGTGGCAAGAGCAGAACAACAGTGTCACCTTAGGAAAATGAACCCTGCCAAACACAGCTTAAGTTTAGGCTAATCAGCAACACTTTCCACCCCAAAACTGTTATTCCCTTAATGGGAATTTGCACAGGTATAGCACACAATAAGAAAACGTTTAGTCCATAAATAAGCACACATGAATTTTTTGTTTGTTTTAGTAACTACCAACTATGGTAAAGTCTTTCTTAAAAATGTATAGTTTCAGGCAGGAAATCCCGTGTGACTGTACAGCAGAAATGGTTGCCTGTGCTACAGGTTTCAATAAATGGAAATGCTGAAGTCAAGCCCAGACATCAGACTGTGAATTTTGCCAGCTCAGTAATGTTTTAGCAGTCATGCACTGCAGGATCTATTGTTTGCTCCCCATCAAAAGGATGGTGTCTCTCCCAGCATACAAAGCATTACCCAACAGCAGCTGGATTTCCTGAGATTCACAAGTAAGCCCAGAGAGCAGTTTCTATCAACCTTGGAATTCACAATTTGATGTCAATGTGGCCATTATTTCTAAAAGCTTCTAAAATGGTATTGCTGAAAAAGCGAACTGGATATAGGAAAGAAAAAATGCAATAAGTACAGAAGGAAAACTGAATGCCTTCCTTCTCTCAGCTGAGACAAAGCTCTTCAACAACATCACATATTAACATATTAAAACATCGTCATATATTAACATAACTTCATCATCACATTAACAATAACTCACTTCCTTTCATAAAAGCCTCTTCCATCGGCAGTTAAGCAGACTTTAAAGTTAGGGAACGTTCCCCAAAGATGCCATAGGCATGTTAATGAATGAAGCAGTCACAATAAGAACTTACATAAGAGAAAAGAGTACCTATCAAGATTATATTGTTTCCAGTTAAAATATTTCTACATATTAAGCATGTGAAAACCTGGGATATTCATGAAGTCTTAGAGGAAAATCACTACCTTTCTTCAGATTTTACTTTATATATGCCTAAAAATTGTTATCTGGATGGTGTTTTAGACCAGGCCCCCACTTGCACTAATCACTGAATTTGCTTATATTTTGCCTTTGAACCAAGACTACTTTTTCAAAGCCTTTTTCTCCCCTTTTTCACTGCAGACATTTCACTATTTTTCATAAATGGTTAACACTGGACGGTCACACATACTCCCACCATCCCTGGTTTTGACTACGCACATCACAACTCTTTTTAGACCTTAAAACTGCAGCTTTAGTTTAATAAAAGTTCTGTAGAAACAAAGATGTATGAATGTAGGCATTAGACCCTAAACTGCATTTAGAGTTTTACTGGATCCTCATTAAATTTCATCCTCACATTTTACTTTTTATTTGAAGAACAGTAAAAAATTAGTATATATTTTAGTTCCATGGAACTATTGAGAAATTAATCTGCTGATATGAAATATTAACACTTTCAAGTCTGTTTAAAAAGTTACCTGAATATATCAAAATTCTCATATATGTTACCTTCAAATAACTCTTGAACATTATTTTAGCAGTCATATGAAGAAATGCAGAGGTAAAAGCCCACTAATGAAAACATTATTAATGAGATTATTCAGAGATTTTTTTTGTGATACATTCCTACACCTACTTTCACAATGGAGACTCCAACAACAACTGCTTTGTCACAAGTATGAAGTACTTGTCACTGGGAACAAGTATTTCACAAATATTTTAAGTTCTAAGCTTTGACAGGCTGCTCAATCCTCCTTAATAGGACATTGACATGGATTACAGGAAAGCAAAAGTTCACACTGGCATCCGTTTGCATAGCCTCAGGTGGATGTCCTGGTTTCTATTCAAACCATTTAATTTTGAAAGAGGAATTTTGTAAATCAGATTTTAATTTTTTCTTGGATGCCAGAAGGCCAAGATTAAGTGAGTTACCTTGGTCAACCAACAGGGGCCCAATATGCTTCCTTCTAGAACCTGAAGTCATTTCACTATAAAATTTAATACTCACCTAACAAATATATGTAGTTTCTAGCATTACTTTAAACATCAGCTTGCTTTATTTTCTGTCTTATAAAAGCAAAACAGTTTCTTCAAAATTCCCAAAGATATAGCACCATAATTAAACTGAATATTGTATTCCACACCAAAACTAGAAATAGGATGACTCAAAATCATGACATCCGCAAGCACTGTCTATCCACACCTGTCCCCATTCCTCAACAATCTTTAAAAAAAAGTTGATGTCTCAAAGTTTGATGGAAAGATCAGTTTAATTCCCAAGTATGTGATATTTCTACTGTTCTCATGTCGAGCAGAGAAGACAGACATGAATTAATATTCTGTTTCCCATTACCTGTCCTTCTCCTCCCCTCCAAGCATGGCAATGGTAGTTCAAGCCCTACCCTGGAGAAGGACCACAAGGACAACACGTCCACATCCAGGCATCCACAGCTCACTGCTCCTTTCCCAGCCCACCCAGGGAGGCAGCCAGGAACCCACAGCGCTGGGAAAAACAGCGGAGCTGGTGGGATACAGCAGCCGAGATGAGGGTTGCAGGACACAATCCCAAGAGAGACCGAGTTCTCCCTCCACTAGCAAGGCCTCTTGGTATTCTGTTTTGATACACCAGCAAGTTACTGAATTTTTTTCTATTCCAAACACCCACTTTCCCACGTGCTCAGTTCCAGTTTCCATCACAACAGCTCGTCCCCATTGTCCCCACCAGTAACACCGTGGTAATTATGCACCAAGTTTCACATTACAATTAAATGGCAATCACACCTTAGCAGCCCAAATAAGTTAGAAAATACACAAAAGAAGGGACTCAGTCTGCCCTTTAGTATATAAAAGAACATTTAATGTCACTGCCAAAGATTATTATATAGAAAGACCTTTTTTTCTGTTTAAAGCCCTTGCGCTCTGTGCTGTAACGGAGCCCTGAAGCTGCTCTGAGGGCCACAGAACTGCCATGAGAGCAGCCCACTTGGAACCTTTTCCAACTGTTTTCTAATTTCACAAGCTTCTACTCATCTCCATCTCCCTGTTGCTATTTTACATTTCAGGAACATCCCAGTGGCAGCTCAAGAACCTTTTCTCTCTGACAATTTCCACACATCTTCGCTCTCTCCAAGATATTACTCTTCAAATCTCTTTCTCTGTCATCCAATAGTTTTATTTATATGACTATATTTAAATCTGCTAAAATAAAAATGTTCAGAATACAATTCCATTTTGATTTTTACAAAATGGAATTACAGCTAGTTGGAAATACAAAACTGTATATAGCAGGTTTTAGTGCCCATTGGCTTAAATGTAAATCTTGTACCATGCAAGGTCATTTCATTCCACAGGGAGGAGATTTAAGTTTCTATTACAAAATGTTTCATTTCCTCACATACTGAAAATGAAGTAGTTCACTCTGATCATCTAAGGACAGTAGGCTTTTGAATCTGATAACATATTATTTAAACTTGAACACTTGGAGTGTACCACTTTTGCGAGAATGAAATGACATAAGAGATATTTTAGAAGATGCTACAAAGTAATAGACCATTACCAAACAGCCACTGCAGTGCTTTAAACTCCCCAGCCAACCAAGCCTAGGATAAAGAAGTCCTCTCTATAGCAACACTGTTTTGGTTAGTAGAAGCCAGCCAGAAGCCTACAACAACAACAACAAAAAAAGCAGCTCTGGAAAACTGATTCCAGCAGAATAAAGGTGCAAAAATAAGCATTTGTAATTTGTAGTTCAAAATTAAATAACCTAAATAAAAGAAATAAGGAATCTGAACTGAATTTTGAGACATTCTGATATGGAGACTTCCAAAGGGTTTAATACGAGGTAATTCCCTGCCAAACTTAATTCAGATTAATCTCCTTAAATATTCCTTTTGTGCACAAACATCCTATGTAGGTGTTTATATTACATATAAAATACATTGATCTTACCTGAAGCACAGTGTTGCTTAATTCTGTGTCCCTCCTGCCTCACTCCTCCAGTCTGTAGTGCCTCAAAGCCTGTACTTCTCAGGTTTGTTAAAATCCCAAACTTTTCCATATATGTGTACTCCCTTCTTGTAATCCAGCCCTACTCTGTCCTTCTAAATTTAAAAAATAAACACAAACAACACAACAAAACAGTCACACCTGGTCACTTTTCATCTCAACTTCTACCGACACACACTGACTTCATAAACTTGAGCCAATGAGGTGCTCCATATCCTACAGGACAGCTGGATGTACTCACACAGGAACTAAAGATGCACAGAAAAGTTCTGCCATCTCTTGTATTTTATGACCTATACAAATACAATATATGGCATCCCAGCCCTGTCTGCGCTTGCAGGCATCTTGCAGTGACAAGCTACAGGTCGCAGAAGTGTGTTTTGCTGTATATAGGTCAGAAACCCCAACAGGTCCCATTAACAAGGCTATTATGTTACTCGTAAGTCATAACGACTTAGTTTTCCAACATAAAATGAGCAAATAGCGAATATTTTAGGTATAAACACTGTGAGTCACTGATAAAAGATACAAGGATTTGGACCTTGTGAGCTCAGGCTGGGACCATTACGGAGAACACACAGCTATGGGCAGAATGTTCTGCTGAGGCTCTGCCAGGAGACTCACAAAACCACAATAAAATCAACATCAAGAGGTCTGGGCATGAAAGTCTTTGAGCTTTGATTCCAAAATTGAATTTTTAAGAGAGAAATCCAAGTGGTCACCCACCCTGGCAGAGCAGTTCCAGTGATGGCCAGCGGGTGGGATTTGGGCTGCGGGGTTTCAGGGGAGGCTTCACCTGACAGACGCACAGCAGTGGCACGTGAGCCTCACTGGAAGGGAGCCCTGTGCTGGTTTGCCAAGAGAAATCAATTCATCTCATTGATCTAACAAGTACCACTGCCAGCCTTGGCCATGGAGCTGCTGCTGGAGATGGAGAGTGCTGACCCACTAATGCTGACATTAGCCTGCTGCGTGGCTGTGCCAGCATCTGCACGCAGAATTCACACTCCATGGCGGTGTGGACCAGCCAAAACTATCTGGGACATATTCTATTAGAGATGATATTGCTTTTGCTCCAACAAGCAGTAACTCTATTGAGATTGGCTAATTCAATTTTCCCCATCTTATCAGATTTCTTTTTAATGAAACTGAACAATAGTTTCATTTGTTATGTTATTAGTTTTCCCAGTGGTAGCAGCAAGACTAACTCAGTTGAAAGCTAAACAACAGCCTTGTGCCAGTGTTGACTGTTTATCATCACCATGTGCCAACTTCATATTGCAAAGTTGCCTTAGTCCATTCCTTTTTGTTTGCTTCCCATCCATAGGGATTCACAGCTCAGAGGTCATCTTCCTGCTCCATCTACTTGGTAGATTAGCATGTACATATATCTAAGTACCAAGCCCCTGAAGGGATCTGAAATTATCTGGGATGTCACAGTGATAGTGGGATACTTCAGACTGAAATAAAGCATTTTTTTTTTTGGAGGAGGAGAAATTATCATCTTACACGTTCGTACTTACAGTTCTTGTTAAATAAATATCTTGCAGCACAATCTATACAGGTTTTCATCTGAGAGAAAACATCCAAATCCTCCTGTTGTGTTTATCAACTCAAAATCCTTTCATCAATTAACCTCCAGAGGTGCTCAAAAAAAAGTTTCTATTCCTTCAGTTAAATTCCTGCTGCTTCAGCTGATTTATCACATTACAAAGAGCTGCACTGTGTTGGTGTTTGCAGGGAAATTGTATTGAGAAGGCAGGCTCATTTGCATGATGCTTGCTGAGATTTTTTTTTAGCTCTCTTTACCTTTAGAGAAATGTTTTGTTTGATCCATGTATTTAATGATGGTGAGAAAAGGAGCCTGCCAGCCTCCGCATGCTAAACCCTATAGCACATTAATTCAGAGGAATGGCCTGGAATACACAAAGCAATCATTTGGCCTTAGCTCCCGAATGTCTCAACTCACTTTGTTACGTCAGAGATCCTGATCCAAAACCAGGTATCCTTGCCCGACCATCTTTGTAGGCAGATCCCCACACAGTGCTGTCCAAAGCCAGAAGGAGCTCAGGTCACAGAAGTGATCCGAGACACCACCTAAGCTGCCCACCCCAGCATCAGGGCATAAATTTACTTCCTGGCCTTCAGGTACCACGCGGTTCCCATCCTCACCTCCTCATCTTGAGCACATAACACGCTTCCAAGCCTCTGCCTTATCACCAGCACCTGCCCATCTCTTGTGAAGGCTGCACCCAGCAGAAGCACGGGCAGACTCTGCCCTCAGCAGAGCTACTGCTCCCGGAGAAAACAACACACAAAGGCCACAGCAGCTGTGAGGGGTCAGGTGCTTTTACAACTGCTAGCAGATAGCAGCTGAACAGTGTCCAGTTTCTTCTTGTAAACAACTTCCTAGTTTTTCAACAGTCGTAGTTTTTCAAAAGCTGAAGAAAAACGTGCTGGTAACAGCCTCAACTGCTTTTCATGACCCAGCTAGACTGAATTCCATCCCGCTCAGATTACAAGGAACAAGCGGAAGAAATCAAAGATCCTTTTTAAGCTCAATATCCGTCTGTCTTTAAAGCATTCGCTAAGACATAAATATTCTCGGTTAGCGGTGGCTAAGCTAGAACAAGAGTCAGAGGCCCCCAGCACCAGCACTGCTGTGCAGCTGGAGCACCCTGGCTGCTACAGGAGCCACAGGAAACACAGGAAACACCTGGCTTCTGCATCAAAAGACACAGAACTGTCTAGTTTTCAGCATTATCCTTGTGTGCTTGTGGGAACTTGCTTCATATCTGCACCACCTGTAACGCCAAAAGCTACAAGGGTTGCTCTGCTACTTCTTCAGTAATTTGCAGTGCCCAGAGACTTTACAACTCAAATAGAGCAGCCACGTACATCATACACAGAGCAACAGTGCTCCCCGAGAAGGGAGTCACCTTGGTACTGATTGCAGTACACCTCTGCCCTCCTAGGAACAATATTCTAACATAATTTCACCTTAGAGCTGAAATCACCTGCTGTAATTCTTGCTCACTCGATCCAGAAAAGTACCGAGGACTCCAAAAGCGATCTCAGTAAGAGACACTTTTTTCCCCCCCAAGACTGAAATTATTCTGCAAATAAATAAACTAAACAATTATAACAGGAATACTAAGGCATTCAGCAAATGTTCAATATTAAAGGTACTTAAATATTTATTCCTGAAGCTAGACTGGAGCTCACAGTGTGCATTTAAAAAAAATATAATTATTTGCATTACAATAGCACCTGGGAACCTAGTCACAAATAGGACCCTATTGTACAAACACTGAGCAAAAAAAGACAGTCTCTGAAAAGCTTTTACACTAAAAACAACTGCGCAGTAATTTCAGCTACATGGTATTTCATTCCCAGGGCTGAGCTCCTAGTGTTCAGCTGCATGAGACAGTAAATATATTCTTACTTTGAGCACCCCACACATAAATTAAAAGCACAAGGACTCTATGCATCACTGGCCAGCTCTTACCTATGATAATCCCTCACTGTTTCATGTGAAACAGCAAAGCAGGGACCATTTGTAGCATGCTTTTGGCAAATAAATTGCAATTGTAACCCTATATTTTACATACATATATATAAAATATTTTTAGCTATTTCAACAGTAGATCTGGGTTTTTTTAAACCTCTTCAGTTCTGAAGATGGTACAAACCAGTATGTTTTGTGATTGATTAGAAGTCTGTTGCAACATGGTGTTTACTTAAAAACACTCTGGGCCACAGTGGTGATGAACTGATTTTTCTTATGTCTGATTAATAATTAAAAGCAAATAAACTATACATTCCAGAGGAAGACATACAGGGAGGTAGAACACTGAGGTACTGCTGTCTGTACCCCTGCCCCTAAATTGTGCAGGTTCCAGTTTATGCTGGTTAGGGAAAATGGAGATAACAGGTTGGAAATGTAAAACACAGTCATACAAAATAAACCCCAACATGTGTGAGTGGCATCTTTTCACAATGGTGCAGATCATTTGAAAAATATAAATACAAAAATGTATCTCAGCTTCTGTAGTTCTAAAGAAACAACCTGTGACCAATAAATCAGAAAGGTGGGTATCTTCCGCTTACTAGCTTAGTCTGCCAAACAATTATGCAGTGAAATGTTCTAATTGCACTTTGATTTTAATGTTAAAACCCATTTCCATAATTTCAGTGGATCTTTACAACACCGTTTAATATTTGCCAATGAAGCAAATGAGCTGCAAGTAACACTCACAGATGGTTCATGTTCTCCATTAAGTCTGCAAGCTAAGATTTTCTTTGTTTACAAAAAAAAAAAAAAGTAAATGCCTTGGATAAATCCCATGAAGGGAAGCCTTACCCCAGTCACAAAGGGGCAGCCTGAACACCTCTCAACACCTACAGGTGTCCAAGAGCTCCACTGCTAAGGTTACATGTTTTTCTTCCAAGGGAAAACAAAACCTTGACCAAGTATGGAGTTTTTAACAAAGTCATGCTTCTTTCTAAGTCAGAAGTCTGGGGTGCAACTGCATTTATCTTTAGGTTTAATGAACCAGAGCACTTCAGGCTAAGCTGGTAAGGGAGAGTCAAAGGCATGCTCACATGCTCAAACCCATCTTCTGGGTTTCTCCTAAGATCTGCTTGAGATTAGGGAAGCAGTTCTCCCAGGGATTTTTGTCTGTTTCTGTTTTTATAAGAATAATTTATATCAGCATAAATCCAGACTTGTCAGCTCAGAAATGTTTCAAAGACAAATATCTGTCTTTTCCTTTCCACTACAGCTTTTTTTATTATTATTATTTATACAGCAAGGTTTCAGTGTTACAGTATTTGAAGTGGCATCATCCTGACATACTAACCAGTTTAAATTATATCGACCCAGGGTTCCCACAGCAGCTATTGATTGATCACAGTATGAATTGAGCAGAAAAAGAGAAGAAAGGTCAAAACAATGATGATCTTAAAACTGTACTTTTGTTCAAGTGTCTGCCCAGTATGGGAATACAGTCCCCAGCCCACAGTTTATAGTTCTATCTGAAAGTAGCAAAATACACAGAGATGTTAATCCAACTTTCTTATGCAACAGAGAAAAGTTGAAGCACATCAACAGGACTGAATGTACATTCTGTTAATGCCTGACTGGCAAGAAGTCACTGGGATCCAAGTAGGTTTGACCTGCTCTGTTTTATAATTAGGAGTAGGAGCAGAGGAGTTGCCCACACATTTTTGAAGGAAGGGCAGGGTGAAGTCCAACTGCCAAACTCAGAGTGCTGAACTTCCATTCCAGCTTGGGGAACCCGACACCGTGCTGGGGGGCTGCAAAGGGATTCTTTACAAAGTCATTCCTCTCAGTAGCTCGCTCACTCCGAAGCAATAGCTCTATGCAAACAGAACCAACAGTTCTGCATCGCTGCAATATTACAAGCAAGAACATCACAGTGGTTATTTACCACTAATGCAAACTGCTGCTCAAGCACTGTATTTCTGTGCACTCACTGGCTGGATAAGCACACTAACATTCCATTAAAGTTCCTGATCACAGTGTCCAATTAAGCTTCTTTATACAAAGTAAATCTTTTTTTTCACTCAATAAGACCCAAGTTTCGGGCTAGAAGGAATTGTATTTTTCAAAAGTATTTATGTTTAAAGCTACCACTGACATCTTAGGCAAGAGAAAGAAAATCAAAGCTAACTGGTTCTGCGATCACAGGAAACCATTCTTTGTTTTCAGAAGCTCCAATTCAGCTGAGCAAACTCAAAATTTCTGCATAATAAGTCAAATTTTGGGGATATATCAGAATTAGGCAGCACAAATGCAACTTATACAGCCCCTACATCTTGAAACTAAATCAGCTGCACTGGTACACAACTTCTGAAAGCACCAGGCTTATAACAATCATCTTAAAAGCACAGGGACCCTAACCAAGCTTCTGTGCATTTACAAATCCTGTACATGATAAAGTACTTAAAATTCACCCCACAACCATTTCAGCAAGAAAAGGTGGACATAAACCGTCAGATATGGACACTCTTAACCCTGGGGGCAGCATAAATTCTGTACAGTTCTTCTCCACTCTATTTTAGTGCCTGTGTAAATACTCTTTGCCTTCAAATGAAACACGTGCAATGAAACCACAAAGCCTCATTAAGAAGTACTGGTTCCTGGCATCACTTCAGACAATTGAAAATCTCAGCAACTCAGAGACTGCCTATTATTTTTTCTCCTAAACACAGAATGAAGGACTGTGAGGACACACTGCCTGGTGATCCTGTAGTCTGGTCCTGAGTCATCACTGAGACACAGCAACTTAGAGTCCCATTTCCACGATGCATTCATAGTTCTATCTGAATATTGGGCACTTATATTGTGATGGCTTACACTCAAAACATATGTTTGTAAGATTGCATCATGTTTTCCGTCCACACTTCCTCTGCCTGTTGCCTATAAGCAACAATCACCTTCCATCAGCAGGGAAAGGGAGACCAGCATCAGTGAGCACCAGTGAGGGTCATAACGAGCCTTTCCTGGAGCACACTTGTGGTCAGATCATTCAGCCTGGAGTCACATGTTTCTGTAGGATATGCCTTCTTTATTATAATGAAGACATGTCTTCTATTTCTGCTGTTAGCATTACTTTCAGTAATATCAGGGACTAGGCATCACCTAAAAGACACCAACCTCACAGAACAAACCCCAGCTGCTACTACTGAATTAGGAGACATTAAGAGCACCTCAAGAACAAGCAGAGAAAGCAGAGTAGCAGTTTGGAGGGAATTTTCAAACAATTTCATCCATGGAAGGTAGGGGTTATGCACATGCATGATGCTCTTCTCCTCCTTCTAAGGCAGTTCAGTAACTCCTCTAGTGATATTTTCTTGGCAGGCTTGCAGTTCTGTTGCTGGCTGTAAGAGTCTGCTTCACAAATTAAGAACTTTCATTCTAATGCAGGAATGCAGCTGACCCATCTTAATGCCACCTCTGGGTTCACAGCTTTTTGCTTTTGACCTTGCTGCCCTCTTACAGAACTCATTTGGCACCTCCCAGCCAAAGCAAGAAAAGCCAATTCAGTGTTCATGCTCCACCAGGGTTCTTGAGCCAAACTATCACTTGAAGTTTCTAATTAAGTTACACTGGAGTGATGTGCCCTCTACTGACACACCCCCAGAATCAGGGCACGTTTGGGGCAACAGTACTTGTTCACTTCTGCTGGATGACCCTACATCACAAACAGGCAGTGTGTGAGTTATTAACTCACTGAAACTGCTGGGGTGTAGCACTATTTAAGTAACACACCTATTGCGAGGGGGCAGATATTGAGAGTAAGATGAAGTGCTGGTTGCCTGTGGAGCCTGGCAGCTCTGCTGCCCTGCAAGGAAAGGACCAAAGCGATTTATCAAGGCTAATCCAGACATCCTTTGCCAGGAGCTCGTGACTGGGCACGCTGCACAGGGCTGCTGCACGAGGCACAGATACCACACACCCCTCCCATACAGTTTAAATCCTGCGTAACAGTTTGTTTTGTGCCCTGTGCTCCTCCCCTCTGCACCGGAGGGTTATGTTGCAGCATTACACTTCACTGTCAGATAACCATGTGTAAACAGACCACCTATTTATAAGGCCTAAAGATGCGTTTATGGTATCCTAAACCTCTTTTCCAAGTATTCTTCAAAATTCAGTAAGTGAAGGTAACTTTTAATTTATAAGCGCCTTATGTTCTATTAGTTGATTAAATAGCTTAAAACCCAACAATCCTCAATTATTGCACCTTCCTCAGCCCAACACCTTTTTTTTTCCCCCTCTTGCTTAGATGAACCTCCCTCAGCCCATAGCCCTCCTGTTCCCACTCTCATAACCCTTTTTCCTCTTTCTCCAGATGAACCTGTCAAATTCAATGATACTGATGGTCCTTAAGTTTTTCCTGTCCCACCACGATGGTGATGCCCTTTTGTGGCAGGTTGACCTTGGCTGCTGGCAGATGTTCACCCAGCCCCTCTCTCATTTCCACTCCTCAGCAGGACAAGGAAAATGGAAACATAAAAAGTTTGTGAGTGGAGGTGAAGCAAGAGCACTTGGCCATTACCATCCCATATAAAGAAAATTTGACTTGGGGGGTGGAGGGGATTAATTAAAGTCACTGCCAATTAACATAGATTTAGATGGTGAGAAACAAGACAAACCTCAAAATACCTTACTCTCCACACTGCCCTTCTTCCCAGGCTCACACTCACTCCTTCATCCACCAAACCCTCCACCTCCTCCCTACTCAGAACCAATTCTGAGACTAAGATTTTGTTCATCTGTTTCTACAAAAGTTGCCAAGTAGAACTAACAGAGGCTTGTTTGCACTCACCCATGCCATTTTTTTTACTGAGGCACAAATGTCTTCACAGCCAAAAATAATTTTCTTCCAAAAACAAAACAAAACAGAAAAAAGCATTCTGGCTCCCATGGTTTCCCCATGTCTCAGAAACGACCTTACAGTCACCACGCCACTCACAGGAGCAGAAACGCTGCTGCATGTTAAGCCTCTCCTTAATGCCTGGTTCTTCACAAGCAAACTTGCTTCGTTAGGAGATCCACCCTGAAATGTGCCTGGGAGGTAAAAAAACCCGGGTGCAGCTACTTTCAGGTTTTTATCTTGCAAAAAACGGGTGTAGCTACTTTCAGCCTTTTATCTTACTCCTTGACCGATAGTAAGATGAACACTGCTAAGGGAGGAAGAAGTCAAAAGAAACACCAGAAAAAGACAAAATCCAAGATGGTTTTAAAAATGCAGTTTGCTGTTTTAAAATCAATGGAAAAAATAAAAAAAACCTTTTGCATGTAGCATAAACCTAATTCCAGCATGAGACTGTCCAGATGTTTCAATTAATATAATTACAAGTGTATCCATTGAGCTGAATTTCACAGGTGAAGGCAATCTCTGATTTAGTGTCTCCATAAAATAAAATAAAATAAAATAAATAAATGAAGGTAGCTCATTCTGTTTGAGTGATGGTATGTGGCTACAAACATTTTAGGTTATTGCATGAACCTTTGCTGGTGTTTTTATCGCACAACTAAAGAATGTGCCTAGAATGTGAGATGCACTATAACAAACCTGGGATATACAACAGCTCCTCAAGTATCGGGGACTTGACTGAAGAGCTTTTGAGTTTTAAAGAATATATTTTTCCATAAAGCAGCTGCAGAAAATCAGCTGGTGACCTGTTTCTGACACACACTCTGCTGTATTATCCAGCATCATTTAAAGCACCACACAATTGAAATAAGAAAGTGGGAGACAAGGATATATGATAATACCTGCTACTGAGCCAGCCAAACTGCACAAGAATCATTTTTTTTTTATTTTGTTAATGCTAAGCCCCTTTAAAAAAAAAAAAATTAAGTCTCCCAGCTTTCAAGTTGGAATATTTAGTTTAAACCAGTAAAATGTTCTGCTTCTGAGCTGCCTTTTTAATAGCAGTTTCCAAACCAGAGGATCTCTGGAGGAAATATTTTTTGCAGTGCACAGGGGATTGGGAACAGTGTACAGGTGGTGCGAGGTTGTGTTGTCTAGCCTTCCACCTGCTTAGAGGGCTGGGCCGTGACTTGTGCATGGACGTGATGGGTTTTAAGTTTTCTTCATTTATAAATTTAATTGTATGTCTTTCTATGGGAAAAGACACTTTTAATCTTGGAAGTAGTGTGAGGACATCTTTATGACCCCTTTTACAGATTCCTCTCTCCAGTCTTGAGGGAGCACCTCCATTATTTTTTGTAGTCCTTGAAACCCCACCGGTGCAAACAGGTTCGGCAAAGGCTCGGAAAGACACAGCAACATTCAAGCAGGAAAAGAAAGTTTGCTTTCCCTGCGCCATAATACCAAAGTACATTTTTCTGCAAGAGTTGACAGTGAATATTCTAATCGTGTATATAATGTATATGCCAGTGAGGGATGTTGGTATAAGGAGAGGAACGTGTCCTCCTGGAGCTGTTGGCTGTGTTAACAAGGTTACAGTGGCCTGATGCTGCTGCTTTCCCACTGACAGAATAATCTTACTTTCAAACTCTGTGCAAGGCTGGCTCAGCTCAGATGAGAGAGTTGCTGCTCCAGGTTTCCCACAAGAGAAAGACAAAATGTAGCCCTACCTATTTTGCAGCTTTCCTTTTCTTTTTTTTTTAAAGTTGGTACTTTGGACTGATGTTGTTTTAAGTGTCTGGTACCCAAGGGAGCAGAAATGCAGGGGAAAATTGCCCTCATTGGCAAATACAAATTTCAGGTGTAGAGCTGAATGCTCTTCTCATCTGCAGACAGTGGCTAAACAAACCCAGATTTGTTCCAGCGGGAGATCACCTGGAAATGCCAGGTCCTGTAGGCAAAGAACCACAGCTAAATATCTCAAAAACTGTATTAAATGTATTTTGCTGACTCTTTGACCCTCACTAACTCGACTCAGCCCAAGAAAGGGCACAGAGAAGAGCCCAGTGTTTGAGGAAAGTGAATGAAAAGTGATGCCACTCTCATAGCCAGGAACTTTGTTACTTATGAAATGGGGTATTAAAAGCTGCTTAGACCAGTCAAGTATAATTATTTAATTTGAATTTTTACTAAATTAGGTGCTTATGAAGTTCAGGGACAGCAGCATGGCAGGAGACCCAGATTCAAGCCTGTAATTCCTCTATACCCCCATTTCTTTATTTCTTCGTATTTAAAGTAATTAATCTATACAGAGTTTTTAATACAATACAGTTGATTAACGCTAGTAATTTCAGTGCCTTTTTAATATAACAAATCTCTTCTGAGAAATGTTCGCAGTTAATGATCTGTGTCATTTTTTAAAGTTTGCCTTCTGACTAATTTTAGTGGAAATATCATTAAATTCTTCATTATACTTATTTATAGCAAGGGCTGAATTGGATTTTAGATGTTATGATTTTACCATAATAAAGACCTACAGCTCTCAAAACACCGTATTCTGTCTGCTTTTGGAGCTCTAATATGGAGTTTTGGAACTAAGAGAAGCTAAAAATACAAGGATAGGGAGTAGAAGAAGGTTTCTGTGCCACTTTGAGGCCACCGAGTGTCACAGGAAGATGCCTTGGGGTACTGGTCCACACTGCCTCTGCAGAGCCTCCTGCCCCTCTCAGCTCTCCCTCCCATGGCTCATTTTGGTCCTTGCACCTCAGCACCCCGCTTGTCCCCCAGCACCACTACAGCTTTGTGCCAAGGCTGAGCTGTAAACCCCTGGCACTGAAAGGAGTAGCCAGGCAGAAAGGGACCTGGGGGTTCTGACTGACTGTGAGCCAGGGTGTGCCCAGGTGGGCAAGGAGGCCAATGATACCCTGGCATGGATCAGGAATAGCACAGCCAGCAGGAGCAGGGCAGTGATTTTGCCCCTATACTGGGCGCTGGTGAGGCCACCCCTGGAGTGCTGTGTCCAGCTCTGGGCCCCTCAGTTCAGGAAGGACATGGAGGGGCTGGAGCGGGTCCAGAGAAGGGCAACGAGGCTGGGGAAGGGACTGGAGCACAAGTGCTGTGAGGAGAGGCTGAGGGAGCTGGGG
>VZRE01010501.1:507441-518292 GCA_013396775.1 Cephalopterus ornatus | reverse complement strand
CAACTCCCTGACAGGAGCGGGGAGACAGGTGGGGGTCAGTCTCTTCTCCCAGGAACCAGCAGTAGGACAAGAGGGCACAGTCTAAAGCTGCACCAGGGGAGGTTTAGGTTGGACATGAGAAATTCTTTACAGAGAGAGTGATCAGACACTGGAAGGGGCTGCCCAGGGAGGGGGTGGAGTCCCTGTCCCTGGAGGTGTTTAAGAAGAGACTGGATGTGGCATCAGTGCCATGGGCTGGGTGACAGGGTGAGGTGGGTCAAAGGTTGGACTTTATGACCTCAGAGGTCTTTTCCAAGCTAGTCAGTTCTGTGATTCTGTGACTGTGAACATGCCCCTTCTGTGGGGTGGGTGAGTGCTGGCATTGCTCTGCTCTTTCCCCATTGCCAAATTGCTGATGACTCTTTCTCCTTCTCTGCCCCACACACAAGGGTACGTTTGCTGTGTCTTCTCTCTCTAACCAGCACAGAGGCTCCTTGCTGGGCTTGTACCAGGAGCTGAGTGATACAGGACGTCCCAAAGGGCTTCAGCTAGAGGTTCAAAAGCGGACCCCACTGCCACCCCTGTTGGTGAGCACAGCACAGGCACGATTTGACTGCTGGCCATGGGAAGACATTTCCTGGCCAGCCCCTGCCTTGTCATGTATTTCATTACCAGAACTTTTATCAACACCTTCTCCCTTAAGCTGAGCTACTTTTATCCTTTCAGTTGGCTCAGAAATAAGGCGAAAATATATTTCAGCCATGTATTTTTCTAATAACATTGTTTTGACCAGCTCTACTGTAAAGAAACATGAAGTAAATATTGGTCTGTGCTTTTAAAACAGAAGTGCTGAGACTTTTATTTATTTTTGTATGCAGACTGTTTTTTCTACTCCCAAGAAAAGCAAACTCTGGGATAAATGGGTTGCTGTGCCCCAGGGCCAGAGTTCCATGCAGGAAGGGCAAGTGGAAGTACCAGGAGCATCACCACGTTCCCCCTATTCCGCCTGTGAGCTCCAGCAGAAGGAGCAGAGATGACAACACTGACCTTGGGTCATAGGAACTGTAACGTGTTTTACCCATGCCTGTGGTCCTCCAGGATCACACAGCACTTCCCAACAGAGGAAGGAGGAGAGCTGGTCTGCACTGGCAACTGCCATGTGTGTGCAGCTTGGCTCCCACACTTCCCCTCCCTACCCCAGGGAAGACATCTGTGCCTCAGGTGTCACCTTCAAGTCACCTTGGCTTGCTCTTCATTTCATTCAAGGGCTCTCCTAAATACTCCTGCTTCTTTTTCATTCCTGACCTCTTTTCTGAGGCTCAAGGTGCTGCTAACGATGGGAAGCCGAGCACAGAGAGCGGGACAGGTTGTTCAGGTTCTGCTTCAAACCACTGTGAAGATGCTGAATGTGCCAGCTCGATCTCCCTTGCCTGGCACAGCCCAGCTCAAGAGGTTTTGCACCCTGTAGTAAGCAAACTACATCAGAACTGGAGAGTTAGCAGGGCCAGGGTTCAAGGGACATCAGGAATTTTTGACCAAGTCAGAGAGTGGCACAGCTGAGTGGCAAATGTAGCTGTGGTGGCCAGTGAGAATGTACAATATCATCACATGAATTATGCATTTCTGCACAGGAAAAATACCAGCATATTTATGCATCTTCCTTTACTTCTTATCACTTTACTGGACACAGCACAGTGTTTTCCCCATCATTATACTAGATCTTGAATTAAAGTAAGTTGCTTGTTAGAGAGTGAGGGTTTGGTTGGTTGGATTTTTTTAATTGCTACTTTTAAATTCTACTGAAACAACAAGTAAACAAATAAAAAATTCATTAGAGAGAGGCGGCTCAACTTAGATGAAAGTTTTACAGCACATAGCTCTGCTTTCAAAAGCAGAAAATCCAGTCACCGGGTCATTAGCACAGCATGCAGCACCACAGAAATGAGTAACATTAGAACTTGTGTCGTTTGCAAGATTTACTAATATTTCAGTGTCTTAACAGCAACGTTTCAGCCTAAAAGCTTCCCAAAAGGCACTTAAACGTTTGAAATACCAGCTCCAAATGGCTGTGGATGCATTTACTCATTACAAGCATATTTAAAACAATGCATTTGGGCTGGCTTCTGACAACTTTGGGGCTACTGTGGGAAGGCAGGGAGAGGGCAGGAGGAATGTTCATTCCTTATTTTTGCCCCTTTGCAAGGGCAGGCAGAGCCTGGCTACTCCTGAGCATGTGTGGAATGGCAGCGCCGGAGGTGCTCGTGGGAGTCGTTGCATGTCCAGATTACATTTTAGTGTTTGACTGTGAAGATTCCCCCGAAGAAGCTAATGCTGATTACGATCCTGCCTTGATAGCTTTGCTTCTTTGAACATGTCAAGTTAATTTCATGCTGAATAAGGAGAAAAACTTATGCCTGTCACAGTGCTATGCATCAGTCAGGGGGCTAAGAACAAAGGCTTTAAAACCCAAATGGCTACGTTTGCCACATGGCTTGGCTACAAAGAGTGAAATGGAAGTGTCTTTGTGCTCTTCACAATGCAGATGAACCCTCCTTTGGAAGAGGAGGTCTCCCAGGCCATGTAAAATGGCTTTGCATTAAGCTCTTCAGCGCTGGGAGAGGCATTCTCTGCGAAAGATGGCTCTGCAAGGGTGTTGGGGGCTGCTCCTCTGCCTGTCCATCCCTTTTTTCCCCACATTTCTCTTAAAAAATAGCTGTTATCGTTATTTAAAATTGAGCCCAAAGGGACTCCTGTCTTTTAAAGTCAGGTTGATAAACTGAGAGACTATGAATCTTTGGTTTGGGGGTTTTTTTTCCTTTTATTTGTTTCGTTGTTTTTTTTCCCCCAACTCCAGACTCTGTGTTACGCTCTTTAAATCCTTACTTGCTGTTTGATCTTCTCAGTCTCCTTGTTTCACATTAGGAACTGTAAAATAGAAAGAGTCTTTAAAAGGAAAAACAACAACAACAAAAAAAATCGTCCCACTGAGTTCAGTTATTTAAGCAAACTGCTTCTCCTGGATCAAATACAAAAATAAGGTCTCAGGAAAACTTCATAAGCTGCACCATAGGAATGCAATTACTAGTGAAAACAGTGCAATCACAGTTGCTGCCTTTTAGAAATAATCTTTAAAACTTTAGTAATATTTCCAGTAAAGTCATCTTAGTTACAAGCAACTCCACATATAGAGGGAAGTCCCACATGTTTTGCAGATGTCCATCATGGGGAAAATTTCCCAATCCTCTGCATGGCCCATCTTGGGGCTTTTTCAATTTTAAGTTAAACTCTCTGAAAAATGGATGGCCTGTTTAAATGAGGGCATGGCACTGTACCCTTCATTCATAGTAAAGTCTTCTGCATTGTTTTGTATTACTCTTTAGTGGGTTTCTTTTATTGTTATGCAAGGAAGGATTGTCCTATGGGTGTGTAACAAGTTAATGGCAATTCTTCTATTTAGAGGGAGATAATTAAAAGTGACTTGAAGAGCTAAGCCTCTAAACTTTCTGACAAGACTGTCGGTTTCCTTCTCCTAGAATAGTCTTTCTCCACATTATCATCAAATTCACAGAAGAGTTGCTTTGCTTTCACAGTTGAGATTGCAGGAAAATTCAGTTTTCAATTACTCTAAAATAACTTACCTGGGCTGGGTTATTATAGAAAATGTTCAGGAAAGCATAAGGTCAAGAAACATTCTATTAATTTGTCCTGCATATGCAGAGGAATGCAACTCGGAGGGAGAAATTCCTCAATTCTATGTTTTCTTCAAGGTCAAATTTATCTTTGAAGGCTGAAAGAGAATTCCTGTATGCAGAAATATGGGAAAAGGGAGTGAGCCACCCTCCATTCCCCATCGCATGGAAGGACTGGCACCAGTGATGGGAGAGAGATAGCTATAATCCCGTGGGGCTGGTCTGTGCCTTGTTAATTTTCCAGGACAGCTGGCAAAGAATTGCTATGGGTCAGCAGTTGTGATCATGACCTTACACCAAGGTACCTCACCCAAAGGGATCAGGGAGTAGTGAACCCCTACAGGTGCCCAGCCTGTGCCCACCTACAGCATCCCTAAGTGGCTGTCCCTCATCAGCATTGCCTGGCAGAGCTGCCAGCTTAGAGTTCCCTTCTCAGACAGCTCACTGCGGTGTCTTGATCCTGAGATGGTTGCATTAGTGTGCTTTATTATGTATTTATTATATTTTATTATGTATTTATTATTTGATTGTGTTAGCTGTTTAATAAATTACTCTTCTCCTTAACTAATTATCCATCAGCCAGAGACTTAGATCTGTTAAGTGCAGGTCTTAAGTCCCAGTTTAACCCAGGGGAAGGCTGGACAACTCTGAGGTGGGTTTAATTGGTCTAATCCGAAGCTTCCCAAGCCCCATTTGCTGCAAGGTCAGTGTTCCCTCCTGTTCTGTGCCCAGGACAGGGAGGACAGTTCTGAATTCTCCTACTTTGGTGGAGTTTTCAACCAAAAAGTGAAATAAAGCCAGCCTGTGACACATGAAAAATATACATAGATGTCTCAACCCAGCCTTTTACTTGGCTCATTGTAAAATCCTGAAATTCTCTCTCCCTGGTAAAAAACTTTCAGCTCTAACTTTGAAAAATATATCAATGTGGTTTTAGATATCCATTCCTGAATTTACAGAAAACGGATCATCTTAGATGCTTTTATGCTCTGAGCTGAACCCTGCAAGTAAGAACACAAAAAAATTTTCAAATTTAAGCTGTTGTTTTCTTCTCTGATTGAAACATACTATTTATATTGCTGGATGCTTGTGCTCACACAAAAGAGAATTGAAAAGTTTCACTTTTAATGCTGTCTAGTTTTCTGCAGAATGTTCACAAACACCAGAGAACTTATGACTTTTCCTTTTAGCAGCCTTAAGATTCCCAGGACCTATTCACTCAGCAACCTGCCTTCCTTTACCTCATTGTTAAGTTCCCTCTGCAGACCTACAGAACAACATTTTCTCTTTTTCCTTTTTTTCCTCTTTATTTATTTATTTATTTATTAATCTTTAGAAGCAGTTCTGACAATATGTAGAAGAAAATGAAGTTTAAGTTTAGGAGTGAGATTAGAAGTGAGAAGAACTTTAATATTTGTGGTAAATAGTATGGAAACTTCAGAGTAAAAAAACAAGTTGGAACTGTCGTTTGTCAAAGGTCTGGTCAAACAGGTTGGACCATGCCTCTTTAGGTGACTTCATTCTCCTAAAACCTGGAGTGTGCTTTGTACAAAACGACTTGAAAGCACCAGATTTTCCTTAACACTAGTCAACCAGCATTTGAGGACTTTCAGGTAATCTAGTCTGTAGCTTGGTGTGTGCTGACAATGTTCTGAAGATCCCCCGCCCATTTTGGGCAGATCAGTGCTAACCATGGTATCTGTTGGCAGCTAATTCCTTCTGACCTTCAGTAGGAGTAGGTTACTTGGTTTTCACTTTCCCAAATCTCCAGTTGTCTTACAGGAATTCGTTTTACTGGGGATTTATTTCTTAGGGTATTCCACCAATGACATCCTGTTTTCTTGTCTCCAATCCTGTGTGGGCTCCACACAGGTGTAAAATTCCCCATAACAGGGACAGGATCAGGCTGACTAAATGACAAAGAGGCAGACAACTGGGGGAGAGCACAAATTTGCATGTATTTCCATTATTTTGGCACTGGGCAAAACAATTTCTCTATTGACTTCCCCTCAAAGCCACCGAGAATAAAGCTATAAAAGAAGATTATCAAAAAGTAGGCCATGTTGCTCTGCTTATCATATTCATGTTGCCACTTCTTATTTTCCAGAGGTAGGAGGTTTCAGAGTGGATTCAGAGTGGATGGCTGGTACAGCACACTGCGGTGATGTGAGCTTTCTTTTAATCCCAGTGCACAAATGATGTCCTCACATACCAAGGGTTATAGAGAGTTCTTGTCGTAGGAAACAGGCGTTAGGGGACAAAGTTGGGTGAAGACAGGGGCCAGTAAAGACAGAGGGTCCTGCTTCAAAAAAATTAAAAAATAAAAAAACACGTACTAGAATCTAGAGACATCCCACAGGAATTTCTTGCCTCTCCAGCAGAATTTACCAGCTGTAGCAACATGCATATTTCTCTCTCTATTCTTAGTCTATGAGAACTGCCAATAAAAGCTGCTTTTCAGCTTCACAGATAAAACTATTTTTTTCTTCTCTTGCTTGCTATTTTTTTCCTGAAAGAACTTTGTTTGCTTTTTAACTGTGGAGCAACGGGGCTCCAGATCTTTCAAATCTGTGATGAAACCTCAGTTCCACAGCTCATCAGCTGAATCTGTAAATTAACAGTGTCTGTATTCCCAGGCCATTATTCTTCTCAAATAATAAGGTGTTGAATCGTTGCCCTTCTGGGTGAACATCAAAAGTTGTGTCCAAGAAGATGTGAAACAGAGCTTCTAGAAGAATAAAGGTGAGGACAGCAGAGGCACTCAGAGCTGCAAGTGCAACTGCTCACTTCATTAAAAAGGTGGCAATTCTGTGGGTGGCAAAATCAAACAGAGTGGGAGTGTTAGAGCCATGATCTCCCATGCTTTCTCAAGCACTGCAGAGCTAAGATATCACCTCTCACTTCAACATTTGACAGATTTTATTTTATAAGTCAGGCACCTCAAAAGCTTGAATTTCATTTTAATACCCCTGGTAAAGCTTCCCTCCTGGTAATAATGTTCTTCTTTCTGCTTTATAAACCAGCAGAAAATCCAGATGTTTCGTGTTAATTCTGTTGAAAATCGAATATCCTTTTAGAAATTTTGTGTGTGGTTACACGTTTCCAGCCTTAGAAATTCTTATTTTGGAGTCCTGCATCAAAGGGCAGGTTTAAATCTTGGCTTAAAAAAAGATATGCTCTGCTGGAGGTCTAAATAGTGGACTCCTCTTTCCTACAAAGCAAGTACATACCAGTTTCTAGTTAAATTGTTATTCTGATCCCTTCCCATTGCTTGCTTTTCACTGTTACAAATAACTGCCTTTTATTAGAAAGCAACAACAAAAAAATTAGGGTTAATTCTGTCCCCCACTGTGGCCTTGAAACTTTGTGGCCTTTCTCATGACACCCATGCTCATGACAATGTTCAAACAATCCTTAATCTTTCTTAGGACAGGAATCAAACTCCTGAATAAATCAGAATTATTTCCGGTAGAAGACTTTTTCCTAAATTACATTTATGCAACTTGTAATTACATTTCACATGAAGTACCAGGGAGGATTGTGGGAAATAGGATAGCACCTACCGAAGGTACCTATTTCCCAGAGAAGCCATCAGGGCAGGTTTATTAGCCCATCGTGGTTGTAAATAATGAATTCAATTCAATATTTGGGGTTACCTGGGGTTTAAATTGGTACTGATCTTAGTCTAATGTTTCCAATTTCAGGAATTGAAACCCATTACTATCTGCCTTTGCCAGCATGCAAAATGTTAATCTTGATAGATTACATTAATCTTTATAGAGAGCGCTTTTTGTTCCACTTATATTTCAGAATCTTAACTCCTCAACATAAGGATGCTTTAGCTCTTTATATTGAGAACACTGCACATTTATTTTAATTGGATAACTGAGTTTTTCTGCTTACTGAGCTGTCTGCCTGACATTTGCAAAATGCAGCTTTTTTTTTCCCCTCAACATAACCTAGCTGTTCATTTTTACAAGGCCTGTCATCCAAAATGCAGAACCTAATCCTTAATTAGTTGTCATATTTGTTTAGATGTTATACATCATCCAGTGGACTGAACTGTTTGGTTTACTGTCCTTTCCTAATGTCCATTAAATGATTATTTTTGCATTCATTTATGTTCTATTTAACAGTCTTCCTACGTCCTGAACTCCCGACTTGCAGGCCTTTAGCTAAAGAATGGAATCATTAAATGGGCCAGGCTGCCCAGGCAGTGCTCGGGTAAACCGCAGCTGACAGAGCAAACCCAGCCCTGCAAGCAGGGCTGAGCAGGAGCCTGGAGTGCTCTACATACCTTAGACAGCAAGCTTTTCTCCACTTTGGATTTGCAACTGTAAAGCTCTGTTGGAATCAGCAACTACAAGAGCCAGCCTGTCTCGTGGGAAAGAGAAGGGACACTTCACTGTCATCCCCTTTTAGAAAGCAACAGTGGCATGGAGGCATGTTTTTTGTCACTTTGACTGATGTGAAACAGGGACTGAAATCCAGGGCAGAGTCCCAACCAAGAGACTATTGTAGAAGTGTTTCTCAGTGCCTAATTATTTAAACGAAATGGAAGGTCTTTAACGAAGAACTGAGAACAACTTAACCCAATATACACATGGCAATTACATATGGAAAAAAAGTCCTGTATTAAGTTGAGCCAAGAGAAGTTTTTTTTTAAAAACCATCTCCCAAATACATTTGTGAGTGCTTTGAACACGATTTCAGTAGGCATGGCAATATCCCCACCTTTCCTCCTACCAAAAACTCATTCTTTGTACTCCTACCTAACCAGGCACTGGGAAACACATATAAACCAAGGTCACCTCCCTTGAGCGCCCTGGTAGGACTTGGTGTAGGAATCCGATAAAGAGCTGAGCAGGAGCTCCTGGCCCTGAATGCTGCTGCTTGGCCACCTACAATGACATTGATGTTTCCAGGGCCTTCCACAGATATCATTCAAGTGACTGCTCATCATTAATGGGTAATCTGGGTGGGATCTGTAACCCAGCCAGCTGCAGCAAGGCAGTCACATCACTGTTACCACTACACTGCCATGGCACTAGATTCATCCTTTGTTTGAATTCTTGTGGATATAGGAAGCGTACCCGCAGACTTAAAAACAAACCAGCATGAAATAAAAACCTTTGTTTTCCAAATAAGAAAATAAGGACTAGCTCTTGGATCTAGAAGTACTTTTGGTATTTTTCCTCTCTATGCTCATCTCAGTGTTATCTCATGAAGAGAAAAGGTTCAAGTTGAAGGTATACTGGCATATACTGCCCATGCATTTTCTTATCCTGATCTGTGTCTACTGTGCTTTTCGTGAAGTGCTGTGAGACAATTATTGGTATGCAGAGCACTGGGGAAGTGCTGGAGAGGCATAAAAGCTGCCAGGAAAGTCTGGAAAGACTTGGTATAAAGCTCATGTTATAGTGAGAGGTGAAGCATATGCCCTTTAGGTATAAATGAAGCATCAAGATAAACTTTTATAATACTGGGAAAATGACTGTTTTTGATGACACTTTCATAAATTCTTCAAAGACCTCCCAAAATCATTGTCTCTCTTCTGATCTCACCTCCCACTCAAATCTTCTCTTCCCACTGAAACAAGGTTGCTTTTTATTTTATTTTTTTTCCTTCTTTTTTCTTCTCTCCCTTACACCTACCAAAATGATGATATTTCAGCTCTACTTTAGGGAGGAAATGACTTGCACAGCCTTTTTTCCTCACGCATCTGTACTGTAAAACTGAAAAAATGTGGCAAGAGGAACATGTCAAACTTGCAAAAAAATCACTTCAGGCAAGAAACAGCAATACGGCACGATAGCAACTGAAACCAGGTTCCCAGAAAGTCAAAGAAAATTAAATTCTAGTTAAAAAAAGAAGCTTAAAATTTTCCCCATATTGGAAGCTAATGAAAAACCTGGATGCCCTTAAAGATGACCGAGGACAGAGTAGTACAGAACATGGTATACAGGGAGACTTCTAAGATTTTCTATAAATATTCAGTTTAATTTTTGCATGAAACTAAAGCTGTATTGGAGTTTAAATAATTGGGAAAAAATACCCTAAAAAGCTTACTGTCTTTTTATTTTGTCTTTTGCTTATTTTCTGACTTATTCTCTGGCTAATTGTTCAATAAATACCAAGTTTTTATTAATTTAGCATGTGTTGGCTACTTGGCCAAGAAAGGCAATACTGCATGAAATGACGATGCCAGACAACAGCAGATGAATCCAACCACATGAAAATTATGTGGAATTTCATGTTCTCCATGTGTGTCTGTGTGTCCCACTTGTATTTATCTGTTCACATGCTTCTCACTTGCCTTTAGTTCAAATCTTACCCAGTATTATTACCTTGGTCATTTCATCCAGCCACCAAAGGCAGCACTGCCAATATATCCATCACGCACATCACACAGGAGAGCACACTTGGACATACAGTGCTTGTGTTTCATAGAAAGATATAAAGGAATCCCGGGATAATGCCTTCCCACCATTCCTGGCAAACACCAGGGCTCCTTCTCTTTAGCTTCCCAGAAGGATCCAAGTTAGAATAAAACTCACTGCTAAACTGCGAAGCAAGCGATGTTGAATCCCTTATCTTCCTGCCTTCTCTTCCTCTGCTAAGTTACAGTATAACAGTAACCCAGGTAGAAGAGTCACATCATTCTGTTGGCCTGCATGTGACATGGCTGAGGCACATTAAACTCATCAGCCTCACCATGACCTGTTGGACCGACAGGCAAATCTTAGACCTACAGCACGTAGCGTCATCTTACCTGTGGTTTGGGCAACAAACCTGGGAGCGACAAGAAGGAGCCTTCTTTACTTTCTGCCCTGTACCTGACATGCATAGAAATAGAAGCTGTCCATGAAGGTGATAGGTAAATAGAAGGCTAACTGGCACTGGGAAGTTTGGGAAAATGCATTTTTTTTCTTCCTATGAACAAAACCTAATCCTTCCTCATGTATCATGCAGCATTGCATTAAAAATACACCAGCTGGTACTGGTGTAACCTTGCCTTTTTTCGAACCCCGGGGTCAGAGAATATGCTGAGTTGGAAGGGACCCACAAGGATCATTGAGTTCAACTCTTAGTCCTGCACAGGCCCATCCCCAAGAGTCACACCATGTGCCTGAGAGTATCATCCAAATGCTCCTTGAGCTCTGTCAGCCTTGGTGCTGTGCCC